>VXAD01002262.1:355204-412356 GCA_013399195.1 Dicrurus megarhynchus | reverse complement strand
AAAAAAAAAAAAAGTAAAGCAAACCTTATAGGGTCAAATTAACTATGTAGTAACTACAACCCAAATTTTCCTGTTCTGAATGCTTTTTAGGGTTATTTTAAAAGCTGAAATGAATTCTCAGTGTATTTTATACACTAAGAACAAATGAATGCATTATTTTCTCAAATTTATGCACAAGCCTAATTGCTATGCAGGCACAATTAAGAAGATCTAAGAAATGCAAAACCAAGATACCATATGGTTCTCAGTTCCAAAAATCAGAGACATAAGAGCAGATTTCACACACTTGTGTGTGAACACAAAACTCGGATTAAAAGACAGCTAAATACAGCAGGTCTCCAGCCTTGAATGTATTAAAGAGGTGTCAAAAAACAAGTATAGGTATTTCCCAATTACTTCAATGTGTAAACAGTTTGCATAGGAATTATTTAAAGGTTAACAATACCTTCCAAAAAAATGGACTCAGAGGGAGATATTATTTCATTTCTGCATACTTATGAGATACCAACATTTCTATACCCCTGACCTCTGATTCTACACAGATCTGAGATTTTGCTGACTGAATTATGTTCTTTTAAGATAAGTGAGATGAGCAGTTTTCACATATTTCATTTTACACAAGCATATTTTGTCTGCTTTAGCAGCTCTGGGTGAGTCTGAAGGAAGTTGCAGGGGAGAGATATCAGTAAACAGGAGGGAAAATTCAGAAAACTGGGCTGTGCACTCTCAGTTAACTACATCAGCACTCACAATGGCATTAATTACAAGCTCCCAGCTGAAAGTTTTGGACAGGTTTAAGTTTTAGCTCATGACACTATCTAGTCATGACTTACTCCATCACACCTAAACTCTACAATATTAAATAGCAATAGAGCTGCCACACTCTCAAAGTTGCCTACAAATATCAGAGAGCATATTGTGAATGCACATATAAAGTCTCACAGCTGTTGCAAAAGCAGTAATCCAACACCCATCTTTCTCCATGGCCCTCAATGATCAAACAACAAAACTCACTCCTGGCAATAAATATTATTCCTGTTGCAGCTTGCATCACAAAGACTGGCCTTTCCCATTTTAAAGGCTTGTTTTGACATAATCAATAATTTTAGCTGCTTCTGCTTAGATGTATCTTCTTCAGAGTGAAAAATGTCATTCAGAAAGCTTTATTGCATCTGAAAGTGAAGCCAATAAAAGATTCATTACAGTCAGTAACTCAGTGCCCACGTGGACACCACTAACCAGTCACGTCCCTCAAGGTCTGTACCAGGACACCAGTGTTATTGAATATCTTCATCACTAACAAAGACAGTGAAAGCAAGGGCACCCTCCACAAGTCTGTGGATGACACCAAGAACAGCCCTAAAGTGAAAGTATATAGGTTTAGATTGAACATAAAGAAGAAATATTTTATGATGAGAGTGGTGAGACACTGGAACAAATTGCTAAAAAAAGCTGTGAACGCTCCATCCCTGCAAGTGTTCAAGGCCAGGATGGGATGGGCTTTGAGCAATCTGGTTTAGTGGAAAGTATTCCTGCCTGTGGCAGTGGGGTTGGAACAAGGTGATATTTAAAGGTCCTTTCCAACCCAAACCATTCTGTGATTCTGCCCAACTGCCAGAGCTGTAAAGAAGTGTTGAAAGGCACCTAAAAGCTGTCAGCTGCACAAAGCCTGCCAAAATAACTCTATAAAGCAAGAGACCTTGAATACTAATGACAAATGTAAATTTCAGGTGGACCTCAAAGGTACCTCAAAACTGATTTTGAGATAGGTGGTGCTGGAAAAGTCCCTTAAGGAGCAACATAAAAACAAAAATTAGCCTGCACCACAATTCAGATTCTGCACACCAGGAGGGAAAACATCTTCTGCTTCGAATTGGTTAACACAGCTGCTGAACCAGGCCCCCCTACACTGCAGCACAACATGTGAACGTGCTCCCAAAACACAGCCCATTTACATCTGATTACAGAAACAGCTACTGATCGCCATATATTCTAATTCTCATGTCTGCCTTGATCTTTTTATTTGTTACATAATAACTTTCAGACTGGAACCAACAGGTAAGTTAAGGACCAGAACAGGGACTTTCAAGTCACTGATATTACCAACTTCTATGTATAAGAACTCTTGTTTATACACGAAATGAGCAACAGTGAATCTCTTTGCATATTTGCTCTCCTTGTATTTTCATGAATTTATTTTCCAAAAATGAAATGTGTTCCTTGATTATTCTTCTTTAGAAAACAAGAAGACAAAATTATCTAACCAAAACATTGTGCTACTTGTTAAACACTTAAACAGGGAATGTTCTGTGAGAAGATGGGAACTGCAACCAAAATTCCAAAGAGCAACATCACCTGAATTCCACCAGCAGTAGTCAGATCAAGCAATCTTATTTTGAAAACTTAAACCACATTCTGAACCCTGGTAGAGTACACCTAATTGTTATTCTTGTGGGGCTACACATAGATATCCAAAATACAGACAGCATGAATCAGGAGCAAGCACACACTGCCCAGAAGTCTCACCAGAATTGTGAGTATATTAATAGTTAATCCAGTAGCTCTTGTTAGACAACGAGCAGTCACTTTGCACTTGTAAACGTCACATTCAAGCAAGCCTCCTGCTTGCAAACTCTCTCCACACGCTGTAAAAACAGTGCTAACAAAATGACTCAGAGAGATTGAGTTAAAGTCTGCAGAGGGGATATAATCAGAAGTAACGAAGGGGAGCTCTGTTGCTGGACAGCAAACTGCCAGATTCAGAGCCATCAAACCAACCTTCTCCCTCAGCAGAGCAATGTGTGTTTTGCATGGAAGTTCTAGAACTTTAAAAGTGTTACCAAGAAATTGAACTAGTGACAGCACTGTGCCATCCGCCAGCTTGAATGAGATATTCAAAAACATCTGATGCACAGCAGTCATAACTAGTCAGTCTTGCTGAGATCTTTTGAAAAATCACAATTCTCTGCAGAGGGACAATGAGGACTTCTAAAAATGTACTGTATCTGACTACTGCTTACACAGTCAATAGCAAAAAGCTGCATAAGCTTCTTGAGGTAATTTCCCAGAGTGTTACATTCAATGTCTTTATGTTCGGTGATGACAGACGATGACAACAGCAAATCTCCCTCATTTTCTTCTGTCAAGAACATATGTCACAAAGGCAAGTACCACATGCAGGAGATGTCTAAGAAATGAGGCAATAATCTTCCAGGATCTGACAGTGACCAGACAGTGCAACTTAGTAGAGGAAAACACTGAATAGAAATGAAGTCTTTTCTTAAAAAGAAAATGCTGCTACAAAAAGCTTCAAGATAGTTTTTCTTCTTCAATTGGTTACAAAAGTATCGAGTACTAAAAAAAAGAAGAGCTTCTTATTTCAGAAGCCATGTATTATTTTGACTAGATCCATGCTTGTAGGTCCTGTCTCAGTCACCCTATTTATTTAATCACACCCACATTTAAGAAAATATGGTCAATACTTCAATAAGCTTCCAATTCAAATACAAAACAGATCTGAACTTAACAAGCAAAGGTGAAGGATGAAATTTAAAGGACAGTAAAGAAACTAGTTATTTTGTGATAGTATAAAGTCTTCTAGTATGGTTCTAAGCTAGTCTTAAAAATAGAGATTACACATTACACAGACTCTGATGGAAGTCAGTAGAAATTGGTGTTCCTTCTCCTCTGCCTTGACTTTAGATACACTATAGGTATTTTGCAACTTTTTTAGTTAGCCACAGCCTCTTCTTTCATGCTAACATTAAGTTTTTTATTCATCATTTATAATTCAAATAAGGATTTCTTAGGTCTTCCACAGTCAAGCAAAAGGCATAACAAAATACAGATCTCTCTTGGTGAGCACACTTCTTGGTCTTAATTTTCCTATACACACTCACTGAGTACCCCAAGGCAGGGGAGTATCACTGTCCTCTGTGTCTTCCCCTTGTTGACTTTTGCCATAGCGAATCTACTGTGCAAATCACAGTCCCTGAGGAATTCCAAAAGTGTCCCATCAGACACACTTCTGAAGGGTTTGTCTACATTGCTTCTTATTTAATGCCCATAAAATGATTGTAGTTGTTTTACACACATGAAATTTGAAATTTCTATTCATGTTTTTGAAAGATCATATAGCATATCTGTGCCTCTCTCTGTCTTCAACCCAGCTGCAAAGTGGATGGATTTCTTTAGTTTCTATCCCACGTGGAAAATTACACTAGCGCTGTATTACTTTTCCCTTAATGACATCAATAAAATTAATACCTCTGCTTTAGTCATAAACTCCTATAAAGAAGGGCAGAGATTGCACTCTCTGCTACCTCTTAAGCTCACTACTGCTCCAATAATTATGTCAAGGGTTACAACATTTTTTGGCTGTGAGCCAAAGGACACTGTAAAATATTATGATGCATTCTCTTTCAGTCTCTGTTTTGGATTCTATCACAAACTATTTCAGAAGACATGGCTAGCTGAAAAATAGGTGTAGCTTCACGAAAGTCCAACAGCAGCCTCACAAGTTACTTTCCCTTTATTAGATATACAGCATAAACAAAAACACAGTTCTTCCTGCTAAATAGTAAATACATATATTCTCTCAGATCCCTATGGTCAGGCTCAATTTTGCTCTTAGATTTATCTCTGATTTAGAGCAATGGGGCAGGCTAATCTCATGTCCAGACTCTAGCTGACTGCTTTTGTGCTCTATCTCATCCTTCAATCACAACAGTTTTGAGTTCTTCACAACAGAAGTCAGGTAAAATGGACAGGTACGACATGCACAAGTCAGGTAAGATGGACAGCTCTCTCCATGGTCACTCTCTCCACTGGCAGCATTGGCCTTTTCAGCCATCCCGCCTGGGCCACGCTCACATAGGATGTGCCTCCCCAGGACCTGGAGCGGCAAGGCCCGGGCACAGGGAGCCAGCCCTCCTGTGCCCAGCTGGCTGTCACCTGGCAGGTGGCCTGCTGGAGCAGCTCAGCAGGGTTCGGCTCATCTCTGCCTTTGCAGGAAAGCCAGGAGACACTCCGGAGCGCTGAGCAATGGGACTCAGCCAGGGGGGATGGTGCCAGGCGGCTGCGAGCCAGGACCCGCCACAGCCTTGGGCCAACAACACACAGGGCAAGGGCTGAGAGCCCACGTGGAGGAAAAGCTTGGGCAGGCACCAAAGCTCCTCTGCCTCCTCCCCAGCCCTTTGCCCAAACCCAGGAGGCAGAGGTGAGTCTCAGCTGCTGCAGAGGAAACAAGGATAGGCTGACGGACAAGGGGAACAAGACAGAGCCTGCCTGAGGTCTTCTCCACACAGTCGGCTGCCCGGGACAGCCCAGCCAGGCCTGAGTGTCTCCAAGAGAGGCCAAGCCCAGACAAAGAGGTCTCGGCCCCTTGAGGCCACTCTGCCCCTCTCATTGTGCTCCCTTCCCTGAGATGGGCCAGACACTCTCGGCTTCTCCAGGAACAGGCTGCCAGGGTGATTGCTCCTGCAAGAACTCTGAGTTATCTGCTGACTTGAGAAAAACCCTGACTTTTGATGAAGTAGTACCTAATGATCCTGCACCATTGCTACCTGCACAGAGACATTCCCCATTGACAAAAACAATGTGGAAAGACTTGGAAGAGAAAGAGAAATTTCTCTACTTGACCATACACTTACAGCTCCAGCAAGGCTCAGGGTGGGGGGCAGGAGATTGCAGGCAAGGTCACAGGTACTATAACCATGTCTTTAACCAAATTCTAGCTAATTTAAGTATTACTAAAAATTAATGCAGGGATGTGGGAACCTGTCACTGTAACAGCTGAGACTTATCACTGTGGATAAGGAAAACCCATCCAACTTTTGCTCAAGAGAGAGGATACAGAAGTTATAACCACAGGGTACCCTTTGGTTTTACCTGTGAGACCATGGAGAAGACATGAGTAAGTGGGATGGAAAACCTACCTCAACCCTAGAGACACAGATACATGAATTACAGGGAAAAACAATCACAAATGGGGGCTCCTTCAGGAAAGTTGCTGCTGCTCCAGTCTACAGCAGGCAGTTTCCCAGGCAGAGAGGTAAAGCTGACTTTACTCCTTATCCTACGGAAAGAAATTCTAACCCATTTCTGCAAGACATAAGTGAAGGATCCTATGATGAGTATTAGAGGGGTCTTGCCTCCAGCCCAGAGGATAAGAGGGACAACTGGATTTACTAGACTGTGTGGATCCAGTGGCTTGGAACATCAGAAACACAGGAGTACAAGGCTCTGGTAGATACCAGTATGCAGTGTACCCTAATGGCACTGAACTATGCAGTGGACTTGCTGCTATACAGCTGCCTTGAAGACAGAGGAAATTAATCAGCTGTCTATCTTGCCTGGTCTTTCAAGCACCCTCCTCTCACAGGATTACTGAAGGTCGAAGGTCCACAGGTACTGATCACTGCCATACCAGTGTACCAGCAGCAATGTCACATCAACCAAGACTCCATGCTTCTCATCCATAGAGTCACCGACTGGATCACCAAAGAGTCATTCTAAGGACCTGCTCACCCTTGAACAGCCCCATTTGGCCAGTGTAAAAGTCTAACGGAGAATGGAGATTAACAGTAGATTATTGCGACATGAATGAAATCAACCTGCTGCTATACCAGACACACTTGAACTTCCAACATGAACTGGAGTCAAAGGCAGCCCAGTGTGCCAAAACTGATAGCACTAACTCGGTTTTGTCAATCCCTTTGGCAAGAGAGCTCACTTGCACTTGGAGGAGTGCCCAGTACACCTGGAATAACCCATCCCTGGAATGGACACACAGCCCTACCATCTGCCATGGACCAATTCAGAGCGCACTGGAACAAGGAGTAGCTCCAGAACACCTGCAGTATATTAATGACACCATCATGTGGGGTAATACAGCAGAAGAAGCTTTTGAGAAACAGAAAAAATATTTCAAATCCTTCTGAAAGCTGGTTTTGCCATAAAACAAAGTAAGGTCAAGGGACCTGGACAGGAGATTGAGGTTTTAGGAATAAAATGGCAAGACAGGGTTGGTCAGATCCCAATGGGTGTGATCAACAAAATTACACCAATATCCACCAATTAGTAAGAAAGACACACAAGCTTTCATTGTAGGTTTCTGGAGAATGCACATTCCAAATGACTGTCTGATTGCCAGCTCTCCTTATCAAGTGACCCAGAAGAAGAACAATTTCACATGAGGCCCTGAGCAACAACAAGCCTTCAAAAAAATCAAACAGGTGGCAGTTCATGCAGCAGCCCTCGGACCAGTCTGGACAGAACAAGAAGTAAAAAAGTGTGCACAGCAGCCAGGAAGAACAGACCTTCCTGGAGCCTCTGGCAGAAAGTACCAGGGGAGCCTTAAGGTCAGCAACTAGGGATCTGGAGTCAGGAACACAGAGGATCTGAGGTCTGCTATATCCAAATGAAAAAGAGATACTGGCAGAGAAACTGTTTGGAGTTTTGGAAAGTATATTGTGATAATAAAGAAAGTGAAGTACTTACATATACGAAAGCTGGTTACTCCAGCTGAAAGGACAGGACACCATTTCTTAAATAAATGGCTGTAAAGAGAAGTGATTTCGCACCTGTAAGAGAGCTGATAATCTTCAAATATGAAGCCTGGAAGCTTCATTTTTTCATCAAATAAAGTGATTTAGACTTAGAAAAAAAGACATGGAAGAAAAAGAGTTGTGTATCAGAGCCACAGCTATCTGACTGTCCTGCAAAAGCGTAGAGCACAGCAAAAGTCAACAGATGCTTGCAACAGAATCACAGGATATCCTGAGGTGGAAAGAATTCATAAGGATCATGGGTCCAACTCCTGGCCCTGCACAGGACATCCCCAAGAATCAAACCATGTACCTTTAGTAGAAAGGAAAGTTAATGGCAGAGCAACTTTCTGACCCTCACAACAACTTCATTTTTAACAAAACTGACCTTCATTAAATGGCATTCTTTTCTAGTAATGGTCAGAGTTAAACCTCTGCAGGGCCAGGGTTTCATGTTTGCATTTAAGAGAAAGTCACCTTAGACTTACTTAGAGCAGTAGCACATTATTTGTATATTCCTTACACTTGTAACTCCTTGCAGGATATCAGAAAGTTTAGACTTAGGGTTTAATGACTGTCTTACTACTGAAAATAATACCCAGGCTTCACCACCAGAACTACAGTCCATATCCCAGGAAAGTACAGAATATTAATGCAACTAACTCATTTTGATCACTCATCCAGATCATCAAGAAATATCACTGAACAAAGGAAGGATTTTTTCTTGTATTTTACCTTCAGAAGACACCTTGAATAACACAGTGGCTCAATAAGGCAAAATAATCCAAGAGGCAACAAATTAATCTATTACAAGTTTGTCTGTGTACAAAACACCTGCCATTTGTCCCCATTTACAGCTTCATGCATAACAAAGAAATGAGTATTCAGCCTTAACTCATCCTTAATTAGATAAGGGATAGAGATCAAACATCTACAGCCTGCAAAATTACTACCAAGAAAAGATCTGACAATTATTGATAGGCTTAAGCAGAATTAAAGAAAAAAAAAGAAAAAGCAGGTCATGAACTTTTAATGAACTGTAAATAAACTGTAGACAGAGACAACACCACTTTGTAGGGAGCAGATCAAGTTTCACACTTGACAAAACTGCTAAAAAAGCTTCTACAGTTAAAAAAATAGTCAATAAAAGTGTTTTCCTTTTCTTACAGCTTTGCTGCTATTTTCAAGAACTTAAGAATCAAAGTCCCATAAGACTACACGTCTCTCTAGCAAAGGGCAATGCAAGAAGGTTACAAGATCATCAGTTTTCCACTGAAGGAAATATTGTACACATTTCTACACATTTTACTCATATTGGATATTTTTCCATAGAACTGTAAGGCTGAATTGAAAAAAGGAAGTTAATCAATACATTCCTCAGGAGGCTATAAAGGTTAACATACCACTCACAACAAACAATACAAGATCCCTCTTAAAGAACATGACAAGACAGAAACAGTTTTAACTGACACTTTTAAAAATATAATCCTATATATCATATATATATATATATATAGAGAGAGATATATCCTATAGCCAGTCAATCCCCTTCCACTTCCCAAAGCCCTGATTTTAGTGAACTTTTAGTTCAGGTTATATTCTTCAGACTACTTTAAGCACGAGCTGATCTATCAAAACTTGCAGTGGAAACTTGGCATTTTCCCCTGGTTTAATTATCTCACACCCTGGTCTGACATAATTTTATACCTACCTTCCATGGTATTAGAAAGCAAGCTGCTTCTATCAGTAGAGAATACTAGAATTAACATCCAGTTCTTGGAATTCTCTTTATTAATGAAATATAAAGTATTCAAAAGGGGTAAAGGGAGTGAGGAGACAATGTCTTTGAGCACTGCCTCCAAGGTGGCACTTTGTCATTTACCAGATGCCATGCCCTTGGCAGCTCCCCATCGACCCTGCAGCTGTGGCTGTCTTGACAGAAACATCAGTCTTCAAGACACCAGTGATGTCCCCTGCATTTCTGTGGTGCTTTGTGTGATCTTGGGGAAGCCACCTAGTCATCCAAGCATTAAAATGGATAATGCTTTCAGGGTTATTGAAGAGATACTGGAGATGTAGGAAATGCCTATATAAAAGTTCTAAAATCTTGGAAGCAACAAACCCTTCTGAAACAGATAGGCATAGCAAACAGTGAGGACAAATAGTAACAAAAAGAAACTGCCTTACAAATGCCAAAATTAATTATTCATTATTTCAATATTATCCCAAACGTTCAAATGGGAAAGTTCCATTGCTAAATGTTAGACTGTACATATGCTGCTTGCTGAGAACATATGGCGCAATTGTAACAGGAACTGCTGTCTGAGGGAATACAGCACTGTATTTTGAGAAGCACTTGCATTGTTCATCATCTTTCACTAACCACATACAAGTTGCTCTGCTGTTCCTAACACCACAGGATATAGGTTAAAGGAAACCTTAAATGTCATCTAGTACCAACATCCCTGCCATGGACCAGAACACCTTCCACTAGACCAGATTGCTCAGAGCCCCACCCAGCCTGGCCTTGAACACTTCCAGGGATGGGGCATCCACAGCTGCTCCAGGCAACCTGCTGCAGCGCCTCACAACCTTCACACTGAAGAACTTCTTCCTAATATCTAAGGCTACTCTCTTTCAGTTTAAAGCCTTTTACCCCTTGTCCTACCCCTACATGCCCTTGTCTCTGGCTTTCTCATAGGTAGTCCACAAGATAATTGGAAGGTGCTATATCATCTTCCCAGAGCCTTCTCTTCTCTGGCCTGAACAACCCCAGCTCGCTCAGCCTGAGCAGGAGAGGTTCTCCAGCCCTCTGATCATCTTTGTAGCCTCCTTTGACATGCTCTAACAGGTCCATGTCCTTCTTAAGTTTGAGGCCACAGAGCTGATGCAGCACTGCAGGTGGGATCTCACCAGAGCAGAGGGGCAGAATCCCCTCCCACACCCTGCTGGTCACAATGTTTGTGATGAAGTCCAGGATACAACTGGCTTTCTGGACTGCAAGCACACATTGGCAGGTCATGTTCAACCTCTCATCCACCAGCACCCCAAAATCATTCTTTGCAGGGCTGCTCTCAGACCATTCTCCACTCGTTGCATATCAGGATTTGGGCATATGTTTGCATGGCCCTGTTTTGAACTGTTCTATATGATGTACCTATTTTTTTTCCTTTCTGAATATGTAGCTAGGACACAAAGCCACTCAACAGATCAAATAATTCAGAATAAAAGGCCATCTCTCACCTCAGTCATGCTAAACTCCAGAGAAAATAAGTATTTTCAGAATTTTCTTTGTTTTGATAATTTTTTTTTTTTTAAAGAGTCTCTGGGTGACAGCATCAGACATATACTCTGTTCTGAATGTTAACACCAATCTCTGTAAGCACAATAAGCCCATCAAAAACCTTCTAACTAATTTCTGTTAGATTAACCAATTTAAAGTGTATAGGCAAGTGTAAACAATTTCCTATTTACTTGAACTTCTTATTACTCCAGTTCTGGACCACCACCCACTCCTCACCAAGCAAAACATTCCTGTGTGTATTTCAGCAGATGAATTGCCTAATTTGACACAAAAGAGAGTGGAAATACAGGACACTATGGATTAGTCCTACTGTCTTCCATCTGCTTTCAACAGGTAAAAGGGATATTCAGCACCTTACTGCTCCTTTTACTAAGACTTCTGTTTTCCTTATGTTCTTGCAATGAATTATGAAATACATGTTTTCCTCTTATTCAGCTTTGACAAATTAGCAGTCTGAGTTTGCCAGGCACAGGGATTTGGCATTCCACATGTTATTGAATGAGGAAGTCATTAACAGATCAAAGCTCAAATACTGGTGTGCCCGTTTAAAATTATTTGCATTTTTACACAAATACGTCACAGGCATGCAGTGCACACTGCACTTTCACACACTCCTGGCAGATTTGAGGATACCATAAACAAGGAAATATTTGCAATACTCAGGCCAATAGGTTACATTAGCCATTACAGTCTCATCTTTACAGATTCTGACTGCAGATTTAAGAGTCTCCTTTTATAAGGAGGATCTGAAGGAAATTACAAACAAAATGCTGACAACACCCATGAAATGGAGGAAGCAGCCAATGACTCAGACTTTAAACTTTGCCCAGGAAGATGGCTATTCGAATACAAGGAACAAAATACATAGGAACTGTGAACAGAAAACACATGGAAAATGAGGCTTAGGCACATAGTAACTAAAAATGGAGGTGAAGCCAAACTATCAAAGTACTCCTTAAGATACACAGGAGATAGGCTTGGACAGACAATTCAGATAGTACTGAAAATGTAATTATAGTTATTTAACAGAAGGAAGTACTACAGATCACACATTACAGCCCAACACAAAACTTGCAGCCCACCAAAACCAAAGCATTCCTGGGAATATCCACACGAAAGACACTGGTAGAAAAAATCCAGAAGCTTAATGCCAGCCTTACTGCAGCTACTTTTAAGCTATTATACATATATGTACTTGCAATAAATGAATCTGTTCTTTAATCCAGACGAGCTGAAGTTACATGGCAATAGCAAATCATCGAGTGTTAATCCTGCCCCCAACCATCCAGTTCATGTATGCCATCTGCAATCACTTACACTACAGCTGTTGTGGAAAAATAAACTTGTTTGAAAGAAGAGGTGAATCCGTATTTTTTTTCCTCTCTGTTCCCACAACTCCCGCTCTGGCCTTATTCTCTTCAGGACAGTAGCATATGTTGTGTAAAGTTTCCAAGCTGGGGACATTAGCACAAGGCACCTGCATGGCTACCCCTGGTCTGGCCCTGACACCTGGCCATTTCTCCAGCAGAACTCTCTCACACCATACCCAGGGACCTACTGCAAAATTCCCCAGCTTCAGGCTGTAACATATAAAAGACCTCCAAAAGCTTCCCAAGCGAATAGCCAAAATGACAGCTATAATCCTCAAGCTCTGACAAACAGAAATGACAGAAAAACTGACCAAAGACCACAAACCCAGTTTTCCCTCTGCAGTTCCTGAAGCTGAGAAGAATATCAGACAGTACAGTGAGCTTCTGGGAAGGCAGTAAATGCAGAAGGTGCTGTACCAAAGCAAAAGCAATGCCCTGAGACATAAAATCCAGGGCAATGTGGACTGTGTACAGATGACAGTATATAGCAGTATAATAGAACACTATGTTATGCTTATACCACTCCTCTGGAGCTTATGAAAATACCAAATCTCAACGCTGTGAACAGGAGTGCTGAAACACATCAGGTAGATCAAGTGAAAGAGTTAGATTTTATAAAATGTCTCCTCTTTTTACACAACTAAGACCATTTAACAGTTTCAAAAGTTACTGTTGCCAGACATAAGTAAAAGGCAATGTTGAATGACAGAGGAAAAGGCTTGTAAGGTTGGCCAAGAATACTTACTTGAGTCATTCCCCCATTTACCAATGGGCTATACAGGAATACAATACCTAACAGGAAGCATTTGCAAAGCAAAAACTAGAAAAGTAGTGGCAACAATTCCCTGATGCTTTCTTTTAGGCTACATGAACTATTTTGTGTCTTTGAGGGAGGTAGAAACAGTTGAGAGAAATAAAATCCCAAGGACAAGCTCTTATTCTGATAACCTCACTTGAAATTGCATGGGAAAAGCCAAGTGGAAAGTGTATAATTTATCTGGTCAATAAACAGTCAATTCAACTTCTGAGAATATATTTCCTTCTTCCCACTGTGAGGAAGGAGGAAACATTTATTGTGCTGACAAATGTCTGAGTGTAACAGGCCAGGTGCAGTGATGGCATAAAAATGTGAAGAGCCACAATGCTCCCAGGAGAGGAGGGCCACAGCTGTGACACAAGAAGGTGACATCTCACATCAGCTGAAACGACATCAACCTGACAGGATTCAGCTACAAGGGTCCTATGAAGCTTCACCTGTAAACACAGTACACAGCTCACAACCAGAACTGCCCAAGGCACAACAGGCCCCACAATAACGGAGAGCACAACTCATGCTAAGTTATACAGGGAAGGACGGATTATACCCAATTATATCTTGCTTGCCCATCTACACACATCATTGAACGTTAATGTGCTACTAGATCACTGCCACTTCAAAATCTGGAGAAGCTCTGTTTTGTGGCCAGGCTTTACCAGACTCCATCTGAAACACAGATGTTCATTGTCCATTACCACAAAGGCCTGCCTGCTGATTAGGTGACAAAAGAAGTGGGTTTCTGCAACATCTTCGTTTAATGCTAGTTTTATCAGTAAGCTGCAAATAGCACCCGTCACACTACCACAACCATCAATCCAGGACAAACACAGAAACAGTAAGAAAACTGCACAGCAGTTTTCTGTAAGTGGTTGTAGGGCACAGCATAGCTTTCACTCCGATGTCTCTTTCTGAACTGGTATTTTGGTGGTGTCAGTATCAAAGCACTGAATGACTGGCTGCTATCAAACTGTGCAGGCACCCACAGTCCCCAGCACCTAAAAACCAACACTGTTATTTAGGTTAGCAACAACAAACTGCATACAGTGCCCCTGGGCTAGACTCCAGGGTAACCACCGCTTTCCCACTGGTTTTTATAACAGCATAAATATGAGTGCGAGTCAAAGGCAGCTTGCGGATACTTCAGAGGGCTCCTCAAGGACTTGACCTGAAGAAGCAGCTGTCTATGAGAATGCAGCCTATGACTTCAGGCCTTGCATCTTTGTTATGCATTTTCCAGTCATTATTCCTCCCAAATTAAAGTTAGCAGCAGATGCTGCTACCCAGTGGCATCAAAACCAGATAGTGGCCTTTTTCTCACTATTATAACATAAAGAAAAGGAGACTTTGCATTATGAGCCATTAGAGCCACGTTTATTTGAATCCACCTGCAAAAAACAAGGAGCTCCTTTCCCCTCCAAGAAAGCCATTGTTTCAGTTAGTACTTAACTGCTTACTTACAGAAAATAAATAGAATGTTGCTTATTTTTTTTTACTAATGAAGTAATGTCAATTAAAATCTTACAATTACTGAATAACAAATAAAACTGATTTTTAAAATATTGGTCAAGACTTCTTTATTCTTCCTGACACTACAATACTTGAAAAATAAAACTGAAGTTAATTTTACACATGATTATTTACCCCAAGTGTTACCAAAGCACAGTATGTGTCTCAGCAGCAAAGTGATCAATATGAATGGCCAAAGAGTCTTCTGAAAAGCTGTTATTTTTAAGAGAATTACCTCCTTGCAGACACACACACACTATCATGACTTATCTCAAATTCATTTACTACACAAAATTATTCTAAAAAAGTATTTTTTCATACCATACTGAAAGTATGTTATAAAAAAATCACAAACAAAAAAGAAGTTTGTCTTTAGCAGCAATCTTTTCTTTTTCCTACTCTGAAAGTCTTGTTGCAGATGAGTCTGACAGTTAAAGCCCAATTAAATCAACTTTGAGATGGACAATGACAGTAGAGTTTTCATCACTAGCCCAACATGAAATATTTTTAGAAACAAAGAAACTGAATAGCTAATAATCACATATAAATGTACTCACTGTTCATGAATACATTTTTTAAGTGCTAAAAATTCAGAAATTTTAATTCAGAAATATCCATACTACGATGTCTAGGTTGCTATTATCAGGTATTGTACTGGCAACACGTTCATGAGCCGGAAAAGAAGTCCAGATATCAGCCACTCCTGGAGAGTGAAAATAACCATGGTCCACCTACCTACAGTGCAATCCAGTGCTCACTTCTGGATGGCCATTCACCTAGGAAAGGATTTGTTCCACGGATGAACTGTCAGCACTGGACATTCAATGCCAGTTCAAGGCCCTTATTCTCACCAAGTTAAACTTCACAATCTGTTTTCTATAGTCTGAAGTAAACAAATTGAAAAAGTGTTTTCGTTCTGATGGAGCAGAATGGAAAATGGACAGATCTTGATAAATCAGGTCATCGGTGTATCGTCTTCCACACTGTGTGGGCAAGTGTTGCTACAAAGATTTTGCCACTATAACCTGTGCGCTAACAAAATGCCAGTGCTTCAAAGTAAAGTTTGCTTCAAAGATATTTTTAACAAAAAAGAATAATTACCAATTTTAACAGTGCTAATACTTCCTCATTTGCCATGAACAACAGTGGCTTTTGTCTAGTCTAAGAATGAAACTGGTTTTTTCTTTCAAAGAAGCAGAAATAACTGCAAAAGCACTAAGACATGCTTTCTGTGCAGCTGTAATGATAGGAAGACAGTTTCATACATTAGCTGGTATGCTCATTGAAAAGAGCAGATGCAAGTCCCCCTTGAATAGCATTACACCACATTTCCACTCAGAAAGGGATTTCTCCGAGCCTGGGTTTGACAGCTGACACAGCAGCTCAAAAACTTGGGTGCTGCCTTATTATTACAGGTTCTATTATAATCACTGTAATTAAAGCACTGACAGCACTTTCATTATGAATTCTTATTCTTATCCAGAGGTTAATAATTAAGCTGTAAAATTTGCTTTCGGATGTAATTTTGCATCTAGGTGTGAATGCCTTTCTCATTACATGAAAAAAGGGGGTCTTGGGTTTTTCCACCTGTCTCTGAATACAGACAATTACAATGCCTAAAAACACCTGAAAGCATTCTGACATACAGTGCCTATAACAACACAGAAGCCCTTCCAGAGATTTTTAAGAAAATTATTCAATAAAAATGTCTTATTTTGGTTCTGCGGACATAACACAGACAAGATATTTATGAGATACAGAGTCCAGCCAGTGAACTTGCTTGTGTCTTTAAGCAGGTAATATCTCTGTGCTTCACATTCCCTGTCTCTGGAAGGAGGATAATTGGTGTAATGATCCACACATGAAATGCACTCACTGAAACCTCAGAACACGCTGTGTAGCTGACATGTCTTTTTTAATATAATACATGACTGCTGACCCCTACATGCTTCCTTCACATAGATTCACATAGATCCTGTGCATGCAAGTCAGGCCACCTACTCACATTCGATGCCAATTTCATAAACATACTTGTCCCAGTGAGGGCTAGTATCAGAGTTTCAAGATCCTGACTACACCTGAATGCTGAAGGCTTAATTGCAGGAGTCTAGAGAGCTTAACATGCATACTACAATAGCCTAACTGCTTGTAACTACCCACTTAACTCTACACAAATCTTTTCTAAGCTGTATACTCAACCACAAAAAAATGTGAGGCTTTAGCTTACTCCAAGATTTTTAAAGTTATCACTGCTGGTATTTTACCTTTTGCCATCTCCCTACATATACCTGATCTGAGTTATAAAACCTCATCTTTTTAAACTCTGAAGAACCTCTCATAAGCAGAATCTCTCATACATGAAAGGTAAATCAACAACAGAACAGCTCTTGGAAGTCGTACCATTAAAAGAATTGCCCTACTTTCAAAACTCTGAACAAATTACTCTACTACGCATAGGTGTACTTCTTTCCTGAAGGTTTTTGAACAGAAGAATTCACATCAAGAGACCTGAAGTCTGATGCTGCAAGTCATGCCATCAATAGAATTTCAAAGCAGTTTGCAAACAGAGATATTGCAGTTATCAATCTCTTCAACATCATATTTTCTCTGCTTGACTTGATTCACAGTCATTGAGGATTGTGGTATCACTATCTGTGGCATAATACTGACTAGAATAAAGTACTGTTATAGCTGTACAGGGAAAATGAGCTTTAGGCTTTAATCCTCTGCCACTACATTCACAATCACTTAATACTTCCAATGCTACTTCTCTAAGACTATAGTAGTACCCTTAAAAACATAAAAAAGGCTGCTCCGTAAGTACTTAAGGCACAAGTTAAATGACAGCAGAAATCAGAACAAGTGAAATTGTTGAAATTAACACTTCATTGTACCAGTACCACTTATAATGGACACATGTCCTCTCTTTAGATAAAAAAATACAGTATTTGTTTTTAACGGTATTGGTTTTAACTTCAGGAAACATTAAAAATTGTCTTTGTATCACTACTAGAATTGCATTATTCCTTCAAATAAACCCAAATAAGGAAAAAAAAAGTCCTAGTTTTCCTGCAGGTAGGTGCCACCAACGCAATTTCAAACCATCAACAGAATTTCTTGCTGACATCACTACATGATGTCAGCAAGACTTTAGGAAAACACTTGGCATTTCAATCAAGATAATTAGATTGTGTCAACTGTATTGCAGAACCTGGGAGGCTCTTACCTTGTTTGAGCCTCTTCAGCACTTTACTCAACCACTGAAGAGGAACAGGAAGAGCAACTCCCAAAGGTCTTGTCCACAAGGAGCCCGTGTCAACAGCCTGTCTCTGTCTCTCTCTACCTGCTCTAATGCAGAGTTAGCTTACATGGTTTACCAAACACTAGGGTTGATATTATAATCAAACAAGATGACCCAGCAATTTACAGGCACAAAAATAGCTATTTTTGCTACTGAAATCAGATTCAGAATAAACTTTGCAAGCAACAAAGAGCCTGCAATAAAAACTATTACCAAGAAAACACACCTAGAAATAACTGTGTGAGGCCAGAACACATTTTATCACAGTTTTAAGAATCTTTCAGGAAAAGATAAATTAAAGAAGTAAAACAAACAAAAACCCACAAAAAGACCCTAAGCAAAAAACCCCAACAACCCACAATAAACACACAAAAAAAACCCCAAAACACCACAACACTCAAAAAAAACCCAAAACAACACAACACTCAAACCTCAAAGTGCTGTTTTTAGAACTACATTGTACAATCTTCATCCATTCAAAGACTTCTCAGAATGTTTTCATGCAAATACTGTGGTGGTTTGTAGGTGTTCTCTAAGCCACACACCCATCTTACAGTGACATTACAGAAGGATAAACAAAGGACACAAGGTTCTTACTGACAGTCAAACACCAAAACATGCTAATTTTTAGAATAAAATTTGTTCATTGTTAAAAATAAGAGTACGTGTACGTGTCTATGTGTGGCTCTCTAAAGAAGTTTACTCCTTGTCCAGTAAAGTACATGAACATCTTCATTTTTCAGTACCTTCTTTCTTCTAAAAGCTGGTAAAAGTTTGCTGAATCTTATTGAGGGAGCTCAAAGTTGAGACAGCTCATTTAGTCTGTTACGAACCTCACTACCAAATTACAGCTGCAGTCTGAATGAAGGAATGAGTCAATCTATGTCCTGCTTCGCCTTTTCCATAAGCAAATAAGGTAAGAGGTATATCTCCCCAAAATCAATATTGATAAAGAAAATCCATACCAGCAAAGAAAGTTAATACCCTGTTGATTTAACCAGGTGAAAAATTACATCTTCATTTTTCTCCTGGAAAAAAATAAACTAATTATTTGCAGAATGAGTTGTCTGTAACTGGCATTAGTCAGCTACAAAATTTTTGTACACTGCTTCACTCTCTCTTAGTAAATATTTAGATGTGTAAATTGGATACTTCTGCAAGTGGTAACTACTCAACTGTCCCAAAGAAGCCAATTTCCTACAGCAAAATCTTATTCTACCTCAAAAAAGAAAAAGAGCAAAGCCCCTCGAAGTCTTACTGTAAATACTGTCACATGATACTCTTTCAAATTAAAAAATCTTGTGAGACAAGGAAATAACTTTTCAACTACATGGCCTTACCTCTTAAGCAGACTGTGTGTCATAAGATTTACTACAGCATTTAGCAGAACAGGACAGTGTATGAAGAAGTAAATTAATTGGAATTTAAACAATAGTCATGGAAAAAAAAAATTCCTATAATCAGTTTTAAATTTAAATATAATTTTAAATATATAAATAAATGAAGAAGCGAGACATGGAAAATTATGCTACTGCATTTCTGGTCCACACTTCATTTCTTACAGGTTTTTTACAACAAAAGACAGCATTTCTCAAACAAAATCCACCAACAGTGTTCTCTTTATGGCCACCCTAAGGCAAACAGGCTAAGAACTGTTCATCCAGGTTTCAGCTCCAGACATTCAAAGGTGCTTCTGGGTGGTGCCAGACAGGTTTGTAGAAATTAAAGGGTAAGCATCAGAAGCACAGTCATCAATCAGAAGTCAGCAGGAAAAAACCAGCAGAGTCAGCAAGAAAGGTTACAGCTAAGAAGCCTACAAGAACCCTGAGAAAAGAAGAGGACTAGGGAATAGATAAGGGAAAGTAAGTTTCGTAGATGAAAGTGAACTTACAAAGAAGAGAGCAAGGAATGTTGGAAGAGACAAAGACTATGACATTTGAGAGAGGGGAAAAAACACCCTTACTGCTAAGAGAAGTGCAGAGGCAGAATTTTGGTTTCCTCATTTTATTTTTGGAAGCTCAGCTATCTTCAGTCTGCCTCATTTCAGCTGTCTGTGCACAGATCCCAGCACTTCCACGGAGCTTGTACTAATTTAACTGAACACTGCACTTTTACCTCTGTGCAGATTAGACCAAATAAATAAAGCCTGATTCATTTTCTAAACAGCACAGTAATTTGTTCAATTTTAGGGACGTGAAAGGCATTACTAAAACTGTATTAAAACACTATTAAAACAGTGTAACCTTACTCCATAATTCTGTATCATCCACCTCCTCCTTGTTCACTTGCTGCATCCAGCCATTTCTTCCCCTTCATCCCAAACCCACATCCTCACAGCCCAATAATTTCAGTTAGTCTTTCATTCCTATGCCCTTTGACTCCATATTCTAAGTGGTCTTCTGAGCACCATTTTTCTACCAGCAACTGCATTGCTGTGTAGGTTGTAAGCCTTTAAAGTAAAATCAAGTAAATTCCTTTTTTAAAAACTTGCCCACTGCCTCGCAGGGAAAACAGGAAGCACTGCTCACCTCACAGATTTTCCACCTTCTTCAACACCAATAACAATTCACCCATGGTCTGTGTTGAGCTTCCTACCCCTTCCATTTTGCTTTTCCCACAGCATCTCCCCTGGTGGATGCAGTCATCCTCCAGGTGTAACTGATCAGGTAACCAAAGGAGGCAGACAGGCAGAAAGGTGTTAGGACAGCGTGAAGAACCAGCTGGCCCTTGGCAAGCTTACAGCTGCCTTCCATGGAGAAAAGTTCAATCCACCTGCCAGGGACAGAGAGGACCAAAGCTACAGTTTCCCTCTCTGCCTGATTCCAAGCAGAGAAGTGAGCCCCAAGGACTGCTTTCCAGGCAGTCTCACTGACAGACTGTAATGATCCTGGGGACTCTCAGCAGCAGTCTGTCCTATCAAACCAATTCCATTTTGTACCAATACAGACATATGCACTCAGCAGGAGAAAAGAAAGAAAGCTGTCCCACTGAAGTAAGTGATCCTAGAGTCACCTATCTCACAAAAGTCAAATCAGGACACCTGAGGGAGAAGAAAAGTATCAACAGTCCTATCTTTCTTCCTGCAATCTTCTGTTTCTACTCAAATGTGGCCAAGAATCATAATAAAATATTGATTTTTCTGTCTTAATAAAACATTTTTTTCTGGTTTATTTCAGTCTGCCATATAATAAAGCAATAATCCTTGACTAGCTAATGTTTTTTTTCATTTATTTTATAATTCAGCCTCCAAACTAAACATCAAATAAATTTCAGACCTCAGCCTTTTAGTACCTCAGTACAACTTCTACAACTTTCAAGGATTAAGACATCTAGAAACCAAAGTACAATAATTTGGTGAAAGTCCCACCTGTGTAACAGCCCATTAGACTTATTTTTTCATTTGACATAAGCATTTTTGAAAGAAGGACATTCTATAATAAATGAAAACAGGCAGACTTTCAATGATGCACAGAAGCCTAGAGAAGTATAGGCAACACTGCTGCACCAAATGGTAACAGAAACCAATCCACTTCATTCTTAAAACCTACCAGTCCTCTTATGCAATCTTTAAAATACACAGTGCTCATTTTACGATACACAAGCACTGTCAACATTCATAAAAACACACACATTACATTCTAAACACACGCAGCAAATACAGTCCTATTAAACTGAAAACAGCACTGCTGTGACACAGGCTGGGATAAAGCTCTCTTTTTACTGCAAGAATGTTCTCTAAAAGGGAGCAAAAATCTCAAAATTAAGTGCAAAGGGTCATGTGTTGTTTTCATATGCAATTAAACTCCTTTAAGTCAACAGACTCCAATATGCAGAGTGATAGGTGTTCATGTAACAAAAATGGTAATTTTAAGTTAGACACATACGCACATAGAGCGATACTGAGATTAGCAAAACTGGGTGTATTGTACACATATTAAAGAAACAGAAAACAATCCTCACTCTTTTCCACTTCTCAGTACAAAGTATCACTTACTGTACCTGTAACCATGAAGTTGGTTCTAATGAATCATGGCATTAAGGTGAGTTAAACCAACAAAAGAGCCTGGCACCAGGAGAGTTTCAATACATATTATGTACAAATGTACTTTCCTACGCTTCCTAAATAAAAGTGGTGTCAAAATACAGCTTTACACTAATCCAGCAGACTTTGCACTGACAACAAATAGTGAATGGGTTTGACAGATCAGAACTAGTATATCATTTTGTAAGTCTTCAGATTGACCATGGTGCAACTGTACTCACACTACAAGGTTCCTAAGGCAAATGAACATGTAAAGATCTGACTGTGAGACAGGGCGGACCTCACATTCATCAGCTACATCATCCTGTCAAAATGAAATTATACATATTAGCTAATGTATGAATACAACCAGAAATCTACTTCAGAGAGATCCCACTTCTGACTAAAGTGTTATGATTTTGAGATCTGCTCTCTAGAGTCAGGACAGACTTCTCCCAATTCAGGAATTACTGTATTTCCAAAGATGTAAACTGCTTTTAACCTTATGAGATTTTGTTTGCTGAATTTATATGGCAGGTGCAGCTTTCAGTTACAATAAAACTGAATGTAGCAGAAGCATAAATCATCTCCTTCCTAGATATATTCACAAAAGCTGGAAACAAAGATTTTTTTCATACATCAATGAACAGGAAATACATATTGTTAAGTGTATTGCTTGAATCTATTGGTAAAGAAGTTGTTTTAGTGTTCGCTTTAGTGATTAATGTAAGAACCATTCATGTGCTGAAAAAATGTTGAGCTTTGCCTATCCATTTGTGCAATCTTTTACATGTTTTCCAAAACCTATTTTTCCTCATTCCTAGAACCATTCATGCATTCAGGAAAATGCTTTCTGAGTTTTAATTTGGAACCTCTAATAAGGTTCAAACAAGAGACTACAACTATCATTTATCAATTAACATTAATCACAGCAAATCATAATGCAGCTGTGTTTCAGAAAGAATGCATTTCCATGGATCAGATGAGAGGTAGCAATTTCAATGAAAAAAAAAAAAAATTCCTAAGCATCACCACCAAGCTTAATGCATATTCTGAGAATTTAATCAGAGTAATCTCAACATACAATAGGTCTGAACTACTGAACTGTAATTAGAAAAACCCTTTTCAAACATGTATGGACAGGAAAAGATACAGAATACATACCAGATTTAGAGAGGGACAGTGTAGCTGTGCTTTGTAAAATACTACATTAACTGGAAAAATACAAGAGCTAGCTCAGGGCTTGTTTACCAAGTGTTAAATACATTTTACAGAACTTCATTGGGTTGTGGAAAGCATCCTCAAACTAAGCAATGGGAATTCTACCTGTCAGCACTGCACTGGCCACACAGAACAGTCATGTATTTGGCAATACCCTAAAACACAAAAGCACAGGTCAGACAAGCCCTTAGGTCTTAAAAAAGGAAATTCCCATGGAGCCTCACATTCCTCTGCTGTAATAGTTCACACAAGGCCAGCTGAGGGAGGGGGTTTAAAGACCACCACTTACAAGTGCAGTCCAGTCTGAATTGCAGAGGGAGTCAGAACAACATCTGGGGCAGGAGGTGCAACGTGCATCCTAAGCAATTCACGCTACTTAGCTAATGCACCAGCACACTTGGCAGCAGCTGGAAATTCCTCCTGGCTGTCGCACTGCTGTCTGGACATCCTGCTTTCCATTAAGATAGCTCCCCATCATAAATGTGTGTGCCCCAGTAATGTTCAGCAAGTAAAAGGACAGTGATTGCAGACCAAATGTAGCACTACGAATCTCATCCTTGTTTTCAGTATTGAAAGAAATGCATTAATAATTTTCCCTTATTTTTATCCTTTTTAATTATTTCCTTTCCTAAAGTAGAAACAAAATACACCATTTATTTTTCTTTCAGACCTGTCAAATCACCCCACAAACAGCTGAGAGACAGTTCAACCCACTCTCCCATTGCAAATCGGCTCTGGCCTCCTCTCCCACACAGCTGGGTCTCACTGTACCGTCACCATTTCCTTCAGGGATGGGTGCAGTTGGAGCACAGAATAAACCAAGTTAGAGAGTTTAACAGTTGAAATCTAATGAGACACAAGCAGAGTGATTTCTCCACAGACTTAGTTATGATGCTGCTATGATGAAGAACAGCCACACAATGAATGCTAATGCCTGGGACAAAAATCAATGGCAGGAATGTCCTTCTGGTGGCAGCATGGACATCCGAGGAATTTAAGTAATTCTAACCATGGCTGAAACACCTAATAATGTCCAATAGTCAAAAATGAAGTGGCAGTACACTGTCTTGTTATACTTTTGCACAGTTTAATTTTACACCATGTCTCAAATGGTTTATTCACCCTGATCCTCTAGGGGTTGACTTAAGTAAGGCTTTGCCAAAAGCACTAACCAACAATATTCTTTGCTTCTAATTTGCTACCCTTATAGAAAGCATCCTGCTCCATCTTAACCAAATGTCAAATAAAGGTTTTGTAACAAAATGAATAATGCTAGTGTTAGAATCATCAGTGTACACTATAGCTGAAAAGGTGATCATTACTTCTCCAACTTCAAGCCCAAGAAAAGTTCATTTTCCTATGTGGCCCCAAAGAATGCCTAAAGATATGCAGAACTACATGCTAATATATGGATAGGTCACATTCTATCCAGGAAACACCTGTGTACATGTAAGGGAACTCTACCATTTCCGCAGAGTTTCAAACAAATTATTCCTTCCTTCCTTTCAGAGCAAATGGCTAAAATTTTTTCTCCTGTGAGATGAGTAAAGGATAACATTTTAACCTTTACACATTTCCAAATTTTTGCAGGAAGCTTTCACGCTGCTCTCACCACCTCTTTCCTGTAACTGTAAGGCTGCACAGAGATCTTCCTTCTCCTTTACATGTATTCTGCAGCAGAGAGACTTTTGCAAGCTATTCTGTGCTAGTTTGCAAAGAGAACTCCTCTGCACACGGAAGGCTGCCCTGTCACCATTAATCGCGTTCCAGGTCCAGTAACTGTGCAGCCACCACCAGCCAAACCTAGGACACATGCATCCTCCCACTTATCAAGCATCCTAATTTGAGTGGCTGTCAACTCTTATCCTACATTCACCTTACATCCTCAATAGCACTCTGACAAGTTCCAAGGAGGGGGAAGGGGAAGACTTCACAAATTTTCACATCATTTCCTATTTAGGCCAGTATCTGCTCACGCTACCTCAAGAGAACAGTATGCATCCCCTTAAACACGGTGTTAAGAACCAATGTATGAGGCTTTGTGATAATTATTACAAGCCTTCTATCCCGTAGGGATGAACACAGGACAAATTTCCACCTTCCAAGTCTGATTCTGTGCCTCATTTCTTGTGCTTCCTCTATTGGAAGAGACTAAAGAACTGCCCAGAGGAGTTCCACTCCCGAGATTTGAAGGAAAGAAGTGTATATTGTCTAACACTAGACATCATTCCATAGAAAAAGTGTATTTCTGGAAAGCTTTTAGGGAAATTAATCCCTCTATAGCCTCTATAGCCTCTAATTTTAAGCTGTCCATAGCATTCGTTTTTAAATCTTGCAACATTAATTTCCACTAGTTGAAATAGATAAAGAAACTGGTTTATTACACGATACCTCTTAGTTTTCCAAAACAATCACTTTTGTGCTCCAAGAAAACCAGCTCTCTAGAGAAAAAGAGGCGCCACAAAGAAAAGCAACATTTTCTTACAGATATTCTAAAATACAACTCCCTCCTTCCCAACCTCCCACTGCACTTCGATAAGAGAGGCATTTGATGAATTATGTGCTCGCTCTGGGTCTAAAGCACAGATTAAGGCTATTTTCTTGAGGGCCATTTGCCAGAGAAAGTAGGCGAAAAAAAATCTGCTTGTCAGAGCTTCAGCTCGCCTTGGCCAGTGCTGAGAATGGCAGGAAGATGGCACAAGAAAGATCTGTGTCAAACACATTGCTGGAAGCTTTTATCACATTACTGTTAGAAGTAAGGCAAAAAAAGGCTCAAAAATGGCAGGAGAATATCCTGGCGATACACCTTTCTCTTCCTGTTCTAGTGCTACTGTTCTAATGAAACTTCTCTACAGTTTTACTGAACCTCTAAGGATAATCAGTTTATTTAGTTTATACTTATACTTACTGGTTTCAATACTTTTTTCAGACTACTTTCAATAAACTAGAACAACAGAACCAAAACAAGGCAAATTCCAAGTCCTATGACCATCTCTTAAATGCATTGCCTTTTTTTTTTGCCATGTCTTCCTTTTCTTTTTTTTTTTTTTTTACTCTAAATCTATGCAAGATTTGCATTAAAAGGTAAGATTCTTGTAAAGTTTTCTTCTGGCATGTTCAATCCTACTTACAAGTTCCTTTTTCTAGTTGTAAGACAACATAAATTTATTACACTTGAAGGTATTTCCCTCTGAACAAGGAATGCAGGAAGGCACCAGTTGTCAGAATGCTGAAATAAGGCCCATGAATGCCTCTGAAAATATGTATCAATTAAAATTAGTGTTTTAAATAGCAAACGAACAATACTCCACCTCTGAGACTCTTTCTTTGTATAGCAAAGCTGCATCTACTGTGACAGTGCCTTTAATTTTAATATTCACCTTCCTTCTGAGGGAAGGTTAGTAGCTCCATCACTAAAGTGCCTATCACAACGGCATTTTTTGTGAAGCTGGAAACTGAGAGTCAGTTTAACCCCACCAAAGAACTACAGGAATTGGAGGATCCTGCTTTCAAACAAACACCTTTCAATTTTATCAAGAAATTTCAGTGAATAAAAATATTATAGTGATGTTTGAGAAGCCTGGGGCTCGCACCAACTGGCTATAAAATTTGTATCATTAGCTACACTTGATCAACCCCCACACCTCACTGTGTTGTACCAAACAGAACTGACATCGCTTGATGCAAATACTTCTTGAGGGGGAAAAAATCCTGCAAAGGAGTGGGTTGGGAGTTACAGGGAATGAATGGAATATTTAACACAAGCTGGGCTCTGCAGGAGGAATGTTTTAACAGCTCCCATGCTAGTAGTGCCTCTCCTTTGAAAGGTAGGACCTGAGCTTTCTCTGCCTGCAGTGCTGAAACACAATGCAGCTAAACAGCAAGGCCTGGAGCTGATTTTTATTGATTCTGCACCATTTCACCATCGCATCTCTGGGTTCAGACTGCATGTTAAATATGGATTTGATATAACGTATACATCTTTGTGATTGATTGGGAGCACTAAAAAGAAAACGAGAAGGTCACAACATGACATTCGGTTTTCACTCACTTTCTTGAGAAGCTGAGAAAATGCATTTGAAGAAAAGGCAACTTAATTTAATAGACACAGCCTTAAACTAAATGAATATGAGAAAAATAACTCAGAAAAAATTCCAGTAAGGGGATTACAAATCACTTTCAATTGCATTTTAAATTCTCTCTATCTCAACAGTGGCTACACATGCTCACAGATGTGATCTGATACGCCACTTCAAGCAGGGGACAGATGCCCTCAGGATACAAACATTCACACTGAGTGTAATTCAGGTTTTATCAGAATCTAGCTATTGCTCTGGGAAGGTCTGGTCCTGCACTTCATAGAGAAGGTGCTTGTAGAGATTGGACTCACCTCACTGCTTGTCTCTCTGTGGTACAGTTCAGAGGCTTTACATAGCATAGTCACACAGAGGAGAAAAGGATTTAAAAACTTCCATAAGAGAGCAAACACTTGTTCAACAACTTGTAAAAATGTCTTAAACTCAAGACACAGCACCAGGATATAATCACCCAATTAGATTTAATTAATTCTGCTAATCATAAACTTCATAGGCAAGCAATATCTCTACCAGTGCATAGTAACAGTCAACTGGGCATTCCAAAGTCTTATTGACGTCTAATCTATAATACAATAAAAATATTATGCTTTCTTACAAATTGTGACACTCTTATTAAAAAAAAGGCTCACTTGAAAAACGACACCAGCTTTTCAAAACTCTGTAATCTTCAAAATAAAGGCAATAAAAAAGCTTGTAATCTTTCCATCCTCCCTGACAGCCCATGCTTCTTGCTTTTAGTTGCCACAGACAGAATCAAGTGAGAAACTTGAGTGATTCTGCAATTCATTTGTACTTGTGATTTTTTTTAAATGTCCCAAGTATTTCTGGCACATATTTAATATTTCCAAGAAAATATATCTTTATTGACTGCAATGAGATGCACATACAACAACTTGATTTTTTACCCTTGAAAACAGAAGTGTATGTGGATGACTAAGCATGACAGATTATAATTAGGCCTGTCGTTCCCTGTTCCATCTTCAGAGATCGGCATACAATCAGAAGCAGTCTATTTGATTGAATCTTATGTGGACTGACTACGTTCACAAATAATGAACAGAAAAGAATATTCTACATGTGGGATAAAATTTTCCACTTAAACATTCTGAAAGTAATGAGTTTTGAAGTCAAAATGTAATTATTTGCAGAAAACACCTGTTCCCAAGAAAATACTAGTGTCTTAAATCTGAAGACAGAGATGACTGCTAGTGTGCCTTCATTTCTATTAAAACAACACCTTTTCATTTTAACTTAAAGTAATTTATTTTCAAGTAACAGATGAAAACATCCAGAAAATGTTTTGTCCAAAAAAAAAAAAACCCAAACCTATACCCTGTTTCATGTTCCAACGTAGCAGACTATGTTATCAAGTCATTTAAAAAAGAAGATGATTTTGTGACCTTTTAGCAGCTGCTGTTGTGACTGTGTGGGAAGCAGTGCACAGAAGACACAGCAGCTGGAGCTGAACCCTGAACGGAGCCAAGCAAAGGCTGTGCTGAGCTTGCAGAGGCGTTGCTGCCTCACTGAGCACTGAGAGCCAGGTAAAGCCCCACTCCCACTGCAGGGCTCTCCTGTCACCTCTGAGGATGCTACAATTCACTGCCACGCTGCACTCTGAGCTCTCAGGCCATCTTCCAGTGTCATGCACCTCATTTTTTTGATGTCAAGTTATTTCGTAGACTGGAAGGATGCAAAAAATAATGCCAAAGCCTACGCAGTCTGTAATTAACTCAATCTTTTAAGTCAGACAGTAGCTTCCTGGGTTTGAATTCCCTAAATTTGAAAATTTGTGCTTCTGACAATGGAACAGTTCTTAAACTCAGTCATTGAGATACTGTATTTTTATCTCCAGATATATGTATGTATTATTCTCCAAAGGGATGAAGCCTTGCAAGTCCACTGCACTCACTAGCTTAGCATCATATAAATTATTCTAAGACTATTTTATTTATGTTTGCCTCTACTGTAAACCCAAATATTCCCTGGAAAGAGTTATAGTTCATTAAAATATTTTTCTGGTTTATGTCCTCTCTGTCAAGCCAGACTTGTCAACTCAATGTACCACTCTCAGATTTATATGTTTGATTTTACTTTCATTATGAGATTATAAAGCGATACGTATACATATTTCAAACCAACAACAGCATTCTGAACATTTTCTCATTTAATACTGTTCTCTAATGTCAGCCAAAGTGTCTTTGGCCATTCTGCTGCTCGCCATGGCACATTTCTTTTGCATGAAAACACCCTGTTTGATTAAGAGCACTAAGAATATGCTAGTGCAAGAGATAGGAACAACAGATAGTATAAACACTGTCAACTTGGGACTAATTTTTAACATTTCTCATTTCATATGAAAACCATTGAAGCAAGAAGCTCCAAGAATGTATTTTTGCATTTCAGTATGTTTTGTTTCAGCTTAGCGAGAAACTCATTTCTTACACCAAAGGAACTGAATCAAGATGCAAATACTGAGAACTTGAGCAACTTCGTGATCTTATTGCAGCAACCTTTGGGCTCCTTTCCCAGGCTTGGCCAATGAACACCTCCTCCCCTGGTTCCCATGGCCTCCTATCAGGCTGCAAGTCCCTAGACTAGGAACTTGCTGCTTGTACTTTAAGGAACATAGACTTGAGAGAAGTCACCTCATTGCCAGGCATTTGCTAGTAACTTATTTCAGATTTTTTTTTTTTAAAAACAAACCAAAAAAACCACAACAAAGCCAAACAAGCCAGACAACAAAACAAGTCCCCCTTGAATTGAAAATTACAGAAAGTCAGAAAAACAGATTACGGCAAGAAAAGATGGGATCCCTTGAGGAAGTGAACGCTGACCCTGATCCAACAAAGCACTTTGCCAATGATTAACTTCAAGTACACAAAGTGATCCTAGGCAGCTCTCCCAGGCTACTAAAAAATCTGCTTAAGTGTCAGCCATGGAGAAAGCTTGAGTGCTCACAATCATTCCTGTAGCTGTGTACCAATTGTGCAGGTCAGTGATGAGGATCCAAAAGCAGTACTTCTGTACACTATAACTGTTACCATTTTAATGTATTAGCAAGTCAGGTGGCTCCAAACACTTGCACATACATCCTTACAACCACACACTAAAGAAATTTTACTCAGGTCAGTCGACTAATTACTTTATATAAACCTCCAAGCAGATGCATAACTATCTTTGACCATAACTCCTTCTCATTTGCAAAACATCCAAAACTGAAATGCCCCAGACAGCATTAAGACTATTTTTGCAGAGATATAATCACATATTCATTACAACTGACTTTTTGTCCCTCCTTGTTGTAATAAATATTTTCAAGCATGTAGCACAATACTTTATTATCCCATCTTGAATGAGATGTTTGAAAGCATATGGAATTTGTTACTTTCCAAGACAATATAAATACACTAACACATTTTGAAAGTACCATTTTATAGTAATTGCAGTATTTGCTCATTATCATCAATCTTTTATGGAAAAGTTTGTTTAAAATGTAAAGGAATGATACCAAATTTCAGGTGCTTTTCCACCATGTAATGCAAATATATATTGTTAATGAAGTTGGGTAGAGCAGTTTCACCATACCTGACATGACAGAGTATATAATGATTTTAGCTTCCCTAAGCTTCCTCTGTGAAGAACAGTGGGCTCCATAAGGGAACAAATCAAGAAAGTAATCCTTTCCAATTTAGATGTTCTGAATTGCTTTACAGAGAAGCCCCTCAGTCTCCAATGATCATAGAGGAAAAACAGACTTCTAATGTAAGAATCAGAGTTACGTGGCTGAAGTTAGATGATGTGGATGCTTCTTCCCCTCAAAAATGCACATCTTGAAAATCAAAACACAATCTGAAATACGACTACTTAACTGCTTGATTCGCAAAGCTGAAGACGTATCTTGAAAACATAAATCCCTATGTCATATCTCACTTTTCCTGAAGAAGGAACCAACTGGTGCTGCATCCCCCGCTGACAATCAGTGCCACCGGGACCTGTGGCAATTGCAGGTATGCATTCTGCTCTGTAACACAGTAATAACTCACAGGACCAGTTGCAAGCTGTCTTGCAAGCCAAGACAGCAGTTGTCACATAAAACCCTACCTTCTTCTCCAAGCAGGTAACCTAGGACAAGTTTTATACTATGCACACTCATCTCTCACTAGTACCATTAGCAGAAATGCCATTCTCACCTGTTCCTCACTTCACACCAACCCAAACATGCAGCAGAGATGACAAGAAGCCCTCGTCTTCTCTTTCTGTCTGAAGTCACTTGATTTTAGTTCAATAAAGCTAAAACACCACCAGTAAGCCATTGCTGTCCTGGCTGTGGTAACACTGCAGTTGTCATAAAGCACCATCGCCCCAGAGAGGTACAAGCTCAGAGCCTGTATTTACTGACAGGGGAGATTAGGAAGGGTCATGGAGAAGACATCACTTCCAGGAGGTTGTTCAACTAATGTCAAATTACTTTTTCTCTGCAATGCTATGCAGAGATTACCTTAGAAATCTTACAAATATGGCCCACCATATTTTGAGGGCAGCAGGAAATACTCCAAAATTTTCCTGACGTGTATTAGAGGATTAAACCCAGAAAATTAACCTGTTTGGCCATATTAAGCTTAGTTGGCATTAAGCTAACCATCTGTTCTTAATCAATAGGAAAAATTAAAACATACTCTAAAACATAAAACAAAAAAAAAATCCAATTTGCGAAAATGTAACAAAATATAGTCCATTGCATAAAAGTTTGGAATTGTTGCCCACACAAAGTATTTTCAGTAAGGTTTTTAAAATGAAACATTTCTGCTGCCAAAAGATTTAAATTAACAACTTTATAAATACAAGGAAATAGAACTCCTTGGTACAAAATTGTAAGGTCTCCATTCTGGCGCTGTTTCTGTGTAAATGACACATCATGAATTTCATGCCCGTTTTCAAGCAACAATTTCACTTGGGGTTTTTTTGAATTTATTTTAAAGAAAAACATAACAGCAGATACTTCAGGAGGAAAAGGAAAGGAAAGGAAAAGGTTATTGTCTTATTTTTAGTTCACCTGAAGCACAAAGTAACCAAGATTTTTCAAACCCATGTTCATACTGTATCTTGCATGATGACTCTGAGCTAACCACTGACAGAGTTGTTAGCAGCTGCACCCATTTCTAGAAGCCAGTTTGTTTCTCCACAAGTGGTAATTCCTGTACACTAAATTCACGTATCATACGAACCACTACAAGGCAGGCAGTCTTTCTACCTGGCAATGAACTCAAACAGCATTACAGTTTTCACTGTTCAAACACTAGGCTGCTTCCAAGTGAGGCAACAAAGCACTCATTTTAACCTCTGATCATGTTAGAAGAGATGAGAACCCTCTAGCCCATGTGTCATCATTTTATTTTCCAAGGGAAAATTTACATAGGAAGTTTAGTAACCATCCTCACCAAATTCTAAATAAACTGCTGATGGGCTGCTCCTGCTCAAGTCTCCACCTAAGACACTGGACTTACTCTTCTTTACTGGAGAAGATTTGGCATAAACAAAGAGAATGCCATCACCTACTGCAATAATTACCAGAAGTTCTACTTAGTATTTTTTCCAGCATTAATACCATAGCTGCAACAGCAAAAGATGCTTGTGATGCAAAAAAATACAAGCTTAGAAGTTATACCTTCATAAATACATAAACACACCTGTCTTTTGCTCTTTCCTAAGCCTACCTATACTTTTGTTAGAGTAATTTCACTATTCCTGGATATATCAGTTTCTCCCTTCCTCAGGAGGCAAAAGGAGCATGAAAGACTTTTCAATTTTTAAAGCAGTTCTTTTTAATCATTATTTCTAACTAGTTCCCACTAATTAAAGAGAATAAAAGTGCAAATAATTATAGTATCGGATGACTGCTGTGTAGCAATGCAGTCACACTCAAAACCAAGCATTCCTTCTGTCTCCTATGCCTCTAATCTAAGCAATCAGATTTAAAAGGTCTCTGCAATTTCAAAGACTTACGTAAAAATCCTTGCTGAAATGCTGATTTCTGTGCATTATTCCTGACATTCCACACTGCCACCAGACAAACTACATGTTCTCTGAGAGATCAATCACAGCTATATAAGAAGTCATTTACTGTGTCCCATAACAGACCGCTAGACCAATTTCAGTACATGAGAATTACAGTAACTGCCAGCATGAAAAAGGAGTTAGATACTCAATTAGATGAGGGGATTGTTTTTTGCTCTGCACCTTAAGGTTGAGAAGCGGGAAGGGAATCCCTGTTACTGGCAAGCTTAAGACATCTGCATAGCCCAGCTTTTTGGTTTTGTTTTTACTACAGGATCAAAAGAAGTTGGAAAAGAGGGGAACCCTAAGTCCCTCTGCAATCCTCTAACTACTTTTCTATAAAATGAAACAAAACACCTATGCCTTTTTTTTTTCATTACTTATCCATTAAATGTGCACAGCATTAAAGCTTATCTTATTCACACACCAAGTCTCCCTGAAGTATCTGTTGATCAGGACAGTGAGTAATGTTAGGTGGGCCTGTAGCCCCAATGCACCAAATGATTAAGACAGATGTGCTGCAGAGCAATAGCTCACACATGTCAGGGTATTTTCTCCAATAAAGCATCTCAGCCTAGGCACGTTCCAATTTTCCAGTTAAATATGCAATGAGGGATAAAGTTCAACTCTAAATGGCTCAAGACAGAACATAGATGGGGGTTTTTGCTTATTGTTTTCATTTGGTTTAGTAAAGAGCCCATATTTCAGTTTACTGCAAGGTCAGTAGACAACAATAAACACTTCCAATATTCCTTCATCACCGTGTTAATTCCTTCTACATCCCGGAAATGCAGAAGAAAAAAGGAAATGTAAAGGAGGAAACAGACTTCCCCCAATGCGAGGGGAAAATAGTAGCAATGTAACATAAAGAGAGGAACAGACTATGTGAACAAATATTTTGAGTGACAAGGTAACTATATTTTAGGCCAACAGCTCCCCCCAATCATTAAAAACCTAACTATAACAAAATATTCTATATACCAAGACTGGTATACTATACAAACTATAATACATTTCAGCACATACTCACCCGCTGGATCAGTGTGTTTTAGCATCAATTAATCTCCAAAGAACATGGCACCTTCTGCTCAATATTCTTTCATAAAGTCCAGATCAACAGAGAACATACTTAAAAATTGCAGCCAGCCCTGAATAAGGCAGTACTAAGAAGCAGAATGGTTTTTTCTCCCAAGCTGACTGTCAGGAGCATGCACCCTGCCTCCTTCTCTCACATCACTAATTGACTGCAGATGCTATTTTAAAAGTATGATAAATCAACAAAGAAGAAACACGTTACTCACTTTTAAATTCAATTTTTATTCTATATTTCCTTGTGTGTACTTTTTCTGTAGCAAACAAATAGATTAAAGCTTTTCAGCTCTGATTAGCTCCTGTATTAGTCTCAGTATGGCAGTTCTGCACATCTTTTCCCAAAAGCTTACCAGATCCCCTCTATCTAAAGGTACCCATCTGTACTGACATAGAGATTAGGAGTTGTTAATCCACTTGTAAATTCTCTAACTCATATGAAGCTGCTCCTATTCCATTACCCTAAATAACATTTTGGGCAATAGTCAGGCAGAGCACTTAATCTCCCCATGGTGCTGCACCAACTCTCTTGTAACATCTCTACATTTCAAGCACTGGAATAGATGGAGTGATGCACCATTCACTGTATAAGCTGAGATCACTCAACTTTTAAGTCTACTATTTCTCTTTTTACAAAGGTGGTTCGAGTGTAAGAGAGCAGCTCTTGTAGTGCTCTAAAGTGAACAGAGAAAAGAAGAGGCCCCACAGGTCCCCACTGCAATCAGCTTATAGAGCAAAGAGTGATAACCTTTATCTTTGCATGCATAACTGCTAATGCTGTTATGGGTTATTAAATTATCCAGCCCTGTTAGAATCCAACTCCAATATTTAACTCGCTGACCTCAAGCAGGCAGTGTGCAGTGGTATTTCCTGATAGAAACATCCCACAATTTAAATTGCAAAAATTGCTTGGGTATGCAGTGTTTATGCTCAATGCTTCCACAAGGAATGCCCCAATACAGATGAAAAACACCTATCTCACCATTATACTGATAGCAACATCGAGATGGCTAGAAGAAACAGGCTGTTCCTATCACTCTTTTTTTCTATATTCATTCATATTTTAGTGTTTAACCATGAATATCAACATCCTTGATAAAGCCAAACATCTTTCAGTTCAGTGCTTTCTAGTCTTTCTTCTACTGAACTAATTGGATAATCATCTATTTGGACATAAACATAGAATAACCCTACTGTCCTTGGCAGGGTTATGCAGGCTCATAACAGCCTGAATTTGAGACAAAATTTTACCCATTATCAGTCTTCCCACTACCTCAGGTGTTCCAAGCAACCCTGATTGACCACTGATCAACCACATCGTGTCTGCTTAGATACTGGAAATCATAACATGATTTGTATATGCAATAGCCCAAGCATGTTTTTTGAGATATCCGATATTCTACTAACCCAGGATACATATTTTTAGGCTGCAGAGATATTTTGACTTCTGTTAAGTTCTAGGGCTACTATCCACAACGCTATTCCGATAATTTTCTAAAAAATTGTACGAACAAATCAGATCTGATATTCAGATAATTAAAAAGCTTAGGATTGTAAATAAGATATTTCAGCATTGTGCCCCCTTTTTTTTNTTTTTTTTTTTTTTTTTAGTTCGTGTTGGCTAATATGGAAATTCAGCCTTCTTAATAAGCAGCAATTAGAACCTCACATTTTAAAAAATCTTCAGAATTCCTTCTCCGATCACAGGATTTACCATTCTTGCAAGATCTCAGCTGCCAAAAAAGAGAACATCCAATGTTCCAAAGCTAAGTTTTTCAGTGTAAGTAGATAGAAAACAAAGTAGAGTGATTTCTCTGAATTAAGACTGAAAGTATGTGTGACACTGCATTGCTTATATTCATATAAACAGATGAACTTAGCAATCCAAAGATCAACTTAAGAACTTCACTCAGATCAGACAAAATGTTCAGATACCATACTAACCAAGTGTGGCCAGACATAGTGCAATCAGATACTAGAACAAGAGTAGAATTCCTGCCTACTGAGGTGACAAACTGGGTGTTTAATTACACGTATTGAGACCAGTCCTTTTTTAAAAAATTTATTAGCTGCTTCAGCTTTTTTCCAAAAAAAATCCTAAATATTAGTACATACTATCATAGAGAAAGTTATGCACACAAAAAAGGAGAGGACTTGGAAAGAATTGAAGAACATCATTAAGCATGCCTGAGTACTAAAACTAAAACCTAAAAAGCAAAGTGAGCTTTTATCTACAACTAACCTGTGGATATATGTCAGCTTTCCAGCTGGTTATGATTTTTACTACAACAAGGTGCCTCTAACAACAGATATTCATCCATCCTTAAGTGCCCTTTGAAGTAAAAGCACAAACAGACCTACACTGAAGATAATCTACAGTAATTATGCTGTTAGAGCCTAGCTGTCTTTTTCAATTAAAAAAAAAATCCCACTGTCATTTGAAGGTAATCATTTTGCTGCACATAATGATCAAAATCTCTAAATCCATGCGATTTCAGACACTTTAAGGTACTTCACAACACAGTGATTTATGGTCCCCAGCTCTCCTTTCTTGGGGGTATGAAGAACCGCAGATACCTGGCCCATTACCAGTTGCAAAGCCCAGAATTTGGAACAAATCAAAAACTGAAGAAAACACTGATGGCTGGAGTATTTAATGTCAACATCCTATCCAAATATTTTGTTAAATCTCAACTCTCAGGGCCTTTAGCAAGTCATCCATGACTTGGATGAAGGGGCAGATGCTCCTGGAGCAGGTCCAGCAGAGGGTGACAAAGATGATTAAGGGGCTGGAGCATCACTCTTAGAGGGAAAGACTGAGGGAGCTGGACTTGTTCAGCCTTGAGAAGAGACAGCTGAAAGGGGACTTTATCAATGTCTGTCAGCATCTGAAGGGAGGTGTCGAGAGGACGGATCCAGGCTCTTCTCAGTGGTGCCAAGGAATAGGATAAGAGGCAATGGGCAGAAACTGAGGCACAGGAACTTCCATCTGAACATGAGGAAGAACTTCTTTACTGTGTGAGTGACTGTGCACTAGAACAGATTGCCCAGAGAGGTTGTACAGTCTCCTTCACTGGAGATATCCAAGAACCATCTGGACACAATCCTGTGCCATGTGCTCTAAGATGACCCTACTTGAGTGGGGAGGTTAGACCACATGATCACTGTGGTCCCTCGCAACCCGACCCACTGATATGATTTTGTGATCAATAATAATTATCAACAATAGTTATCTTCAGTGACTACAGTCTGTTAGGAAAGAATGGGATCCATCTGACTAGAAGAAGCAAGGGAATGTTTGGCAGCAGACTGGCCAACTTGGTGAGGCAGCCTTTAAACTGGAGGGCTCAGGAGGCAGGGTCCAAAGTGGCAATATTCATGCCATTGCACCCAACTGGAGAATAAGCCAGGCCTACCAGAGCAGCAACTAATGATCATTAGCTGCCTCCCAAGATAAGAACCAGAAGACTCCTGGGGAGATTCTGGTTGGACACGAGGAAAATTTTTCACGATGAGAACCATCAGCCACTGGAATAACCTCCCCAGGGAAGTGGAGGGTTACCCAACAGTGGACACTTCCAATTCAGCTGGACCAGGTGCTAGGTCTTCTTGCCCAGACTGTGCTTTTGCCAAGAAAAGATTGGATCAGATTATCCTTGAGGTCCCTTCCAACTTGGTATTCTAGGACCCTGTGATCATTTCAGCTGAGTCAGTTTGAATTCTCAAGAAATAACTATTTGTCATAATCATCAGCTAATCAAATTTCTGTTTCTAAAAAAATTTTTTAGAATTGTCTTTAAATAGAAAGCCAAGCAATTTTTTTGGTTTAAATGCCAATACCATTTCCTGAATCTGTAGCAGACATTGTTCTACAAAAACCTAATACCAGATTAAAAAAAAAAAAGGCTGACTTGTTTGAACATTAATCTCCTTTCCTTAATTCATTTGAACTTCCTCCTTTCTTGACAACTTCTTCCCTTTCCTACTCAATCTTTCAACTCCAAGACTCCGTGGGATCACTGGAAATGACATCCTGTTCTCCTTGGACAGGATGGAGCAAAATGCACAAAAATAAAAAGCACTCAAACCTGCAAGATGCAGTCCAGTCAACTACTGCAGGAGATCAGAGGGAGCCCAGGGCACACATAATAACCACACCTGACCAAATGCAGGGAAGCACAACACTAAAGACACGCCCGTAATTGGCAGCTGGAGGTGAGGAGACTCAGTAGCAGCAGCAGTCCCGGTTTTGATGTACCACTGAAAAAAGCACTGGAAAGAGGCATTTCGGTGCTTCTGAAGAGCTCAAGAGGAGTGCAGGTTGCTGTGCTTGGTAACAAAACTGGGATTTAAACAGATTTGTGCTGATTCCTCTGCTGCCAAAACTCAACACAGAGTCCACTGCAGCGCATGGGGCAATGGTGATAGGTGTGGTCTGAGACAATATTTTTGGTTGTTGCTACTCAGTTAACTAACTTGGCCATTGCTCATTAATATTTTAAGGAAATTAAATAGCAACTCATTTCCACAGAAGTTCTCAGGTGTATGCACTCACTCTCTTACTGTGATCCCAATTCAACATGCATGGATAATGGCTTTTCCTTTTCTCTGACTTAAGCATGGGGTGTGAAATATATTGCACCTCTTAACTCTTGTAATCTTACTCTTTTTCATAATTCAAAGCACTTCTGTTTTCCATATTAAGACAATCTTATTCATTCACTTATGGAGAAGCTATTTGCCAAAAATCCAATATGCTATTTCCAATTCTGTCTTCTCTGAACTTTAATTTTTAATACATCTCCAAAATAGGGAAATGCCAACTTCATTAGACTCCTCGAGACCGCTACTTGGAAAGCACCACACAAATGCTAATCACCCCTAGTTTGACGCACTCTATGAGAATAGAGCAGTACTAATTGTTTTCCAGTGAAAATCTGAGTGGGCCTAAAACTATACATGAGGCAAGACTTCCTGGTGTATTCTCAGAGGAGAGATCCATTAAGAAATACACAGGGTGGATTCCTCAAGATAGGAGCTATCAAGAGGGAAGGACAATGAAAGGTGGCTGGCACCATTGACAATCATCTTTACAACAGAAAATAAAGAGGTGTAGTAACACACACTGCTCTGCTGGCCTGGCTATCCCCAGCTGCTCCCACCCACACATCTGCACTGTGCAGCTTTTTCAACCTAGGAAAACTATTAATTAATATTTGTAAAGTGCTTCTGAAAAAGTCAAGCACTGTATAAGCACTAAAAGTTATTTCTATGGTAAGGAGATAGGAAAGGTTTTAAAATAGTTGAAAAATATACGTTCTTTGTTTTAATAAAGCATTATTTATTCTTATAGCAGAATGGCTATTTGTTCTTAAGTTTTAAGCCACCTTTAAGTACACCACAGTTCACAGAGAGAAGTAAATTTAAAAAAACTCCACAATTTCTAAGATCACTACTACAGAAATCCTGACAAAAACATTTATTCAAACTGAACACACAATTTTCACCAGGCAGTAATAAATACCTTTATCATAGAAATCATGCATGCAAAAGGATAGAAGCTTATGTAAATATGTACATTTTGCACAGCATATATGCACAAACAGTGTGAGTTATGTTTGCTCAGAATTTTTCCTGATAAAAACAGAAGTGAAACAACATTCACTGTCAGCTATCCATCTGACACTGTCTTTTCTCTCAAAGCCTCTCCTGGTCCCCAGCTGAACTGTTTAATTCCAAAGAGCTACAGCTGTCCAGCTGTGATCTGGCAAAAGCAGCATCATTCAAGGTCAGTAGTTCTATCGTCATCCCCTAAGACACTACCAAGCTCCCAGCACACAACCTGAATGTACATGTACACCCATCTCTCTTCCCTAGACACCAAATTTCTTCATTTCTTCCTAACAGGCCCTTTAATGCTGTCCCTCTCTAGCTATATCACTCATTGTCCACACTCTTCCATTAGGGCATATTTCCATTTCTCTCACAGACACCACCAATGTCCTGAGAATCCCTCTTTTCCTACAACCTGAGCTATGGTATTGAAGAGGATGATCCAAACCAGTCCCAGAATTTATCCACCACAGCTGACTGGGCAGAAACAAGGACAGTCCTTGGAGCAGGGCAACCCCATCAAAATCCCTCAGTCACCAAAACTCTCACAAGCAACCCCTCAACCAGAAACCAGTGCTCCCGCTATAGTCTGTTGCTATGACACAGCATCCCAGTAGTTTTAGCTGATGCACAAAGGGCAGCCTTTAAATACACCCTTTACTTACAAGATCCTAAACATCTCAGGCTCAGCTTTGCAACAGATGCTGTATTTTGTGGTTTCATCCTTGTCATATTTCATTAGCATAAATTAAGTATTAAATAATATTTTAATAAAGAAATAAATGGATGGAGCTTTACACTTCAAGTCATTAAAATATTTAATTTCTCTCTATGTCATTAGCTGTATATGTCTGCTGAGTCTTTAATTGTATTTTGAAGAACAAGAAATCACAGACATGGAAACCACATGAGAGAAATGGCCTCGATCCAAAATGAAATAACATATAATCCTGAACTACAGAACTCAGTAGTAGTTTAATGATAGCTTGTCTAATTATACCTTACAACACTTACTCTGCAATAATGTCATATAAAGTCAGCTCTCCTATATATATATATGTATTCACACACACAAACACACAATACCTATATAAAGAAAGCAGTATGTCTGTGCTTATACACAAGAACATCAGAAGTCCATAGTCTGCCAAGAAACATGCCATATGTCCTCCATACACTTCACCCCATCAAATGCTTCCACGACAAACTTCTGAATAATCCAGCTGCAGCAAAATCAAGGACAACATACGCTATTCCTCAAGTACCTACATACTTTATCAGTTTGCGTCAATGTGTTTGACTATAACTCTCAGCACAAAGATTTCTTTTGAAGTACCAAGAAATAAATAAAGAAAAAATATCATATGCCAAGTTCCTAAAAATACAGTGAACCATGGTGGAAATAAGTGAGAGAGACCTGGTTAAATTAGGGTCGGTGTATGGGACAGCTTAGATGAAAGACTGGTAATGCACACCTTTATTTTCTGTGTGTTCAAATTCACAGGTACCATATTCAGACATCCACTAGAATCCAAGAAAATATCAATATGGTCACATGTTCATAACAGTGTCAAGATATGTACTGACTGCATGAAACTTCTTATAAAACTCCAGGCCAGCACTGAAGCCCCTACAGAAACACTGAGTCGATACACTAAGATACAGCAAAGTAGAAATATTTCCCTCTTTAATCTCCAGATGATAATGGACTTGATTAAACAGATGCCACCCATCTTTCATTTCAGTTAGCTGAAAGAACCAATTAGATGCACATTGTCATAATGAAAATGTGAATTCAATGTGAAGCTTTGTCTAACAACAGGCTTGTACAGCAAAGCCTAAGCAGAGCTAAGCCATGGTCTCTGAGGGCTCCTCCCGGCACAGAATGCTAATGTGGGACAGGGACTGACTAACTGCATGCATCCATAGATATAAAAGGCAAAAATACAGCAGATAACACGGAAAACAGTTGCAGCCATGGGTGAGGGAGAACAAACACAAGTTTCTGGTTAGAAAAATTCATCATCACTCTAGAGAGATGCCTGTTCTTTTTCATTCAGCATTCTCAGGAAAGCAAGGCTTTTAAGCATACTCACGCAACAGCATTGCAAGCTTTCAGAAAACCCACTCATGCCAGCAGGAGAAGCCTACCATGAGCACTGGCCAGCCATGTGGACCATCCAGAGGACAGCCTGTGGGCTGTACCAGGCACAGGAGACACTTCCATCTGGCCTGTCACCTGCAGGAGACGCACAACAGCTGCTCAGTGATCGCAGACATAGCAGCTGAACACCTCCTCTCGAGCACAGTCTGGCACACGACACAGGTGCCACTTCTGCAGTGGTCTGGGGGATGACAGTTGCTGCCAAGGATGGAGAAAAGCACTTTTAGGGTCCTGGATCCCTCTTTTACCCCAAAAACATGAGCCATCCTATCCCTTAGGCCACATCAAAATAAGTTCCTCCAAACAGATTTTAAGCCAAATTTAACTCACTCTATAGGCTGATAGAAAACAGCCTTCTATGAGAAAATTAACTGTATCCATATTTATTTTTATAAGTCCCACAGAAACCAATTAAATTAATTAACCTCTCTCCATCAACTTTTCTATTAAGTCTGTCCTCATGTGTAAGAACATGAAGATGGAAGAGGCTAGATCATTTCCCTACTCTAAGCTGTAAAAAAAAATAAATTAACAGAGTAATCAGCATGTACAATGAAAAATGCTTCCATTTTAAACATATTTTAAACAGAAAATACCTGGGCTCTCCTAAAATAATTACTTTTTTAATCTATCCATCACACAGTCTTAAAATAAAATTTACCATGTGATTGTGTGCATCCCAGGAATAGTTCTATTATTCTCAGATTTTAGGGATGGATAACCAAGATGAGCACTGCTTCCAAATTCCTATATAACAGTCTACACAAATTAGTTCCTTCATATTCAGATTACAGGTTTTATAGAGGCACTTTTTGTACTTCCAACTACTAAACACCACTCTGTTTCAAGAGCCTTCCTCTCACCTGCACTTCCATACTTGTATTCATTAAGTTCCTTTTTTTTTCTTGTTAAATCAAACAAGTAGACCATTTTTAACCCCTCAGGGTAAAACATTTTCTGATTTTTGGATAAGCTTCCTTCATTTTCTTTAAACCCTCCACAAGAGGACACCCTATTTTTCATTGTAAGACACCAAACTGACTTGTTCCAACAAGCCTCACTTACAACATATACAGAACAAGAAACACCTTCTTGATTTCTGCTCAGTACTCCCCCATGCAGAGACACACTGTAGCCTCACCCCCTGTATGACATGGGCATTGGTTACCCACTACTTCAGTGGGTCACTGTTTTACTAACATAGTTTAAGGGCGACCTAAATCTTTGCTTCTTATCTGTGCAATGTTTCATTTAGCTTATTAAAATGAACTCTGTACAAATGAGTTCATCTTATTATGCAGCACGGATCACTCTGAAATTGAATTCCACTTACTATGTATACACCAACAACCTTCTTGTTCATGTAGAATCTCAAAGTTTAAGAACTGATTTTTGAAAAGAAGTGCTGCTAGTCATGACCACAGTGCTTTTCACACCTCTATCTATTAAAGGGTCAAACTGTGACACACACGCTATGTAAGAAAGTAGGGGAGATCAGATGTAAAACACAAATACCTCTAGAGAGAGGGTTTTTTCTTCCTGTGAATAGAGTTGAGAGGCTAAAATACCATTAGCTATGAGAAATCTAATGTTAATCTGAAGTCATGGTACAGAATCTGAAATTAATTCAGCTGCCAAGAAATTGCTGCCATCATTAGATACATAGAAAACAAGATCTCTCTCTGTTGTTTAGCCATGTGGGACAGTGGATTATCAAAGTTCAAAAAACAAAAAGAAGATCAGCAGCATTCCCTGAGCTCACAGACTAAGATTGTCAGCTCATGCAATTTGCATTACCTTGGGCACTGCGGACATAACCAGCTCTCTTCTGAGACTTTCACTTCTTAATTTTTACAGTTTTAAACACTTTTGAGGATGCTTTGTGAATGCAGAACTTGGATCTGATGCAGTCATTCCTATGATGCAGCCAGGCCACACACCCATCTCATGCACATGCAAAATCTTATGCTCAGGAAGAATGTAAGATACCACCCCTCCCCACCCCCAAAATATTCTTCCTACCATTTTCATGCCAGAATTTCTGCATACTTGGTAACACTCATTGGACTTCACTTCCATCAACTTGTCCTGAATTCCCTTTAGAACCTCTGAAAACCACATCTTTATTATTTATTATTTATTTATTATAAGGGATTTCCACCATAAAATTAAAATCTTGTAGGTATCTATGCCTAAGTGTACCCAAGCAGTGACATCCACAATTTCACATCTTGAACTAATACTTCATTTCACCATAGCTTAAGGAGTGGAAATAACAGCATACCTGAAACCTCTATCATGAACCAAAAAGATTAGAAAGAAAAATCCAAAGATGCAGGAATTGCTGAAACGGTGCTTTAAATACACTTTAAATATTTAAAATATTTTGCTAAATTATTCATTGAATATTTAAAAACATTGGGATTAGCTCTCAAATTCGGTATCTGTATATTATTTTCTTGATCTCCATCACTTGCTTGGTCTGCGCTTTCTAGGGAAGAGTCCTGAAACCCTTTAACAGCCTGAAATACTTTTGGATTTAGGGAGAGCTTAACCCAGCTTTTCAGTAATGGTAGTATTTTCTCAAAAGCTGTGGTGGTTTTTACTAGCTTTAATAACATATTGTCTATTACATCAGTACACGGACAAAATGTGATTCAGATGAATGAAGTACTTCAGCATGAACAACATTGCTGTAAATTATGCACCATCCTCAGCTCTCCCAAAGACATCAGTCTGTTCCTCCTCACAATCACAGGTAATCATATTCCCTTCACTAACTCATGCACACCAGAAAGCAGGCTAGGAGTTGCCAGAAAGCCACTGTCCTGCTAGAAGTATAGGCTACCCCCCTCCTTCTGTGGTTTCAAATCTAGGCAGATCTCCCCAACGGACGGAAACAGCGAAGTGTCAGATGAGGACAAAGTTCGAGCCTGATCCAGAGCGCACCCAGAGTCATTTACACGGTGGGGATCTGGAGATGCACTCAGCTAACAAGGGTACGCAGGGTGAAACCATTCCACCAGCACTAAAATGCCAAGGATGAAGGAGCAGGAAAGCACACCATTCCTCTTGCTAGAACAGACCTAGAAGATCTCTTCCTTGCGATAACTCCACTGCAAGCTGTTGTGAAGAGCTACACAACAAAAAGAAGGTCCCAAATGCCAAGCTGCTAGGTTAAGCAACTGAAGCATAAGATATGAGGATCTGCATTGTTCTGGTAAAACAGAAGACCCACATGCTGCTCCATTTGAACAGAGTCCAAAAGAGAGACAGAAGGTAAAAGCAGCCTAAGAGGCTGCAATACACGGGGAGGCTCTCACAATACATCCTTACGGTGAACGAAGGATAAGCACCAGGACAGATGGCAGAAACTTTTAAAGCCTACCAGTGGCCTTTTTCTCTATTGTAATCAGATGTAGTTGTAGAGATTAGCACAACACAGTAAACAGTTTGAGGATTACACTGACATTCACCTCTGCATGTATCTACTCCTAAGCAAATAAACAAATACAAAATACATTGTTTCCTCTCCAGCCAGGTTATGATTTCAGTTTCCATCGAACCTGACCTCTTCAGTAAACGCCGCTCGGTTGGCAACCCCTCAGGGCATTAAATGGACAAAGTGAGGCATGCAAACACTCTATTGTAGTGTTGAGGAATACAGCCGGTGCAGGTAGCTCAGCATGCAAGCTGCAGATTGAAATGCAGATTGTCCGGATGGAAACCCGGACAAGAGGCCGTGAACTGCCAACGCTTGGGATAACAAAAAGCATGAAGATCCGTGACACCAGCCAAGTGGATGGAGACTGAGAGGGTGGCAGGAGCCGAAGATTCAGGAAGAAAAGCAAAAATATCTCTTGAAATAATTTTACCTCTGCATATCCCAGTACATATCCCAGTCCCTCTACATATCCCAGTATCTTTCCCTTAATACCACGAATGTATGCAGAATATTACTCTGCTCACTTATATTGACTTCATTAGGAGCATACTTTGAGAAAGGATTGTAGGACAGGGAATAAAAAGAAGCACATTCTGTTCATAATAGCTTTTGACTTGGGAATCCAGAAGACATCCACGCAGCATATTCTGGTTAATTTACTTTGATAGGTGAAGATTAACTCTAGGGAAATAAAAATAATACATTCAAGGATTCTTTCTACCACCCCTGTAATTGTTTCTATTGTCACAGATTCATTAAATCCCTCTGGTAAACCCCTAAGTATTACAAGCTGCTGTATTCAAGATAATAAAGTAGCCCATGAAATAACTTTCCTCAATAACCATCATTCATAATAGATAAATTACAAAAGCTCTTTCTAACACACACATACAGTAACCAGAGCTCAACTGAAGTACAACCTGTACTGACTAAAGCACAACTAACATGAGCAAAGGCAAAACTATCACTGTGCCAAAGAACCCCAACTTGAAAAAGGACGGCTCACACCCTTGAGTCACTTTGCTGTACCCTGCATACCAGTTTATCTCAGCTGAAATTGTCATTCCAATAAACAGGTCCATTTTTGCACACAAGCTCAGCAAATGTTTTTCACTAGAACGCAGCAACACCTGCCTGACAGAGCAAACCAAGCTCATTTTACATCCAAACATGACTTGAATAACCACAGTACTGCCCTGCCCAAACTGTTTTCCAAAATAAACAAATACATCAGGAGGGTTTTGATGTTGTTACTGTGCCAAACACACAATATCATTATTTTTCATAGCCACTCTCTTCAACATTTTTGCTCTATGTTCTTCACCATAATTTGTGCTCAGGTACAGTGCAGTAAAGTAATATGCTTTCCAAACCTTAGCATAAAGACTGAAGTACTGAAACATAATGTTCCATTAAGTTTCTCTTGACACAGAGACTCCCTTGCTTTATTTCTAAGCTCATTTTCTACAAGAGCAACAAACCACTTGAAATGCTTTGGTAGGAATGCACTCTATCTGAATACAAATATTCGGATTTTGCATTCACTACTAATGGCTAAGCGTTTTGCTATTGCACAGAAAAACAGATGCCTCTGAATCCTACTTTTCTCCTACTTCTCTAATTTTAACACACCTTAAACCAGAGGTACCAGAGAGAAGCTGAATGGCAACAGAGCATAAATTACTAGTTTCCCATCTTCAGCTGAGTATCTGTAACTGGGATCTTTCCTTCAGTTATTGCACTATGGCTAGCCAGCCCAATACACACTTCACTAAGTAGGCACAGCTTCTGTTCTTCCAAGCACTCAGGTTAGTTCAAAGCAAAACCAATTCATCTGTGCCTTCTTCACAGCAGGGTTTGTTTGGGCTTTCCATTCTTTTCTGACACCGTGGAACAAAAAGAAGTCTGGCCTTCTTTGCTGCTGCTGATAGATGTGCTGAGTGTCAATGTGACCAGACCAATTAAAAAAACACAATACCTGCTATCTTCCCAGTCAAAAGCCGAGTTAAATAAAAGGTTCATGCCTGCAACACGCTTCCTTGAGGACTTCAGGTAGGTAAGTAACAAAAACAAAAGAGAAGCAAATCTTCAGGTGTTGTAAATGGATACAGCATAAGGGCTTAAACAAATCAATTCTCATCAGGCAGACATCAGTCCAACATCCTGGAGTACTCCACCCCACGCTTTCAGAAACCGTGATATAAAAATAACCCAGGGGGAGGGAGGGAAGAGACCATTAAAAAAAAAAAAAAAACCCCAAGCCCCAAACAAACAACAGCTTAAGAAAAGCACTCAGGTTTTTTTTCCTCATATATCATGAATGCCAGATCTGACAAGGCCTAGTTACCTACAGATTTGCACGTCGTGGTTGGTTCATTTCAATGTCTAAGAAGCCCCGAGCAGCTAGGACACAGTCAAGACTCCTCTCCTACGGGGACTCTTTGATATTGATCATAAAATGAGGTCACCGTGCAGCCTTCCTCTCAGCCAAGGAATTTACATGAGTGTCTGTCTCTCCTCCAATTTCTCAAAACTTAATAAAACTTTAATTAATTTTTAAGATTTCCATTCTTTTGTCAAATATTGCTGAAAGCAACCAAGAAGTTCAAAAACATCTGGTGCACCTTGTACAGTAGGATCCTTGGACGGTAGGATAAGCAAGTATTGTTTCCATAGAAAATCAGGGTAAGTTGTTTTCACTGTAATGTGTTTTCATTTTTTGTCCAAGCAGCATAATCTACCAAATGTTTGCAAGTTTCATTTTTAACTTCTAGGAGAGAAAACCCGTCTCAAGAAGAACAGAGGAGGACCAACGACATCCCAAGGGAGGGGGGCTAGAGGCACTGTAGATCAAAAGCTATTTCATTTTCTGCCTACTCCATCCTTCTTTCACTCAGCCATCAGCAGCCACTGCTCAGCCTGACAAACACGAACAGGAGCTACAAGCAATAGGTGTGTTGGGCTCCACTGAAGGAAGCAGTGCTGAGGATCTAGACCCACAAATGGGCATTTGAGAACAGCTTTAAATTCCTTTCTTATTTATTACTAAAAAAAAACCTCTATAGATTTCATATAGTTACTGTTTTCACTATCTAAATTAGAAAGAAATAGTGGTTTCTAAAAACCTACTAACAAAAAACTAGGCAACAAAAGGAGTTCAAACTTCCTTTTTTTTTTTTTCAACTGAAGGGGGTGGGCATCTTCACCGTCCTCTCAATCTTTCACTTGAAACAGTCGTTCAATTTCTCACAGTTCCTCACCTACAGCTCTCATGCCTCTCTCAAGCTGTTCTGTGTCATGTCAAGCCTTGTTTTGTTTTAACTATACAAACTCTTCATGACAAGGATTTCGTCTATATTTAGAAAATGCTGCAGAAGATACAGTGCTGTGTAAGTGTTTTATGGCTTCCCTGGTGTTCAACTTCAGCATTTTGGAAGTCACATGCATTGTCCTATGCAAACTATAAGAATCAATGTGAGTAAGAATTGCTTCTTTTACAGATACATTTTCCCCCCTTAACTACTTTTGAGGCATACAGAATCAGAATGAAACATCTACAGTGCAAGATCTCAGTAAAATTCAAATGAAAGCATAAGAAAATAGACAAAAATCTAAAATTCTCACTCCTTTTTCCAACACTAATTTCTTGCTCACCTTCTTCAATTAACAGTATCATTCTAAGGCCCTCTCAAACCAAGGCTACAAATGATGTCTATTGCAATATATAGCTTTCAGAAACACCTTGCCCACAACAAAATAAATTCCTTTAAACAAGGAAAAGTAGTATTTTTTTTGCTTTTTTTATTTTCTGCCCCTTCTCACCCCCAGTTTAACTACTTGGAGATCTGAGAGTGGATTTCTGTTTCCATTTTACTGTCATTAAAGCAAGTAAAAGAAAGAAACCCTTTTTTTTTGAACCATTCACTATTTCACATTAAAAACAGTGTAGCTTTCAACTGAAACCACCACCGCTTACCTTCTTTCACTGAAAACATTTGTCTTTTACATATATATATATACACATATACACACACACACGTGTATGCAGTATTTATCCCAGAAAATTTATCCCCACAGTGTCTCAGAATATTATGTATCCCTGTAAGCAACTCACAGGATGGGTTAGCTAAACACTTCATTCAAGTCTTATTAACATCCCAGTCTTCTTCACCTGCTACCACTCTTAAATTGAAACTATTACAGGTAAAAATGATGTGTATCTCTTGACAAAGAGGAATCAGATGCATAAGTTATTAGGCCTTTAGCTAAGCCACCTGAGGTGGCTATTTGCATGTTCTTAGCTCATGCCAAATACTAAATGAAAAGAACTAACTAGCAAAACTAACTATTAAAAATAGACACAAGTGTTGCAGAGCTGCAGATGTGACAGTGGAAAACAAGCCTTGTAGCTTCTAATTCTGATTTCTGCCTGTTAAAAGATTAATCTGTAACAAAACCTATCATTAACAGATAATTGTACATTACTCCCTTATTAAGGGCCAAGAGCAAGTAGCAAAGACTGGTGTGAAAGGTGCTGAGATGCTGCCACAGACAGACACCAAACACGTAATTGACCAAGATCAGGATGTTGGGATGAGGGTTTAAAGAGAACAGAGATTATATCTTGTGGCTCATGTGACTAAATCCTTAAATTTCTTCTAACAGCCTTTTTGTGGTAGAGTAGAACAAAGACAGATCTGGGAAAACAGAACTGTTGATTTTCCCTTCGTTCCCTACCACCTCTCCTGTGTCTTTTTCCTCCCCTTCTCAGCAAATGCCCCAGAGTTTGCTAGCTATAAAATAAAGATTAGAAGATAAAAAAAAAGCCATTTGTGGCATCAGCTCTTATCACCTGACAAACTGATTTCTCTTTATTTCTTTTATTTCCTCTTCTTCTACTCTGTATGCATGTTTTCCACAACTCTCCACTCAATATTATTTTGAAACAGTTTTCCCAAATCTTATATTCTTCCTTCTACTTTCCCATTATTCATCTATTTCTGAAAAGTTTAAATCTAGGTAATTATTTTAACTACCCTGGTCTTTTGAATCTCTGCTCCAGCTGGACTTCATAAAAACTCTAAATGCCTTGTGTTGTGCCCTTGTGTAATTACCATTAGTATAGAATAGCTACCTACAGGTACAAAGCAGTTTCTTTTCAGACACACAGAACTTATTCACATCAACTGTATTTGCAGTCTTAACATTCTAAAATTCCTATTCTTCTAGACTTATTTATTGTACGAAACATTCTCATAACGTAATTTTTAGAAGTACTAAGAATTTAATGATGTAACAAAAACCATCAAAACAGTACAAGCTCAGTAACTTTTGAACATCAGTCCTCGAAAAAAATAAATGTTGCACAAAGCAAACTGACATATACTAAAATATTACTTAAGGGTATAATCAAGACACTAAAATATTATTTAAGGGTATAATCAAGGCCTCTTTAAAACCAGTAGCAGTTTTGCCACTGGGCTATGGGGCCAACATTTCTCTCTGAGCTCCCAGCCACTATACTGAAAAAAATGGGTTCAAAACCGTAACGAATTAGGATGCTTGAGTCTTCTACTCACAGTATAACCTCTGTACTAACTGCAACTACAAAACACTACATATTCAGATGATTCAAAATTTAAATTCACATAAAACAAAACCGCTTCATTTTGCTATTCACAGAGATGGCAGAGCCTGCTATCACCTTCCTTATACCACATCTACTCTTACATTGGGAAACAGCAAAACCAGAAGAGAATAAGAGATATCTTCACACCTCTCCCAGCCCAGGATCCCTGACAGCTCATTAACCTCTAACAGAAGAAATCAACTGGAATGCCTTCAAAGGCTGCCTCTGGAAGACATGCAGGTGTGCCTTTACATGGTGGGTAGGTTGTTTTCCAAACAGCCAAGTAGTTTTGCAACAAGTAAAGGGTCTGGAACACAAACCCTATAAGGAGAGGCTGAGGGTACTGGAATTCTTTAGGCTGAAGAAGATGAGTCTCAAGGCAGACCTTATCACTCTCCACAATTACCTGAAAGGAGGCTGTGGCTGAGGCACCTCAAGACTGTGGGTCAGCCTCTTCTCCCAGGCAACAGGACAAAGGGAGATAGCCTGAAGTTGCACCAAGGGACATTCAGGCTAGGTATCAGGAAAAACTTCTTCACTGGAAGAGTGGTTAAGCATTGGAACAGTCTGCCTGGGAAAGTGGTGGAGTCACAGCCCCTGGAAGCATTAAAAAAAATGAGAGACAGCACTTTGTGATATGGTTTAGTGGATCATAGTAGTATTCAATAAAAGGTTGGACTTCATCTTGGAGGTCATTTCCAACCTTAATGATCTTATGATTCCATTATACCACAATGTTTGTGCTTCTACATGCAAATTGAAACTAATGTATGTTACATGATATATGATATCACCTTGGACATGCCATTTCCTCCAGATGCTGTGTAGCCCAACTGAAAACATACTTGGTTTAAGTATCGAGAAATATTAAAAGCTTAACATGTCACCCTTAAGCACAATTGATACCTTACACTCACAGCTGAAGTGCACTGATCTGCACTCAAGGTATTTGAGAGGTCTCAATGAATGTGAAAGAAATGTACATCATCTTGCAGCATCCCTTTACTTGAAATAAATGTGGAGAAAGCCACATCATTTTTCCTATTGCCATTTTCTGCCAGTCACATCCTTCAGCAAAATCAAGAGAAAAAAACATTAATTTATTATTGCAGAATTTGCTTTCCAAGGCAGTTTATTAATATTTCTGAATACTCCAAATGAATTTAGCTTGTTAGCATTTTCATCCCTTCAATATATACACTACATTCTTATTTAAAGTTTCTGTGTTAACAACGAAATAAATATTCTTGCCCAGAATAAAGTAATAAGTATGGTGGCAACTAATAAAAAAAATGAAAGGCAATCTATTCTTGGCAGGACTGTTACTCTATTTCCATTGCCTTTGTGCCACAACATGTTCAGCTGGTCATCAAGAATCTAGCCAGCATATATTAAAGTCATAAAACCGGTCAAAACAGTTACCAAGGCTCCTATTCAAATCAGTAGCTGTTCTGCCACTGGCCAAAACTTCCTCAAGAATAGATAGCAAAACTTTGCTCTTCTCCTCTCTCCTCACCCGTCATATAGTAAAAAAATGAAGACAAAACACTTTAAATTAATAAACAAATGAGCCGAGATAGTTCTGAAATACAATCCCACGAATTGGCACTGCACTAAATTAAAGCTAGAAGACACTGTAGAATTTGGAATTACTGCCCAGCACACAGGACAAAACACAATGCAAAAAATGCTGGTGTATTTGGATACTGGCAGAGTGGGCAGAGACTGCCACTGCCACCTGAGCACAACACACCCCTCTGACAACATTCTGGCTGTACTGGGTACAGAAAGACTCCATCTTTCTCTCACTATGAAATCTGGCTGTCATGGCAGACAATGACAGGTTAACACCATTGGGAGGTGACATCTGAACAGATGTCATTGTTTCTTAGGTAAATGACAAGGCTTGGACAATGCCACAAGCAACACACAGATGAGAAACCTGTTGAATACTGCTGTACTCTCACCCAAATCTAAATCCCACTGTACTATACAAAATCAGTACATCACTTAGAGCTGTTATTTTCCTATTAAAAGGTTTAAGAGATCCCATAAAGATGGCACATCAAACAAGGATCAGTAAAGGGGCCTGAAAAGGAGCATGAAATAAGCAAAAAAAGCCAGAGCTGGATATGCACTAGAACAAAACAATGTACTTTCTGAAACAATGATTTGCACTACCAAAATTCATAAAGGAGTGTTTTTAAAAGCATCCTACCAGTCTGTCACAACTGGTTCTTCACACTGGAAAATAGCTGTGATCCTCAGAAGCATTATTGACTGAGCTGGATCTCCAATTCCTGATATGCTAGAGCATTATAAAAAATTAAGTGGTATTTCCTTAAATAATGTAAAAGCATCATTACATTCTACGAGTGCAAAACTGCTTTCTCTCAAATTTAACAACAAAATGAAATCCAGGAAAAGCTTTTTTGCCTAGACTGAAAAAAATCATCTGATAGTCTTTACTGAGAAAATGCTGCATAACTTTACACACAATCCTGTAATTGGATCAGTGGGAAGTTCCCACATCTATGCCAAGTTATCAAACAAACTATATAAACACAGTTAATCCATTAAGGTAAGACTGTGGGATTTGGGATGCATATTCCAGTTCAACTGTCTTTATCACAAATCAGCTGTGTGACTTTCACACATCACTGCTTCAATTTCCCATGTATAAGGAAAAGAACTACACGTCCATACCTCAACATTCACGTGGACCTTCACAGCAATAATCAGGGCAAAAACAGAGCACCATCTATAGGCAACATACAATGTTTGGATACAAAACCATCATCACTCAGATCTGGTAATCCCTCTCAACAGTGTGTTTTTAATGTTTAGGTTTTACTTTTTGTGCAGAATTACAAAACAGACGCAACAAGACTACAGCGTGTATTTAATAAAAGTCTTGCTTTTTTTACATCCAGGACTTCATTGCCTGTACTTATTGCCTGCCTGTAGCTTCTTTTCCCTTACTATAAACCAACTATCCTCTACAGGACAGCCACATTTCAGGCAAAGGCAGTACACTTCATACAAACTATTATTATTATTATCATTATTATTATTTCACTGCCATACAATAGAGAAATTATACTAAAGCCCTCAGTCATGGAGTGAGCTTGTATTATCTAAGCAACATACTCCACAATGTAGTGCAGTGAGAACAAGTCAGTAAGTACAAGTAACCACATATTTAACTAGCAAACAGCTGTAGAGGTTTAATACTATAGAATATACAGCTGCATCTCCCATACTCTCAAAGTTACAAGCCCTTGCTGAAGCAGAGGAACACACATGAAATCCTACAGTACAAATGACAACACATTTTAGGTGCTTGCAAGTTCTGTATTTTACATGCCATCTCACACAGCCAGTACACTCAATAGCTAAAGTCTAATACAAAAGCATATTTACTTTATCAAGGTAACCCAGTTTACTGTCACTGCAGAAAACTGCCAAATAAATGCAATATTGAGAGTAAAACCCGATGAAACTGCAGTCATTTTTCAGGAAACAAACCCAGCCCCTACTTGCCATTATTTGTCTATTTCCTTTAATTTCCCTCCCTCCCACCTGGTGATGAGCCCCTTCAATTTGCAGCAAAACTATTCTCAAGGGGAAGACCTGAGGCACTGAATCTTATAAAGAGTAACTTCTACAAGATAGAAGATACAGTTCAGTTCCTCACCATAACAAGCGGGTAGCTATTTAATTTAACTAAGTGTCTATAAGGTTTCTTTTCCATTAATATTTTCACTGACACATGAATGTTATGTTATTTCACATCATGCTTTGCTAGTATCAATCAACCTTAGACAAACCACTGTGCAACATTCACTTCTTCCCTTCCCTCAAGGGAAGGTAATTACTCAGCCTTCTTTCATTAGGAGGCCTCCAAAAGTACACTGAAAACAATTCAATTAAACACTATGAAAGTGTCATGTTTTTAGAATATGCAGATTTATGCTTTTTAAAAACTATTATTGAGTTTAATTTTACAAAATGCTTTTCTCAATGACTTACCTGTATCTGTATAATTATAATATCATAAAAAACAAACAGTGGCCATTATTCTTTCCAGTACGCCAGATGGGCTAATCCAACAAAGCCGTCGTTTCTTCAATGAACTTTCATGGAAGAGTGGGAGTTTTTCCTGATGGAGCAACTTCTCTACATCTCTCTTTTGGTTTATGAAACGCTCTAGCAAAAAAAGCCCCAAAACACTGCCAAAACTAATTTCTTCAATGTCAACTTCAAAGGCTCGTATGACGGTAGGTTTGAATCAGAAAGGAGAAATCCAGCCACACACAGCTTACGCAGCGTAACAGATCGTGCTCTCACACAACTACATGCACGGACCTGAGGGTACAAGATGCTTTTTCAGCATCTTCTGTGACTAACATATTTAAAAACCAAACACTAACTCTTGTAACCCAAACACAGAATATGGCCTATGTGCCATTCCAGGTCATCCTTCTGGTACAGTTCCCCATAACTGTTGCCCTACTCAGGCCTGCACCGAGCTCTCCAGAAGACAGGCCTTAAATCAAGCCACCAGCTATTCCAAAGAGTCCTGCCAGGGATTACAGTCAGGGATGCAGGACTTCACCCTGTGGGCTGACAGACAACTCTCCCACTGAACTAAAATCCCTCACCAAAATATGGCAGAAGGCTGCTGCACTTAGTATTCTTCCAAGCCAAACTGTGGAGGTTAATCAAACTACAGGGACCACTGCACTCCGGTCTCAAAGAGGTAAAGGAACCTCGGTTTGCAGAAAATACCCCTTGCTTCTATGTCTCGCATTCAGCAGATCCTGGACAACTATGTATTATTGTGTTCTCCTGAGACAGTGCTGCCTATTTATGGGATGTTGCTCTCTGGGACGCAAGAGATGAATAATATCTCAGTCGTCATCATGATGTCTCTAAGAGGACCTTCCAAGACTAGTTGGTCCTCTGGGTTATTCCAGGTCTGAGTCAGCCCTGCCCATTTACATTTCCAAGAAAACATTCTTGAGATATTTTTTACTGTTTCTGTAATAATTCCCTTTCTTACAGCAGCCTCAAAAATCACGGCTAAAGGAAGCTACTCCAGAGATGGTCACTAAAGCCAAAAAAACCCAAAATGTACTACTACTACTACTTCCAGCTAAATACAAATATTATACCAATTGCATTTGTAGTACAGGCACACATACAAAGAAGAGTTCTAAGAGGATAAGAACCCTCCCGAATGATTAGGCACAATGTCTTTGCTATCTGAGCTTTTTCAGTTCATTAATATTTCACTTTTATATATTCCTCACCTGCTTTTACAACATGTTCCTTTCTCTCCTTCTTAAGTACGAGCAGAGAGAATTGTTTGAAGTAACTAGCAGACATTGCCTCACATCCCCACCTCCGTGCCCCCTGAGAGTTTAACACTTCAAGTACAATATATACTAGATGGAAAAACACATCTGGCATATAGAGGAATAAGAAAATATTCTGATTCTCCTTTCTAGTTACGTTCAACTATAAAGGTGTGCAATAAGAAAATAAAGCATACTGCAGTTTCTGTCTATGCCAAGACACCTAGTGCCGTCAATCCCAAAGGAGAGACAGATCCAGAGACATAAAGCTGGGAGGGAGCGGGAGGGGGGGGGGGGTCCCTTCTCTGTGGAAGAGCAAAATAACCCTGTTCCTTTGCAAGACAACTTGCAGAAACATTCTCTTCCTTGCCAAAAGTCAAAGATAACCTCTTTAGCAAGGAGAAAAAAACACAAAAACTGTCTAGAGGAAATACAGGATTTCCATGAGCCTCTTCCATAACAAGCACTATCATCACCATCTGCTCCACTTTTTAAGCTTGCCATGCGATTTTGGAAAGCACATGCAGCATCCTCCAGCTCCTGACTCCAAATCCATGGCAAAGGTCACACATGACCGCCAGTAGCCCGACCCTACCCATTCACATTTCTGAAAC
>VXAD01002262.1:66798-347698 GCA_013399195.1 Dicrurus megarhynchus | reverse complement strand
AAAAAAAAAAAAAAAAAAAAAAAAAGCTTTCTCAGCCTGACCTCATTTCCCTTTCCGCAGCACCACCCTTACTTGGTATTTGCTGCCATGCACGTTGCAGTCTCAAGCAGGTTCTATGTAAATGTGAGATTGCATTTTTACAGAGCAACATTTGCATGGAAATGTCCAAATTGTCACCAAAGTCTAAAAGAGATTGGTGCCTTGCATTTCACTTCAGGTTTCTATTCCAGCCTGGACAGGTTTGCTTCATCAGCCACTGCACTGGCTGGTGTGAGCACAAGGCTCAAGGAGAGAAGGCATCGAGCCACCAGGCCTCACAATGTGCAATCAAACTGAGACACAAAGACATGCTAAGATGCCTCCATTTCCACATTTATATCTATTATGCCTAGCTTCATACTTAGTATTTATGGAAGCAAGGGCATTTTCTTTATTCAGACATCTCATTTTAAAGTCTCTTTCCGAGTCTCTGTCAAAGATAGACAAATACATGTTGTGATTTTGATTTAAGTGCAAGGTCTGCTGCTAGGGGCTGGAAGTCTAGTCTGCTTAATGAATTTATTAGGCTTTGTCTTACATCCTAAAGGATATTTATTACTCTATTGCATACTCTATTATTACACAGTATTTTTTTTCTGAACATCACTATCACTCGTGATGTATAGCTATGCCATAGTCAGTATGAGGAAAAAAATCAGCACACTTCCCCAAATATAGAAATGCTGAGTGTTGCCTCATGCACTGAATATTTGAACAGGCTCATATTTTGGCTCAGGTCCCTAAAGCACATATCCCTTCCTGGGAAACATGCATCTGGAAAAGAGGATCTATGTTAACAGGACGAGTCTGGTGTTCAGCAAAAGGCACCAGCTCCCTACTGCACTTCTCCTGTGGAAGTTTCTATCCAGTTAGTGATCAGCTTAAATGACCTGAAGGACAACACCAGAAAGGTCTGTTAACTTCAACCTGGTTAATTTCTTACTTTATGCTATTTATAGTCACATAAATGCGATAACTGCCATTAAACAGACATTTTCAGTAGTGTACATTCCAAAACTTTAACAAATGCAGGAGCATAGAGGATGTGTATAGAAAGGTACCAGAAATTTGTGGAGTTCAGTAGTGCCCAAACATTGCCAAATAGATACCCTTCACAGGCAAATAATTAAGACAAACTGTTTAAAACACCAAACTTATTTCACTAGTATATAGTGATAATAATTCACATCACATTTTCTGACTTTTATGTCCCTATTTACTCTTCCCCTGAGTATACCTTTATATTTATCATGACAATCTTTGAACCATGTACAGATAATAAATAGGATCCTTCTGAGACACATGTAGAGAATAGTTATGAAATAAACACATATTTCTTGCTACCTCTATTTAGTGTTCAGTTTTTCAGATTACTTTAACACATCTGTGCCTAGACCATAGACATCTTAGTGCCACTGGAGCTGACATTAAATAAAAATGGAAAACGAAAACCTGAGTGTTGCAGCAAGTAAAACGTGACAGTATATTAAATATGTGTTCATTAACACACACACACAGAAGTGCAGTGTGTTTTTCCCTCCCAAGGGCAACAGTAAGTTATGCCTCAACAAGCAGCATGGATTTATGTCCCTAAATGCTTCTCTCTTCAATAAACATTTGTATACCTGCCATGAAACCTGAGGAACCATATGTCCTTTAGTTAATTCCAAGATACTGAATTAATTTTTGAAAAAAAAAAAACCACCTGTATTAGATACTTCTATTCATTAAATGATGATTTAAAAAAAAAACCCAAAACACTATAGCAGGACAAAATATTTTTTTCTACAATGTAGGTATAGGACATTTTTACACAAACCTGTAGATTCTGCTCTTTGACTAGATCCTGTGTTTGAAGTGATATATAGAGGATTCTTTCAGGCAGCAATTGTAACTGGGTCTGTGGCTTAGCGCAGCAGGATTCCGGTCTTCCTTGCAAATCTTGGGGAGTAAATAAGTCAGAGATTCTGGAGAGCATATTGGAGCTAGGGACCTAAATCCTACTAAAATACCAGAAATTGGATACTAACTCCCACAGACTTCCACAAATATTCCATCTGAAATGGATGTGCTTTTCAAGACTACACTTTCTTTTGAGTCTGTATTTCCTCTTACAAAAGTGGGACCACTCAAAATACCAAAACATGCCCACAGATTTTATTTAGAAATTGTGACCATCATCTGATTATATAAGACCACAGCACTTGAACCCTTGTAGAAGATTGACTGAGTCAGTCAAAGAGAAATCTTGCTATGGAAGCCAATGAGCAAACGTGTGTGTATTTTGCTAATAGACAAGTGAAGAACACAAACTTGTATGTGCTGAACCTGATGGCAAAGGTCCTAGTAGGAGCAGCACTGGAGTTGTATCACTAGGTGAATTATGTATAACAACAGTATTAAGCACATCATCCTCTATGTAAGGTGAGTACATATATTTAAGATCATAAGGATTTCTCCATGCCTCTTCAAAAAAAAAAAAATGGAATTTAGGCCTTAGCTAATAGGATCAGAGCAGGGCTTGGAGCTGTACATTTTAAAGCATCTGTAGCATTAATAGCCAGAACATAAAATCCAGATGGGAGGACAATTACACTCTAATAGCTTTTATAAAAAGCTAATTACACATATTTGGGGCCTGATCCAAAAACTGTTAAAAACATGTCAAGGAAAAAAAAAAGCAGTTGTCTGCAGAAAGCACCTAGAGTTACTGAACTGCCATTCCTTAAAATTGCTCCCACAGTAGTAAAAGTGGCAATAAAGATGAAATACTACAATTTGTTCTTCTGTAATAATAGCTTTTTAATTTTAAAAAAGGCATAAAAATATAAAAATGTCTTTTAGGACTCTACATATTCTAAATTCACAATTACATAGAGCCCATCTCTGTGATTAGGGGCAGAATTTTATCCTATTCCAACTTTCCACAGCAATCTTTTTCACAAAGACATGCTTTCAGAAGCACTACACAGAACAAATGATTTACTATTTGCAAATGGAGAAATGCATCTTTAAAAATTACTTAAACTTGCCTTCAAAATGCATGCAGAAATTTCTGAATTATCATTGATAGGATAAGCTGTGTTCAAACAAAACTCACTGTTAGGCTCAACTATCAACACCACTCTGCTTTAGCTCTTAAATAGTGTGAAAAAAGAGGGTGGGAGAAGAAAGGCAGCAGAAGTGCTAATGCAATTGTTTGATGTGTGTCTGTGAGAGGCAGCGAGGAGGAGGCAGGCGTTCTGCTAGGCAGGCTGCTAGCAATGGGAATCGCGGGCTTTGTACTCCTCCCGCACCTCCTTTAGTGCAAAATAATTACAGCTGCACATAAAAACCACACTGTTGATTTTTATTGGTCTAATGTTGCTATTACTTACATCTCCACAGAAGAGGCCATTTTCCACTGAGTCTTTTTCCTACCAATTGCTGTGCGCTGTAGCCAGTGAAGAGAGCTGTGACTGCGTCTGCCCCTGCACCATTCCATATGGCAACGTGCCAGGGAGAATGACTGACTTCACTTCAAAACATTTTCTGTTTAATTAGTGTGAAAAAACCCAGCAACCCAATTATCTGAAAGGACCTTGCAGGTTCTCTCCACAGCGAGGGAAATAATGCCACGGGATGTGTTCTTGTGTGGAAATACCTAGGTTGTTTCACCATAAGAGCGATCAGGTATTTAACAGTGAATTCCTAGAATAGCCAGTTTTGCTCTAGAGTCTTGAGTTCCCTCACTAGCCTACTAGGAGGATGCTGCCTTCAAGAGTTTCAGCCCTTAAATCCTTGGTTCAATCATTTTCTCCCAGCCTGCTGCCTTCATCTTCCCCATGCCCAGCAAATAGGTGGCAAAATCTGAAGCAGGTATATCCTCAACACAACACTGATAACGGAAATATCAGGTTTTTCAGCATCTTTCTTGTCTCTAACATCCTGTATGTACCACAATCAAGTGGAAAATTACCTTGGACTTCCATGTAGGGCTCATTGCAGTCTAATTTTGACTTAGACTCGATCCAGACTCACTTATTTCAATTCCACTCATATTAATCTAGCTAAGCATGTAAGTTAGGCTGATGGCTGAAGCTGTTCTTGCAGAACAGTTCTTTTTATTCTAATGAAATTCCTGAAAATACCAGTTTTACACTTCATATAAACCAGTCAATTTATGATTAAAGTGCATAATTCTTAATGCATACTGAAATATTCTACTCCTGCAAGCCAGAGTGGAAAAAAATCCAAACCAAACATTTTCCTTCACAGTAGAAAACCCATTACATCAATGGAATTTTATGTGTGCACATGTCTAGAAATTCAGAGTTACATAGAGTGACCTAATTGATCTTACCATACTGTGGTAATATGCTCTGACCTACTGCAGCATAAATTTCTAGAAACTCAGATTCTAAACTCAGATTTATCTGGCAGTTAAAGAAAAGATGACGTTCAGCACTGGTTGTAAAATACATTTGTGTCCATAATTGCACTATTTATAGAAGGAAGTCTCCTAATGCTGTAGAGTCAGACTTTCTTTCTTAAAAAAAACCCAAAGGAAAACAAAACAAAACCAAACCAGGCAGAAAACCTCCTGGATTTCATGGTGGTCATGCCAAAGGTGAGATTTGCCAGGAAAAAGGAGGGCACCTTTTAGCTTCATTCAGAGATTTCTGCTGCCTCAGTAGTGGCTAGCTGCTACCATGGTTTGTAAAGATGGTTTGACATTGATATGCAGGTTACAGTATATATAGGGATGTTCCCCAAAGAGCAAGAAAGCTTTTGAAGGCATGGCAAATATCAAAATATCTACTACTGCAGTGGAGCCAGAGAACCACATTCAGATCCCCCTCAGCTCAGCTGTCTGACATTCAGGTAAGCACACTAACCTTAAAGCTGTTTTCTATTCTTCCCTGTGTACACTTCATAAATAGCTCTACATTTATTATCCCAGTCTTTTGCATCTGCAGGGAATTGCAGTAACCTATGGAGCAAGTTGTCTCTTTCTCTAGGTAAACTCCTCCAGACAAAGAAACCAAAGGAAACCTCAGCCCTGCAGAGTATCTATTAACCTGTTTGTCAGAATAGTCCCCTGAGGAGTACAACATAGGGATTCTTTTTTTGTGAAACAGGCAGGACAGGAACGTGAACTTGGGTCTCTCACATGCTGCTGCTTTAATCACAAGTCACTGGAAACGGGGCAATGTTGTGCTATGTCCCTCCACCCAGCTGCCCCTAGGCAGGAATTATTTAGGTCAGAAGTGATCTCAGGAAGACACCCGGTACAAACCCTGCTCGAAGCAGGGCAATTCAAAGGTATGCCTAACTAATGCCACATTTTGGAATAAACCCCCAGAAAAGGGTCCCACTTTGGATCCCAAAGGAAGAGGAGAGTGGCACATACATAAACTCCAGTTCTTTCTTTCAGTGTTCACTTCCTAGCTGTTACAAGCAATATGGGCTTTCCTGGTTTGAGAGGATCCCTTTCTCTGACTTTCTTAACCTTTCTTTCAAAGGAGCCTGGATGCCCAACTGAGGCCTGAATGCTGAATACACAGTGGGTGTTGTGACACAGGGGGAAATCCCAAGGTGGTGGTACTGGGCACCCTGGCTACTCTGAAAGCCCTGCAGCACTCTGGAACATCTTTACCAGGACAGGCATCTGTCTGTGTACCCTCTAAGATGTCAAATCAGCCCCTGTCAAAGGGCTTGCCAGAAAAAATCATGAGGCAAAGGAGAGAAAAATTGCTTTAGCATGAGAACTCTAACATTGCTTTTATCTCTGGTAAACTGCTGCAAATAGTACAGGCATCCTACTCAGTTTTACACAAGAGGTTTTAAGAAGCACACTGCTTGCTGATTACCCATGTCAGCTGTTGGAAAAAAAGAATAAAATCTCAAATCTAAACAGATCTTTACAATGGAAAGTATAGACAAACTTCAGCTAAGAGCTACTCTTCTAGAAGCAGGCTCAAATAAAATCCCATTAGCATGTGAGTTATTACTTGAATAAAGAAAAAGCAGGAAAGAATATGAGTAAAGTTGATTATGGCAGAAAAAGTACAGGTACAGTAAAAGAAAGTATGACTCAGTGCCAGTCACCCTAACACATGACAGAGCTTGTGATGTGGTACAGAGCTGTGGGGGGGTAGGCTGTCAACTAACCAGCCTCTTCACAAGCTGGCAAAAATTCTTAGGAAAGTAAAAAAATGAGCAAATAAAACTATTTGAACAGTAGACTGGTAGGTACACAGGTCATTAATTGCAATGGGTTAGGACCAAGGGACAGGAAGTTTCAAACTTTGACAAACTTTTTTTTCTAGTCACAGATCCCAAGCAACACCAAAAGGGTCAGTGACCAAGGGGTAGTGATTCACCACTCAGTTATAACTACAGCTAGACACAGCTGAAACTCAAAGCTGAATCAAGCCATGCTTTATGGCATAACATTTAATGAGTCAGTTGATCATCTTGTTTCACAACTATTTCACATGGATGCCTGAAAATCTGAGATTACTTAATCCATAAAACCTCCATAAAAATAACAAATATTCACAAGAATTTGATGTCTTTGATAATTACAAACTACTTGGTAGAGAGAGTTGGTCTGCTAGATAAAAGAAAGAGTGTTTTCCCAAAAGGTGTGGTGAGGGGTGTTGACATCTTGGTGGAGCTGGGGTTATTGCGATGGTCAGAGAGTTCATCCATGCCCTGCTCACACACAGCCACAGGAACCTGTATCAAGTCTTGTGCCAGAAATAAACATGCTTTGATCTCTTCAGTGAACAGGCTGTGTGAACCAGGGCAGAACCAGACATTCAAGTTCATCCACCTGCTGGGAAAGTGAACACCATCCCTTGGACTGGAGTGCCTCCCATCCCCGTGGGAGAGGCCAGGCTGAGTGCACAGCCAGGTGCTTGGGGGCAGAGGAGAGAAGGGTCCCGCTCACCCAAGGGGCTGCAGGGCTGCTTTGCCCTGATGGGCTGTCAGTGCTTGCCACCTCCTCCAAGCACCCACCCAATACAGAGTGTCTGAGCACAGTTTCTCACTGTCCTGCTTCTTCCTTCACCTTGAGGTGCAGGTTGAACCCAGCACCTGAAGCAAACCCTCAAAACAAAATTTCATGGTGGTACTCCTCAGGATTTCAAGTGTATTTGCATCCAAACAAGAGGCAAAAATCCGGCATCTGTGGGTAGGAGCCATTAAGCAATGCTCTCACACTGGTCAGCCAGCAAGTTTCTAGCACCCAAATAATTTTTTGTCGACACGGAGAAGAGGTGTACATGCAACACAAAGCTCAGCGTTCTATTCACACAATGACAGCAGCGTGTTGGCAAACATTTTACATTATTTTTCAGTTGTTCCCTGGCCCCTCTGCAGCTGAGGATTAAAGGCAATGAGACCCTGTGAGTACTGGAGCCGGATGGCTGCAGAATACTCCTGTCCCACGTGACGGGCTTTCCATGAGCCCTCCAGCCACGGGGAAGTGACCCCACACTCAGACAAGCGAGGAGCAAGACAAGGAGGCCCTTCAGAAAATCCTGGGAACAGGCCAGAGAAAAAGCTCTCTCTCTGGTAGTTTTTTTGTTACCAAACCTTAAGCAGGGGCCTTTAAGAAGCAGTTCAAGCTCACCTTTTAAAGGAGGTAAAACTTGTACACGACCTTTCATCTTTCTCATTCCTTGTTAAATGATATACAACACACCCACTCAAATCCCATTTATGAAAAGTCTTCTCTGACCATGTCTTTCTTAGGGGAAAAAAAATTTCTAACTAATGTTATATCAGTATGTCAAACTACTGCAAACCCATGTTTATAGGTAACATCTAATGATAGCATTGCATATCTGAGATATTTCCCTCTTTCTGCTAACCACAATGTAGAGAAAAGTGAAATTATGTCTTACCATACAAACCAAAAATATCCTAGGAAAAGAAAGCATAAATATTTAGTTATTCTTTGTTGCTGTGCATTCAATCAAGTCTATCAGAGTTGACAAGGCCAATTTTGCACCTTCCTGTTGTTTTGTCACATAAGACCAGGATGTCATTCCACTGGGAAAAATAATTGTCAACAGTAAAGAGGTGGTTTCTATGACATTTGCTAAGATATTGCTGAAAAATACCTTTTGCATGGATCGCTTCACCTCACCAAGTAGGATAACAGACTGGAAACTAAGCTCTAAAGCTCAGTGTGCCTAATATGAAAATGCAATATCTACATTTCCCATAGTTTAAAGGAAGACATACCCCCTGCCAGGCAAAATCTACTTGCACACACTCTGCTCTCTCTGCCTCAGCTTCACACTGCAAGGTAACAAATGGCTGTTCAGAGATACTTTAATTTATTCATGGGGGGAAAAAAAAAAGGAAAAACAGTGCTAAGATCAAGATTGACATGTCTGCAACATCAGCATAATTCTTAGACCGGTTCAGAAAAATAACCTTGAAAGTCCAGTAATAGTGAAAGCCCAGTGGTAGCTCCATATCCATAAAGCTATGGAGCACTCATGGTTAAAATAATCTGTGGCATATGGTAGATGTCTCAAGGCTAAATAGGCCTTGGGGGCAGAGAGAGAAGGAAGCTCAGTCACATTCCCTGACCCGACTCTCATTTTCCAGCACTGCACATAATGTGTTCCCAAACAAAAGGCACAGTTTTGTAGTGGTCTCGAATTTTCTTAATTTCCCGAGAAAAATCATTACACATTAGACTGCGAAACACATGGTTAGATGGTTTGTTAATGGTTATCTGATAACATGTGACAATTTACACTGATTGTCTTCAGAGCTAAACACTTGCAGTGTCATCAAAATTAGTCAGGGAGGTTTTATTTGACATGCAAATGAAGAAGCATGAGGAAATTAAGAAGAAAGACACTGCACTTTTTTTTTGAAGAAGAATGCTCAGGCAGATGCAAGCAGAATCTCAGAATGGTGTTTCATCCTTTCTTTTTTTTAAATCAACAGCATGATTACATTATACATGGGCTTCCTCAGTCCATACAAGAATAACAACTGAGATTATTCTCGGTGCCTCCAATACTGTACCAGTTGGACTGACTCAGCTGGTGCTTAGAAGGAGCAAGAAAGATCACATCCTTCGTTCAGTTTTCCATGACATTTGAGGTTCTCCGAGACAATCCTGCCCTTGGCTTCTACTGCAGCTCCCAGGACGTGGTGGTGGTTTCAGAGTTTGCACGATTTCTACTCTTATCCATTCCCCTTAGCCCAGCCCAAGGAAGCATCCTTTATGCCTGCCTGGACCGAGCAGGAATTACTGCAGGAAAAACAAAGCCCTGGTATCTCCTCCCATTCCTGAGCAAAGTAGGAGCTGCTTTGTACTCTGACTTACAAACACAGAAGCTGTACTAAATGTCTTGGTTTTTGTTTCCATCTTCCTTGCCAATTTGCTGCTGCTTTAGCGTTGGCCTCCACACTTCAAACAATTGCCTCATTAGCAAAGTTCAAGTACCAGCCATATTTCCCTTAGCACTTAACATCACTCCTTTCCCTGTGAACTTTATTGCTCAGCTAACCTCAAATAATCTTAAATAGCTGCTGCTGCTGTCTACTGTCTTGTCCACATTAAAAAAAAAAACCAAAAAATCTTGCAGATACCAGCTCATGATGAGCAAGGCTGTAACTTGTGCCAGAATTTTCTTTTTAATCTGCATGTCTGTTAAATAGTAAAATGTTGCACACACATTAGTTTAAAAAAAAAGGGGCATGTTTCCATAATTCCTCCCAAGTCACTTTGCTGAAAGCTCAAGCCTTAATTTTTTTCCAGATGACTATCCATCTGTATGTATTTATTGTGAATATCTGAGGTATGCAGAAAGCTAATGTAAGGTTAGTAATAATAAAAACTAATTGCAGAACTTAATTACAATGTAATAAACATCAGCAGTAATATGTGCATTAAAATACGCTGTCAATAGCTGTGTGCACTTAAGGGCTCATAAACAGAATCAGATATTTCTTGTAGCTGCCTATGGATTTACCTCATAAGCAAATCACAGGATGTGTGAATTCATGGTAAACTATTTTAAGAGTGCAGCGATTAATGCCACTAGGTAATTGCATAGCACAACGGGCAATAAAGACAGTGTTCACGTAGGCACTGGGGGGAAAAAAGAGACCATAACTATCGGTACTCTTTCAGAGCCATATCAGATTAATTCAGAAGGGAGATTTAAATTGTTATGCCCTATTTATGATTTAGATATAAAATGCACAAAACAGATGAATGCTTATCCTTGGGATTCACTCTACTCGATATTCTGCTTTTCATAAAGCCCACAGTTTGTCTTAGTTCACGAGCCATTGTAAATCAGATGACACTCGACAGGGCATTTTTGTATTTCATCTTTTTAGCAAAGCAAAGCAGCAATTGCCAATAGAGAACATACATAAATGAGACCAAGGGTATCCACAGAATATTCAGTCAACTGCTTCTATTGTTATTTCAAGTACCTAAGAAGATGTGCCTGTGTCTCACTTAACCCATTTACACTCCATTTTAAACTTATAAAAATGAGATGATGGGTGCAGAGGGCTGCAGGGTGACTCGTGGTTACAAGCACAAAAAAGGGTCCAAGAGCCCTGGACTGGCAGCAGTTTTCACGGACTTGGGGTACTCATACCTCTCTTTATAGCTGGGCAAAGATGTTTAAAAATACTTCTGTGACAGGCAATTTTGCATTGAGTGAATTAAAGTAACAGTAAAAAGTAAAATTCCTCTGGTTTTACTCTTTTCAGGTAGGAAATGGTCTAAGAGAAAATCTGCCAAGGTTTAGATCACCATGTTACTAATTCAGGTAGTCCCACATGCTAATGGGTTGGAAATATCCCACCATACAGACTGAAAAAGCCAAAGTAATGGTACAAAAACACTTTGAAAGTGTTACCCAGAGTTGGAAGATAAGAAATTGAGTCTAATTTGGTTTTTCCCCAGTTCATTTTTGTTTATTGTCAACTACTGAGCGGTTTTGTTTGTATCTATCAAAAGACGACATAGGAGGTCTGGAAGTCCCTGTACCCACTAACAATAGGTAATTTTGGATGTGCCCACTCCACCTCTGCCATGAGACCACTGCAAGGCAGTTTGGCAGGGAAAACCGAAGTGAACAACTGCACTGTCAGATGCAGAGCCCTGGATAAAGTACTGACTCAAGAGAGCAAGACCAGGGGAAGCCATCCTGAGCTGCCTGACTCTGGACTTACCCAAGAGCAGCCTGGGAACGTCACAGTGAGGCTAGAAAACCTCACAGTTTGAACAGAAGTCTCCTCTTTAGCAATATCAGTCATTCCTGGACTTCCCAGAGCAATCTGACTCCCAGCACTCCCCAAGGAGGTTAAAAAAATATAAATTAAAACTGCATCTTTATCATATCAGACTTCCCAGGGCTTTCCCAGAGACCAAGCTTGGAGTCTGTACAACAGCTCTGCCTCAAGCACGACCCCTGGCATAGCCAGAGGCCATCCCTCAGATCTCCAGCAACGCAAGGCACCTTGAAACAGATGCAGACAGACACTGGCAGACGGACTGTCAGCATCAGGATGCCGGGAGGCTGCAAGGGAGTCCTCTGCGTGGGAGGAAATTGGACAAAGAAGTTGCAAGTCTACAGCATTTCTTGCTTCTTCCTATAATCACTGTGCCCACACACTGCTGATGGGTGTTATCAGAATTACCTATGTTTACAGAAGCATAGGTTTTTGTTTTCTTTACAGAAATCATGTTTGTGTTAGAGACCAAAGCAGAGGGGATTGGTTTTGGACAGTGCTTTATGTCTGCAACTGAGATGCATGGGGCAAGGAAGAACTACGTTTGTAAGAAATGCTTGGGTCCAGTGGCAAGCTGCTTTATTAGTGGGAACCTACACTGCACTTGAGATAATTCTCTGCTTCAGGGAACAGTATTAAAAAGGGAGAATTGCTCTAGGCACCTGTTACTTCCCTTCTGCCAAAGTACACTCAGCTTCTTCCCAGGTCTGCTCCAGCCTATCCTACAGCAGTAGGAACTTTCTTGCAGCTCTCACTGAACATGCACTTAGATGACTCAGATTTATTTCACTCTTACCTGATACATTCAGAAATTAGTCTACCAGCCAATAGCGAACTGTGTCAGCTCTAAACATAGATGTTATTAGCTAAACATGTGATAAACCAAAAATTTCCTTAATACAGTTCATTCAGTAGCAGATGGTATTCAGTATAGAAAAGAAGCACAAAATAATCACCCTGAGCCTGGCTGCATTGCTGGATAGAAGTGGGCAGAGAAAATTTGTGTGCATTTCATCTACACAAAAGAAAACTAAATCATTTTCGCATCCTGTAGCTCAAGATCTACTCCCCAGGTCCTCCCTCTCCACAAAGCTGTCACAGCACTGGCACAGACTGAAGGACGTGGGGAATTTCAACACTGAATCTCCTCAGAGAGGTCAGCAGCACATGAAATAGTGTAGTGACAAGGTGACTCACAGCAGTGCTGACACGACACAAAGGAGATTTTGCATCTCATTCCACAGCGACAAACACCAAATATCCTTAAAATACCCATTGCCGCATTTTAACTGTCAGATACTCACTGATGAACAGGACTTCACAGCAATAAAAAAAAAAAAGATTTCCCAGATAAGGCCCAGGAACAGTAAAATATTTCAACCAGGCAACACAGTTAAATCATCCTTTCTGACCTGCGAAACATAATTCAGAGTTTGCAACAAAGCCTTTAGTTCCCAAGCTCAGGAAAGCCTCCTGTGTTAGCCAAAGCCATCTCACATGATAATTTTTCCTGTTGGAACTTGAGTACAGATAATTGGTTTTTATGAGCTTTTACTGACCACAGTAGATTACTACACCTTTCTGACAACTATTTTCATTAGAACAGGAAACAGCATTTAATCCTTCTCCAAGAGTGCAATCTGGTGGTTACGGTCACTGATCAAAGAGCAAAATTCTATCACTGATAGGCCTAAATTCACTACCTAAGAGGCGTTATTATAAATGCCTTGTATGAGCTCACTTACTTTACTAGACTAGATTACAATCTAATCTAGAAATGTCTACATTAAAATTAGCATTTGCTTGAACAGTAAAACATATATCCAGATCTAAATATGCCAAATGAAGAAAAATCCTTTTTTTTTTTCTCCAGGCATCTTTGTTCCAATGACTAATTGCTCTTAAAAGTAAATACTAAAATTCATAATTAGCTTTCTTGATTACCCAGAATACTTCAACCCTTATGCTATTCATTTTTCATGTTGCATTTAATAAGCAATAGGCTGGGGGATGGGGAGGGAAAGCAATCTATGTTTTCTGCAGGAGAAGGGAGATGGAAATGAGAAAACCCCAGGAAAACACAGATCCATCACCGAATGGAAAAATTTTCACAATGTGAAAACTTAGAGAGCTCCACTGAGCTCATTAATTGTACCAATTAAGTCTAGTTGATAACAAGATCTTATTTTTAGTGCTTAAATCTTTCTACGTTTACTTATCAAGTCAAAGGACAAAATATCTGAGCAGAGTCTAAAGAAAAGCTTGAACCTAATCCATTGATAGTGACACAGATTGCAGAGAGGCTCTCCCAAGAATCACTTACATTCACTCCAGGTCAAAATTTTACATTAAGATTGGTAAAGGCCTCTTGCTCTTAGTATACAGAATACACAAAATACACCCATAATTCAAGTCTTGCAATTTCTAGCACTTTATTTCCTCTTTTCCTGTAGCTACAGAGAAGAATATCTTCTCACGTATTAGCCTAACAAATCACTATCAGACATTTGATACTCAATTTTAGGAGCTGTTTAACACCTGACACAAAGAGTTTGATTTTTAGAGCCAGTAACATCAAAATGCCCAGCCACCTGGTAGGAAAATCTCATGTTTGCTGCTTAGGTCCTACTTAAATTCCCTCCCAGGCTCCAAAAGGGCAGCTTGGCAGCAGTGGCAATGTGTGTCCCCAGCTTACATTCCCTGTGCTCTGAGGGAGCTAAAAGGCAAGTTTGCTGACATCAGTAACCCCTTGGATTCATGTGGCAAGCCCTCAATTTTCAGGAACGCTGAAGTAATCACTCCCTGGGTACACCTCTCACAATATACTGGTTTATTTTTTTCTTTCTGACTGTGGTTCCACAGGCTTCAAATGAAGACAATAAAACAACTTGTCTTTTTTTAAACTCTATCTTTTCTTTCCAATGAGGTTGTCATCTCATGAAAGTCACCTTAAAATAGTGAGACCAAATAATTATATTCACATGTACATGTTTAATTCTGTCCATCATCAATCTGTTAGGGTAAATAAACATTTCTGTGGAAAGTAGACCGTAACATAACAAGTGCAAGTGGCTAACATTATACACAGTAAGCTGCCCAGAATTTTTAGATGAGTTAGTATTTTTCTGAAGCAGCTCAGAAGACAAAACTGAAATCACTAGGGGAAAAAAAAAAAAAAACCAGCTTCCCTGTCCGGTAGGGTCTAGTGGAACCTTGCCTTTGAGCAACAACACCACAGCAATGCAGTAATTCTGAGATGTGAGAAGTCCTTGGCAGAATACAGGAAGACATGTACTGTGACGCTTTATTTGCTGATTTCTTGGACCTCACATATCCTTGGAAAGAAAAAAGGTGGCACCTTCCTGTAAGCACTAACACAGAGGAACTGTTTTCATGTGTTCTATAAGTTCTGTTTCTGCTTTGGCAATAAGTTATATTTCACAATATCTCTACAGAAATAATCTTGGAAGAGAGCAATAACTTCCCAAAAAGGCATAATAGATAGTAGTGACCCCTTCATTACTAGACACAGAATCTGCTAAATAAGAATTTCCATCACTGTCATACACATCTCAGCAGAAAACATCCCCTTTTACCCTAGGTGTCATATTGTACTTCATTCACCTAATTTCCAGGAACAGGAAGTTTCATTACCCCAAACAATCTATCTTTAAAACACAGGTTAATAGGCAGTAGCATTGCATGTCAAAAACACAGAACAGTAAGGAGGAAGTTTTAGGGAGAGCTAGCAAGCATCCTCTCATTGTCAGTTTTCTGCAAAAGCATGTTCAGAAAGCCATGCACATCCTTCATTTTAGACTTCATCACCCACTGCATACACCCTGGGGAAGGAGAACAAACGAAGCATGGAAGGGAAAAGAAATCCATCAAACCCCTGAATGCTGGCAGAGCTCTTCTGCAGGAAGGAGTCACGAGTTAGGTAAGGAGGCCCTGGGGCAAACACCCTTGGTTTGAATATTGTGTGTGTTGATGCATACAAAGAAATGCAAGAATCTGCACATATATACATTCTACATGACAAACATACTTTGTATAGGTACACAACTGAATCAAAGAACAGCCAGCTTCTCATTCCTTTGCATTATAGGGTATGAGAACAGTTAAAATACCTGTGACCCAAAACACGGGAATTCCCCCCTACTTTGTCATGGGAATATTTGTTTGATCGACAAGTGGCCACAGAGACACAAAGCACTTATTTTTGTAGATCCAGACTTTCAAACCTACTATAGCTATATTAATAGTATTAACTTCTTGGGAAAGGCTTCTAATTGCTTCTGCAGAGAAAGGAGCTTAGACATCTCTTAATGTACAGCTGTTCTCTAAGCAGACTTTCCAATACCTAGATTTATCTCTTATATTTCAAAAGCAGTTTATAGAGCTAGGATGTTAAGGGGCAACACTTCCCAGTGTTTGGGGTTTTTTTTTCCTAGTTTGCTTTTTTATTCTTGTTTCAGTCCTCCTAGATAAGAATGCATTTTAATTTTGTATCTTCCTAGTTAGATATTATGATAACTGGAATATTATGGATCAAGTTGAGAATACAGTGTGAAATTTCACATCTCCCCAGTCTACCAATTTAACAACTAGCTAGACTATAAGCACAAGCCTGCATGGCAACTGTGCAAGTGCTCCAAACTGAAAACAACTTTATACAGATAAATAAACGCAAAATTGTCTTTCAGAAAGGCTGGCTATTTGCTGTAGTCATTTACTGCAGTTACAACCCAGTACAGGCAAAACAGGGCAACTCACCATCTCTTCCTTATTCCCTTTCTACTCAGCTAAAGAAGCTATTTTCTCTTCATCACTCTAGACTTACCTTTGCACTGCTGCTTTAGCCTTTGAAAAAAAACACTTTGAGAGCAGGGAGGCAAAGCACTCAACTTCTTGATGATGTAGCTTCTGAGAGCAGTCATAGGGGGCCTCTTCCCAGCTCTCTCACATCTCCTCCTTAGACCTCACTTGCAGAGAGCAGAAACACGTCTAGGCAGAAGCACAACCTACTCTGACTACCCACCACACAACTCACAGACAGCACCTCTCCTGCATAAAAGGGAAGAGGCAATGAAGAAAAGCAAGATCTCTTTCAGCTGGCATATATTGTTAATTAAAAACTCATGATGTAGCCATGTGTTGCTGGTAAAGAATCACAGAATCACAGACTTGTTAGGGTTGGAAAAGAAGACGATAATCAAAACATTAGAGCCCTTACAGAAACAACAGTAAAACTCAATTTCCACTAAAAACAATAACAAACAAATTTGAAAAAAACCTCAACTCGTTATAAGTTGGAATCAAACAGATGTCCTGACTTTTTCCAGGCATCTCAAGCTGAAAAAGGTGACATATTTCTTCCAAGAGTGATCATTCTGTTTCGTTCAAGCTCAGATTTGTTACAGGACTTAACAAGTGCAGGACAATAAATGCCAGAGCCATTCTACTTAGCCAGACCTTTTCTCCACAGAATAAATGGAGAAAATAGCACAACTGCACCTGCAGACAAAGAGAAAGAAGAAAATAACAAGCCTTTTCTTGTCCTCCTTTGGTCAGGCCCCAGCAGCCCTCAAGTGATAAAAGAGAAGCTCTCCTATGAGTTAGCCCAAAAGCAAGCCCCAAAGGCTTCTTCTCACCTGAAGCAGGACCCCGTTTAAATCTCCCAGCTGAACTGACTCACAAGGGTTTTTTTTTTTTATTACCAAGTAACGCTGCCTACTCAGCTGTGGCCATTTTTAGCATATTTCAGGTGGGGCTTTTTTCCCTCAAGCTGAGTTTGACAAATAAATTTGCTGTAAAATAGAAGAAGAGAAGTTTTTTAGAAAACATGGAAGTTTTCAGACCATTTAAAATGGATATAACATGTTCATTTCATTCACAAAAGATGGTTAAATAAACTGAAAGTGGAAGACCTTCTTCTGGATAAAAGAATTGTTTGATATTGGACAACACTTTTAATTTTCATAAGGGCTTTTGAACATGTGCCTTTTTTAAAGGGATGAATTCTAAGATCAAAATAGGGATAAGTAAGAGGGAAAGAAATCAGATATTACAGCAAGTTGAGGGGCGTGAGGACTAGAATCTCGTTACGCTAATACCTGGGTGTATTGCAAAAATTAATTGATTTTCACTGCACTTTTTGTGAGTTGAGGGGATGATAGTATCTCTGTTATACAGAAAGGAACTGTAACACAGACACCTTCGTCGTGGGGATCTCATTTGATCAATATAGTACATGATGTTTCAAAGCATACAGTATTATATAGCACTTGGTATGGTTAAAGTCCAGCATTTCCACAAAATTTCCCTAAAAAAAATAAGTACAACATGATCAGTCAGCTCTTTGAAACAGTATGTTCTTAGCATTCTCATTCTAGAGTATGAATTGGGAATTAACAGTTAATAGCAGAGGGTTAAAAAAATAAAAACAATAATAACAACAATAATTGAAGAATCCCATCATACTTTCTGTAACACCTGAGATTATTAACACTTTATGACACAAATCATTATAGGAACAGACAGAAACTTTTGCAGATAGCATTGGCTGTATGGGAATTAATGTTGAGTTATGGGAATTAATGTTTTCAGTGTCAGCTACCCTTCATTTCCTGAGACCTGTATCTGATGTTAATGATACAGGAGCTAATTAATGAATAGTCAAGTGTGTACCAGGGAAATCCTACCTATTTTCCCTGCTTCTGAAGGTAAAACTCATGGCCATTCCCTGCTAATTGCATTGTATGGATTACTTAAGTGCCAGTGTAAGGTGCATGAAAAAGATAACGCTAAATTGGGAGATGAGCAGAAAGGATCTGACCTTCTTAGTCAAGGTCACTGATAGTGTAATTATTCTGATAAGCCAGGCATAATGATCTCCTGTACTATCAAGACACCCAGGCTATTTAGTTCAGCAAAACAACCTTGCATTTTCTGGTATAGTCCATACTTACGCTTTTTAAACCTGTCATATGTTAAAGCTACCCATGCTAAACTGCTCGACCACAGGACTGTGTTCCAGGATAAAACTGCCAATGGAAAAGAGAAAGGTGTTGGAAAGGGCTGTTGCATGCAAGGCTGCTCTAGGTAACTCTCCTATTAGAGAGGCAAAAGCAGGAGGATCCAGGTTTCTTGGTTCTAGACAGGAAGGTTTTGCTGAGCAGTACAGCAGAGCAGCCTCAGCCATTGCTGCAAAAGAGCCCAGTGTTACTGTACGAGGTCTGGGGAGCACCATCAAACTCCCCAGAGCCTGCTGCATCCCAGAGGATGCACCAGCAGCAGGACCAAACTTCAGGTGCTGTGTGTTTCTTGGGAGAGGGCCAAAGCTGAGGGGGAGACATCTCACACGCCACACCAGAAATCCTGACTAAATCAATTGCTTTTCCTTCCATGGATTCTCACGTTACTGTCCCACCAGCACTACTGCAAACTTCAGGAAAAGAAAGAAAAAAAAAAAAAAAGGAGAAATCATCTACTCTCTCCCACTGACCTGTGTTTTTAGAATCAGATTAAATGAGCCCATGTGGGCTGTACAGTAGGGTGCAAAGTCCCAACAAACAGTGTGTTGAAAGAAAGCTCAGCCCTCATAATAATCCCTGAATTTAAAAAAGCCTTAATCTTTATTCACAAGGAAATCACTTATGCATGCACAGTTGACAGGACAAAATGCAGGTTTCATTGAACTTCAGTCTGGTTGCACTTAATTTCTTTTCCATTCCTTAGGTTCTGCAAATAAACTTCAACCTATCCAGGAAGAACAGTGTTACATCGTGCAGGTTCCTGTGAAATCAAGGCAAGGATTTTCAGCACGTAGAAAGCACCCCTGGGCTGTGATTGAGACACTGGAGCAATGCAACACAAAATTGCTTGTATTTAACACATGACCGACCACTGTGGACTGCTCTGTGTGACTGGCAGGAAATTCTGTACTCACCCCACTGGGACAGCTATTCCCCAATGATCAAGAGCAGCTGGGGAAAGGGCTGGGCAGCTCTTGTGAAGGCAGCCAGGGAGCACACGAAAGGCTTCGGAAAGAATCAGCCCTCCGAGGGTGTGCGGAGCCTCCTGCCAGAGCTGGAAGCAGACCTGTGCCTGTCTGGAGACACAAGGCTGCAAAGAAATAATCCTTTAGTATTAAAACCAAATGAAGTTGATTCCAGTGAACCACATCGGTGTTTCAAGTTCCTGAAGTCCCACCACAGCTCAGTTGTCTTTTGGAGTCCTTTTTGTGCTGCAGCAGTGGCAGATTATGTATTTATTTGATAAGAACAGTGTCTTTGTGGTGTCAGAGGGAAATACAGTCATCGCCATTGCAGATATCAAAATTTTATGGTGGTTTGTGCCTTATTCTGTGTATTTGCTGCTCAGTAATATATCATGTGCTCAGCAGCTTCTGGGCTGGGGTAAACGTTTGTACTGCCACACTTAATCTTCTGATCAGCACGTCACCTCTGCTTTTGTTTATTTGTTCATAGGTCTAATATAACTGTAAGTAAAACAACGGAGATTTAAATAATTAATCATTAAAATAATTTAAATCATCACATTGTAGTGGTGTGGTTTTTCCCTTTGTGCCTTTGCATGTATTTCATTATCCTACTGGCAAAGTCTATAGTATAACACAAACACAGGAGTTCAAAAGATGTATAAAATATGCACATTGATTGACAGACACATACGATGGAGAATAACAGATAATATACCTCCCTGTTCCATCATAGCTCCCAAATCATATTTTTCTTCTGTTACAGATGTTCACACAGAATGTTTTTATTCTTTGTGCAACCACTGAGTCTGGTTTAAGAGTTGAGACTGAACAGCTCAGAGATAACACTGGAGTGACATTTCTGGGATCTAGTTCATCATGAGTCCAAGGCAAGAAAAGTGCAACAAACACTGTGAAACAATGCGATTTGGGAAAATAATCTCATTGACCATTTAATTGTCATTTAACTACAGTCCCAAAGATGGAACAGGTTTTTTCCTCGGTGACCTAGCCACTTTAATCCTTAGCTACAATCTATCGGCTTTTCTTTTCAAGACTAGGATATTTGTTCTTTGACTCTGAAATAACATATTCTTTCATCTGACTCCACAGAGGTACACCCTTTCTTCTTGATTTCAGGTCAGGGAAGGTGCTAACTACACTCTACACAATAGAAGTCACAGAATTGCTATGTAAGCTGTTAGGAAAATTAATGTATTCAAGTCTCTGCAAACCTCCTTCTTCCTTAATCCTCATTTCAGGGTTGGCAAATCTTCTTTTCCTTGGTGATTCTACCTCTCCCGTGCAATATGTGTCTTTAATTACATTTTGCTATACATAATCCAAGCCATCCAGTGTCATGTATGTGACAACACACAAAATGGTTTCAAAGCTGGGATGGCAGTGAGGCTGAAGGAAGGCTGTCAGGAAATACTGTGTGTTGTATCCTGCATTTTGAAAGATTCAAGGGGCATAGGTAAAAACAAAAAATCAGAAATGTTTCAGGTTTCACTGGTTTCCCATTGTTACATTATCTTGGTAAAGAAAAAAAGCAGCAAAAAGCCCTTCAAATTTAAAATTTCTGAAATTCTTTCAATTATATTCCCTGTCTCTCTAGGTTTATACAAATCACTTTTCTCCTGCTTTGATTCTCAGACAGAATGATTTCCCTGAAAAAGAAATGCCTTTTTCTGTGTGTTTGTACAGCATACTTCACAAGGTTCACAGCAGCTGTGGAAAAAGAATCGGTTAAGAACTATTGCTTTAACAGGAAAAACACACTCCATAGCCTTTCATGCAGTAGTCACCCACAGGACTAATTTGAATATATGAGAAAACAAAAGGCTTCTGAGGGCTGCAGTAGTAATCAAAGGAACTGCCTGGCTTGGATGGGGAATCAAAAGCAAGGACGCACAGTACACGATGGACCACAGCCCACACAGGCCAAGGATGGTGTCTGAAAGTCGCTTTTACAGCTGCTAAGATGATGAAAGACTGCTGTCCCAGGTGAGAGAATGTTTCTTGAGTACCACTTGGGAACAAGAAGCCACTGGATTTGCCTTGTCCTTTGGCCCATGCTGTATCCTCCTCCAATCAAGGCCAGGGTGCCTTGATTTTTTGAGAGTGTATCTTGCTCTGCCTTGCCATAATCATGTAATTACGGTACAGAGTCATAAACATCACCGCCTTTGTAGGCGTTGCAAGTTGGACAGACAGAAAAATCAAGATATTCCTAATAACTGATCATTTTCCAAACTGTTATCCAAAATGCTTTGAAAAGCAAAACCATGTTACAAGTATGTTAGCAGTGCCAGGCGTTTTTAGAGCTCCCTTGGGTCTTACATGCCATTAAAACATTTGATTGGAGGTGCCTTAAACATGGTCCTCCTGTTAGACTGTCTGTTGCTGTATTTCTGCCCTTGTTAATTAAGCAAGAAATTTCCTTTTTCCCCCTGTCTTTAGTAAATTAGACTGCTTACTTTAGTCTGCTCCATATGGTCATTAGTTGAGTTATATTTCATATGCAGGATAAGAAGATGGGATTTATTGTAGACATCCCACAATTCCAGATGTGGTTGCGTGGTCAGGGACTGAAAAAGTCAACTCCCTGCCCTGCCCCCACTCCATTCCTGTGTCAGATATTGCTTCTTAGCAGCCAAGTAACATGCCAATGCCATCTGAGAGGGGGCACAGAAGAATACACACCATAAATGCAAAATTAATAAAACTTCCAGTTTTCTCTGATGAAAAAAAAAAAAAAAGCCTGCAAGATTATTCTCAGCTATGGGGAAGCAAATATAGTGCAAGTGAACACTAGGCATGGATGGAAGGATTACAGATTTCTCAGTTCCAAACAAATTATCTTAATTAAGCAAGTCTTTCTTCTCTCTTCATCTCTCCTTTTTTTCTGCAATTATTTTACTCAACAATGAATACTGTGCTCAGTCTGTTACACAGTAATGAAAAAGAACAGCTGTGTGTCTGTTTCCACAGCAGTCAAAGAAAAAGGCAAATAATCTTTTTTTTCCCCCTTTTTCTTTTGCAATCATGCATTTCTGATATGACTGGTGCGTTTTAGACATTTAGCCCAGTGGATGTCAGGAATGCTACAATGATTAAATATTATCTTGTCACATCTGTTCCAAAGCAATACATAACTCTTAAAATATCTAGGTTGTTATAGCTTATTAGCCACCTATCTACACTGGCAAGATATGGTATCTTAGGTCAGATTAAGACCATGCTGAGACAGAAAGACAAGGGGCAACATGGGAGTTGTTAATAGGTCTTAGAGGAAACCTTGTATTTGCAAATAGACCTCCCTTTAAAAAAAAAAAAATAGAGAATGAAACAGGAAACAAATTCACAGTGAGAGGATTAAGCAAATAATGATCCTGTTATAAGAAAAGAGCCATATTGTAGTTATGGTACTCTCCATAAAAACTAAAAGAGCAGGACACATTTCTGATAAGAGACAACAGAATGTGGGAGCTCTGGGTCAAAATCTTGCACATGGACAATTTCTCCAAAACTGTTTGGTGCTCTCTTTTCTCTAAATTTTTCTCTACACAGATTTTCTCTATGTGGTTGAGGTCTATTGACAAGAGTATGCAAAACAAAATTATTATCCTATTCTGAGGGACATAATGTGTTGAAGAGCATACCTAATTATAAAATTTAATTTGCCAGAAATGGGAGCTAGAATTATATTCCCCATGGCAACTAATGTGTTAATGAGCTGTCTGCATACTCCAGGTTACCCTGCTCAATGCAGTACTCTGCAAACAATGAACACAAGTATTACAGAAACATCAGCTTGACAGTGTTTTCAAGTTTTGGGAGAGGGCTATTCTTTATTTTGTGCATGTTTCATTGCAGCATCCCTGACCTGGTGGAGGCAAATGGGTAGTTGTTGCAGTGAGGAGAACTCCAGGTGTTTTTGAGTGTCTTTGGTCTGTATTTCCAGCCATCAGCATGGAAACACTTAGAAGAAACAGAGCATGGTAGGGAGATGGTTGCCATGTTTCCGATGTGCTTTTCCAGGTGTACAGATTTACAGAGAAAAACTGGGTGACTCCTCGTTCTCTACAATCCACATATCCACCGATCAGGTAAATCTATGTTTGCCAATACTTTCCTGGGAATGGGCTTCTGGCATGAGATGCCAGCTAGAAATCTATGTAACATCCTTACCTCAGTTTAGGCGTCCAATCTTTGTATATTTATCATTAATCCCAAGCTCCAAGTTACATTTTTGTCTCCTTTGTCAAAGCCTCTTGCAATCTTCCCTCAATTTAGGTTACAATCCAACGTGTGTGAGGGTGGACACCTGTGCCTGTCTGGATCTGTATGGAAGGATGGCATGGCCTGGAGCCAAGGACTGCAAGCTGTGGCTTCTTATTTAGTTGTATAGCTCATGTTTTTGATTTTCAGGGTCTTCTCATAGAAAGGTATTAATTAATAGGGGAAAGTACAGCAGAAAGTAGAGTAAGTGCTTTGAAATGGGTACATTCAAGAGTTAAAGGAACCAGAATTTACCTACTTGGACTTTAGCCAGTGATTTGACTGAGAGTAACTCTCTGAATAAACACAACACTCAGAAACCTTTGCCAGTAATACATATTTAAGTAGCTGAAGCTGGTCCAGAGCACAGATCCAGCTGATACAGCTGTATGCTTTTGGGTTTTTGTTCCATTTCGGTTGTGGGGTTTTTTCTTACTTTGCTCTTTTATGATCTGTTCTTCCCCAGCTACTAATTTTAGAGATTGGGAGGTTTTAACATGATGAGAGCTCCTGGGAAATAAGCAATAGAATTGCTTATGCCATTTCTTTTGGGAATACTTCTCTGTATTTCTTCTAATCCTAGTGTTTTGGTCACGTAAATAGAGATTACACGAAAGAATACAAAAGATGGTAAGCTACAGAATCTCCTCCCTCTTGTGAGCACAGATGGCAGCACCTTGGCTGGAAATCTTTCAGATGTAGGAGATCAGGGGAGGGTAAAGGAGATTTCTTTTGAGTGATGTAGGCTGGGCTCCTTTTCCAGATTTCAGTCTGATCACTCAGGTTAACAGCAAAGAATTAGCAACACTGAAGGGACCAATCTGTGGGGAGGCTTTGGCAGCTGCAGTTCTGCACCGTGTGTGTTTTGCAGCACCTGTCACTGGTACTCAGTTAACACACATTGGAAGGCAAAAGTTCAGCCCTTTGCACTTACAGGAAAGGGCGTGTGAAATCACAGGGTGAAGGAAGACAGAACCTTATACCTGTTTGATGGTGCGGTGGCAGAGCTTCAGGAAGAGCACTACCTTTCCAGCACTGACTGCACCAGCAGCAAAGCTCACAAGACCTCCCTGTCATCTTGAAACCAATGGCAGTTTTGCAGTTTAACTTGAATGAGAAGCAGGTGTTTCGTAGAAGAAACTTGTGCAGCAGCATGTAATATGCCACTAAACATGGCACACCAAAAGTAGTGACAGGATACTGATGGGAATTTCTTCTTTCCTCCTTCCAGCATAAATGTACCTCTTCTGAAATCTCATCTTTGCACTGCTTGGTTTCTAACATGAACTCATTTTCAGCAGAAATAATGAATTGAGTTCATATTTTGTCGACAGTAGAGACCACTTAGTCCTGAATCTAAACTGCTTTGGACCTCTCCAAAGGGAGACAGGTGGAAGAGTGGGGGAGATCTGCAGAGGAATGTGTCCAGGGCACAACTCATCTTTTCTCCATGCTTTCAGAGCCACTAAAGAAAGGGAAGGAACCACCATACCACAGGTGGGGGTCTATAAAGACACACATACCATTGCTTCACAGAGAGCTGCAAGGAAGAGAAAGACCTGAAACGGAAGGGAAAACAAGAACAGAGCAGAAAATAACCAGCAGTGAACGAGACAAGGTGGAGAAAGGCAATGAGCTGTTGCTAACTAACAAAGCTAAGGGTGATAATGAACCCCTGCCTAGTGGAGCAGGCATAAAAGAAAAACCAGGGGAAAGTAGGACCACTGAAAAATGAGGGGGATAAGCAGATTAACAAGAATTTTATGATGGTGGGGTTAATGACCTGTTTTCTTGTATCAGTCACCCGGAAGAGGAAAATGCTGAAGAGGGATGACAGACTGTGCTTTAATAGGGAAATAATAGGGAAGAAACAGTTGACAAGTAGTGGAACAATACTGTGAAATTTTTAGGAAGATATTTTACTTGAGTGATGGGAATAATCAAAGTGTGTCAAAATCTCCATAACTGTTCGAATTCAAGATACAAAATTTTCGGTCAAGCTAAAACAATTAGCTGCCATGATAGGGCCCAATTCAAGGGGTGATGCAGATATCCATGTCCATGAACACTCAGACACTGTTTCCTTGCCTTCAGTGGGCTTGCATTCAGACCTGAATGTGGGGTGCTCAGTCCTGCAAAGTGGAGACACTCTGGACTTTGTCCAAAAACTCTCTTCAATGGGCAATAAAATTTTAAGTACCGAAGAAGTCATTCTCTTATCTGCCATGTGATTCTGAAGTCGCCCATAGTTAAGCATGTGCTTTGCTCAGCCTGGACCATATCACTCTGCAGTTTTCAGGACTGACTCCCTCTGAATTTGGTGTTGCTGCTTTCCCAAGCTCTGGAACTTGGTGGTATCTAATGCGTGGGAGCTGCCGTGTTCTGCAATACACATTTCCCAAAAGGGAAGGAATGAACTAGATCCATAAATACACTATTACAACAGAAGAATTAAAATGAGGGTTATTTGTTTTGAAGAGGATTTGTCCTCCCCTGTGTCCATAGCGGAAGCCATTAGCTTCTGATCAAGGTAAAACACAGTAAAAGAAGCAGAAAGTAACCGGTAATGCTTTCTTTTAATAATACTCTGCAAAACAGCTGCAGTTCTTGACACCTATCAGAAGTGAATTCCAAAACTGCAGTTTTTGTGGGCATAGGTTTATACTGTGCGAAAAAGAAAAGAGGTTGATGCTGGTTTTAGTGATTTTCACACAAAGGGATTTCTGCATTAAAATTAGAAATGCACAAATGAAAGTGGGAATGACAAGGCTGCTTTCTAGCTTGATACTTATTTTGCATATGGAATTGATAGACAGATTTGTGATTGCTAATTAGAAAGGGGACAATTCCTTAGCTAGGAAGACATTTCCATTCAAATTCATGTATTTCCACATTAAAAGAGGATTAAAAAATTATTAACTTTTTTATGTTCCAGCTAGCAATTCTATTTCCTAGCATCTCAATATTTAAATTTAAAAGATTTCTATGCACTGCCTGGAAAACTATTTGTATAAATGCTTTTTCTTTTATAAACTTTATTAAAAATAAGGCAGCAAGACATTCTGCTGTTGGCAAGAGGCAAATCAAATCATCACCCCCATGGTCCTTCTAATTCAGTTATGTGTTTACAGAGAAGCAAGTGTACATAGGTACCATGTGTCCCCGGCAGGGTAAGGCTGCTAGAACTGGAGGATGGTTTGTCTTCAGATTTTGGCTTTTCCTAAAGTGTGGGTTTTCCTGTAATGCAGGAGGCTGCTTGTGGAAACAGTTTTCATCCTTCCAGAAGTCTCAGGTGAGTTTAATCTTAGCTTTATGTGAAGTATGAACTTTCTGGGATTGGACAAGTGGATAAAAATTATACAGTTCTTTTTATTTGAGCCTTTAAAAAAAAATCTAATAATTTTATTTTGTGTGTGTTAAAAATGTTACAAAGCACAAACTTTTTTCTTATCAAAGAGAAGTGTGCTCATTTAAGCCTGTAATATTTCAAATTAATGACTGCTCTTCAAAAATCTGTTCATCTAAGGAGCTTTTCCTTCCTTCCCAACACACCTTTTATTTTTCAGACAGTCTCCTGATAAAATGATTGTATTGTTTCTCTGTTGAAATACTAACTCATTTCAACTGACCTGTCTTCTTTTTTTGTCAGAAGTGCTGTCAAACAGGATCTCAGAGATTATTTTACTTACTAGAGGGGAAAAAAAAAAAGAACTTTCACTGACACGTGCTACCTGATCTGAAAGCAAAGTGTCACTAGATATTTTAAAAATAAAATTTAAAGAGGATTTATGTATTAGACTCTTTTCAGCATTGTTGTGGTTTAACCTCAGATGAGAGCAGCAGACAGCCACTTTCTCACTGTCCCATTGGTGGGATGGGGAGAAAACTGGAAGAGTAAAAGTGAGAAAACTCATGGGTTGACATAAAGACAGTTAAATAGATAGAGCAAAAGCTGTGTGCACAAGCAAAGCAAAACAAGGCATTCAGTCACCACTTCCCATGGGCAGGCAGGTGTTCAGTCATCCCCTGAAAGGCCCATCCAATCCCCATTACATCCAACGGTGACTTGGGAAGACAAACACCAGCACTCCAAACATCCCCTTCTCCTTCTTCCTCCAGCTTTATGTACTGGAATGACACCATATGGGAAGGAATATCCCTTGGGTCAGTTGGGGTCAGCTGTCCTGGCTGTGTCCCCTCCCAGCTCCTTGTGCACCCCAACCCTTCACTGGCTGGGTGGTACAAGGAGCAGAAAAGGCCTTGATGCCCTGCAATAACTAAAACATCCCTGAATATGGTACAATGAATGCATCCACCAGAACTTCCATTTATGTTTTTAAAAGTCCCTACATCCAGGCATTGCTTCTGTCCTTATTCTAAAATATTTGAGTCTTCCTTCTTTGCAACACATTCAGGATATTCAAACATCGAAACTTCTGTAAAGAACCAAAATTTAAAGCAATATTCCTAATACAGAAAAAAGTAATACATGCTGTACATCTAGTTCTCCATCTTCATCCTGATAATAATTCTTATGCAGATGATTTTGGCAATCTTGATTGGACATCTTACAATTTCAGAGTATTTGAAGGAGTCCTGGATGCAATGTAGTAGACAATATGAAGGCAAGACCTCTGAGGAGAGACGCTAATAAGACAGTGTGTGTAAAACGTTCACTAGAGACTGTATTGATCATGAAAGATCATCTTAATCACAGATGAAAGAATGCCAATACTAGTTAAATACAAAGAATGATTGGGGTTATGTGTGTGCTTATATATATAGCATAAATACATTAATCAAGAGGTCTGGAAGTTTTGCATTAATATGATGATAATAATTGCAGAGCGGTGGGACCAAGCATTTCCCAAAGTACCTACCATAAGGATGGCAGAATTGTGCTGCTTCCGTGTGCTTTTTATGCCTCTAGGGAAAGAGAAAAAGCAGGGCTGGGATAATAATGCAGCAAAAATAAACTAAACCATCAGGGAAATGAAGATACAGGCCAAGATGAGGACACGTGCTCTTGTTTACAAGTCTTGTGTAAGAGTGGTAGGGATGAATGTATAATACAAGATCTGTTCTGCTGCTGTCTTGCTACAAGTCTAAACCAGTCCTGGCAAAAGGATGAAAATATTGTTTGGCAAAGGCTTAAAATAACTCAAAATCTGTCTCGGCTTCAAGATGAGTTACAATGGAACATGGTGTATTTGAAATCCCTGGGAAAGAAATATTCTGGGAAGACAATTGTTTTACTCAGAGGTTCTTTTTTTTTTTTTTGAAAATAAATGATATTTCATTCTGAAAATATTGAAAGATACAATAATGAAGAACTGAAAACTGAAAGAAGTCATTGCAGCTATAAGCAGTTCATTTTGCAATGTTGAAATGGCACCAAGCTTTGACGTTTTTAGTATCAGTGTTGCAGAGCAGGAGGGTGGCAGAGGTTTGGGAAAGGGAGAGAGAACCTCTGCTCTAAATGGGGAACATATCAAGAGGAATAAAAGCATTAGAGGGCTTCTGACTATGCCATCAAGTGGGTGCTGCTTTCTTGGAAGGGCAGGGTTGCAGTATCAGAAATATCAGCAGACAAGGTCTCTTTTGTCCTTTTCCCTCAGTGTCTCCCCCCACCCTCCCCCCCGATGTGGGTTTAGTGTGCAGGGTGGGCTGCTTTCCCTCACACGCCCTCATTAACCACATCTTCAGTTTCTGCTCCATCTCTCACTTAGTATACTTTCTGTCACCAATAATATATTCCCTTTGATTCCCTTCCTCACTTTCTTCCCTCCATAGCCTTCCAGAAGACATCAGGAAATTTGCATTTCCCTCTTAACAGTGCAAGACTGAGGAACAGTGAAGATAACTCATGACACACGCGACGGGGAACGGCATCACAGACGAGTGTCATCTGACACACATATGCAGGCGTGCCCTACATAGCGCCTTTGGCAAAGCCCTGCTCCCCAGCCAGCCAGATTCCTCTTGTCATAAGAGCCATTCAGCTCAGATTTTCAAAGCCATCTCTGCACACCTCTAGCAAAATGAGAGGTATCAGTGCTCCTACCCTCTACCCTTTTCCCACCCCCCCAGGAGAGAAAGTTACAGGGAAGTAGATTTTTTTTCAAAATAAGCATTCAGACAAAAAGTGCTGGGAACGTCAACATATCTGTATCACACATGTTACTGTACACTTTATGTCAAGAGTGGTTTCAGCCACACCTGCATTATTCTACATGAGATGCTTGTTAGGTGGAAAGCTACTCTTTGGTGTCTTTTATGTCCCTTATTTTTTCAAAGGAAAACAGATGGGTTTGCTTCAACTTTTAGTTTTAAAATCCTGCATGAGTGATGGTTTTATCTTGATACATGATTTGCTTTGGAAGATTTTCCAGACTTCACTGGTTGCATCCAAAGGTCTCTTCAGTCTGCCAACACACAGCTAAAGCAACCAAAGCATTTAGTCACTCCAGAAGAATTGCAGGTGTGCCTAAAATTAGGCTTGTGCTTCATATTTTTTGTGCCTAAGCTGATGACAGGGCACAGAGCACCTCTCAAGATTAAAGGCACAAATTCATTGTTCAGTCTCTAACAGCTGTTTCTTTTTAGATTGTTCAGTAAAATAACAGATTTAGCCACTCTGTTTCTGTGGTGTTTGCTGATGAATTTTTAAAGTAAAAAGATTACTGGAATAATTTCATTGTAGTTCTCAAACTCACATTAACATAATGGATTTCTTGTTGGCAGAAAGGAGCAGTGAGTCACAGCCAGTGGGACAATGGGGAAAACACATCAGATTTATAGCTAGGGAATTAAATTTGAGGTGTGACTGTCTTGGCCATTCAAAATGATTTTATTGTAGGTACCACTCTGATTAAAAACAGAGCCTTATAAGAAAACTAAAGACAAAACCTGTGGTTAATACAACCAAGGCTTACATGCAGCTATCCAGTGTTCTAAAGGTAAAAATCCAGCTCAAACACTGTAGATGAATACACTTGAGTTCAGTGCAAGTGTAAAATGGAATTATATCATAGATCCCTAAAGAATGACAAGAAGAGAACTTCTTTCTGATCACAAACAATTAGCAGCTGGCTGACATTCCGCGGCAGGAAAACCGACATCCTTTTTTACATTTCTGTCTAATGAGTGCAACTGTGGAAATAGCATTATTATTTATGTAGGCCCCAATCCAAGACAGCACTTAATCTTATCAGCAGGAATTTTAACCCCACCATACGGCTGAGGCAAAGAGGTTAGTAGGATTAAAGAGCGATTAGTTGTTTGCAGCCACGGTTCAAGAAAGTGTTTGTGTGTGCAAAGAGCACTTCACCACTCAGGTCCTGGACACAACCAGCCCGAGCTTTCTTGTTGACTTTCCCCTGGGAAGGGTGAAGGAGTAGGGACAGAATGTGATGAAGGAGGCAGCTTCCCTGGGATGCTACAGGCTCTTGGGAGCAGCTGAAGTAGAAAGAGGCTAAACCAGCACTGCCCAAAGCAGCAATACACAGTGACTACTACAGCAAGAGCATCATAACTGCTTTCTTTTCCTCTCCCTTTGCTTACCCTGCCAAGTCCAGCTTGGCCACAATGACAACTTTCAATGCCTCAAGAAGTTGTAGCTCATGCTACAGAGACTTTACAACTTTCTCATTGTTTGGAAGCCTTGGAGCAATGCAAAGAAATCACCAAGAAAATAAGATCAGGCCTTTTCGCTTTGGTTATGGAGAGTATATATTGATATTAAAAGGAAACCAGGTGGGAAACAAATAAGAAATGCATGTGAAGCTATCCAATACATAAATTCTCAGTTGGTTTGGGGTGTTCTCCCCCCACCCTTTTTTTTTCTTTTTTAAAGGCTTAGTTTTCCCTTCTGTGTGTCAGTATCTCCTGAAGTATAGCATCTACCTGTAGCTTCAGAAACTCCCTCTGCTTTAATAGCTGTGCTTTCCAGGCTATGTTACAGGTTTCTTCTTTTCTTCCTTGAAATTGTAATCCTTCATATCCACTGCTTTTAATTTGCTGCATGGCTACCTTTGCTGAAACAATACTAAAAAGGATGTATTGTTAACTCCTTCTGTTTTCTTTCTAAATTTTTATCCTGATATCCCCTGTTTCTATGTGTATTTTGTAACAGTAATATTACACTTTTGCAAGACTTTTAAAGTCCTTAATTTTGACCTTGGGAAATTCTTAGACTTTTGCTTCAAAGTTTTGTTACAAGTAATTCTTCCCATTTTTTCTGCAAGAAAGAAAAAACAAAAGTGCAAATAGAGGGAAAGTCTTAAACAAATCATGTGTCTTGCTACTTTAGCCTTTGATACAGCTTGCCTGTACTACTTGGAGGCTTTCATCTGCTTTATGAACATTCATGATTATTTTAGAACAGTGCTTTATTGCAACCTCCCAGCTAAGCAGCTTTTCTAGGCTGTGTGAAGGCTTTGAGGCCACCTAGAAAAGTTAGCCAGGTTGTTCTAAAATGCCTTCAGTTGTGATTTGACTTAATTTGTCCCATTATCTTGAAATAGGCCAAGTTCCCTTAGTCCATCAGGGCATGCTGCCTCTGGGAAGACTGGTGACAGAGAGTGGCAGAACAAACTTCAGTTTAGCTACACCATCACAGAAAGATAAGTTAAATTACCTTCATGGAACCATCAATATTCCCATTCACTGATCCACCCTGAAATGGATTTCTACTGCCATCTTAGTTCCTTTTCTCATCAGGGAATCTATTCTCTATGTTGTCATATGTGTGTTTGGCATAAAGAATTTGTATTGGGTTTTATTTCTCTCAAGCAAAAGAATAACAGTTAATAACCTGTACAGTTATGTCTAGGTCGAAGCAATATCTCCTAATGTAATTACAAGCCCGTAAAAGCCTGAGGCACACATGCAGGTCCATAACGCAGCATTCATCACCACAACAACTAATTTAGAGCTTCCTCTTGATTCTGCCTTTTTTCCCCCCATTAAAATACACAGACACATCTGTCTTTTTATTTTGCCTTTTAGATACCTGTGAAATCCATAGGTCTGCTCTGGGCTGGTGCCTTCTGCAATTCTGGGACAGAAGTAGAAGGTCACATTTGTGGGATCCTAAGTACTCAGTGTGTATTCCTTACAGCTGATGTGACCTTTAGGCAAGCCAGGTTTTAAACTACACATACTGAAATATTACTTCTTGCAGAACCAATATTACTTAGACCTTAAAGAAACAGTGATTCAGGCAGGTTAAATCTCCTCACTGATAAGAAAAATCAAATCAGCCAAGTTTGGTAGATGAAGTGTCCACCCTTCCCCCCACTCACCACCCAGAGATCCAGTTCATAATCCTCAGCTCTAAAATACAACATGTTATCTTATCTTTTTGCCCAAGACTTGAATGGCACATGCTGTTCTGTGCTCTTCTAAGGCTGAATTGCCATTTTTAAGTCATCACCTTGAGAACAGCTGAAGGTGCACAGAACCCTTGGCACACCTTCCCATATCCTTGCGGCATTTAACAACAAATGTTCTTGACATAGAAAGAGCTGGAGTCACGTGCTGTGATTGCTTAAAAGATATAATAAGGTGTGCCAGTGATTTGGCATTTCTCAGAACGACTCAGACCAGCCCAAAGCTATTATTTATTGCTTTCACAGCTTATAACCCCTCCACCCTCCCATTGCAGAGAGATTATAATTGCTTTTAAAAGGACCTTGTTCAAAACGCCTGTGTAGAGGCAAGTTCAGCTCAGGTAAAAATCTGATTTAGTCCTCTAAAAGCAGGATTTGGACTGGAATAGAAAACACAACATTACAAACTGCTGCCTACCAACCTCACTAATCAAGACACACTTTACCTGTTCCGTTCACAATACAGACCAAAGTCACCTGCACTTTTCACACCAACATTATCAACCGAGCTTTGATATTTATTGCTGGTGATGTAAAAAGTATGAGCACCCCAAAGCATTTTTGTGTGACTCAAACTCAATTTTCAACATGGGCTGCAAAGATGACAAAAAACAAATATTTTCTTCCCTATGGCAAATTGAGCTCCCACTGGATTTCTGGCACTTTCTTTCCTCTGTTTCAGAGAACAATTGGGGTGCATCTCCCATTAAGATTATTTGTGTAGAGGTTTTCATCTCTGTCAGAGCCCCTTCACTTGGGTAAATTTCCCTTGAGCCCCAGCTCAGGGTTAGTGGAGGAAGCCTTGTCCCAAGCTGAATTATCTTCCTCACAGGGTCTTCACTGGGACACAGGAAAAGGGCCCCTTAAAGAGTCTGTGTTTGAAAATTTGCGTGTACACTCTGCCAGGTGCCTGTCCTAGGTGATTTTGAAAGCCATGGCTTATGCTCAAGAGGTAGCAGAGCCTTGTCAAAGGAGATATCTGCTGTCACCATGGGTGGCCATTGTGGTCCATGAAGCAAGGGTTTAATCCAAACTAACTCATATCTATGAGTTATTGCTGGCTGGACTGAAGTGTCTGGGGTGATTTTGTAAGATTCTTCTGTTCTCTAAGTATCAGTCAGCAAAATCTGCAAAATACATCACAGGACTAAGAGTATTTTCAGCCTTAGTCTGAAAGTTACTGAATAAAATGTATACAGTATTAGCATTCTATTTTNCCCCCCCCCCCCTTTTTTTTTTGGGCTAAGAACATGCTTTGCTGCTAATACACATATTGCTGATGCTATAAGAAAAATCTCAGTTCTCAGATTCCTAAAAAAATAAATTTTATATTGATCAAAGCACCTCAAATAATCTAAGAAGGATTCATTTTAAATTATGCAGCACAGAATCAACTTGGAAATTTCAAAGTGCATCATAAGATGCTTTGAAAATATTTCAATCAACCCTCACATGGCTCAAAAACCCCTCTGTTCTGATTTTGCATAAACAAGCCTGTCCTGTCCTTACTGATGCTGCAAAGACTACCAACAAGGTGCTAATGAGGATTTTTGTGTGTGTGTGTGAGTAGGGACATATCTCTTAACAAAGAATTTGACTAATCTGACAAGGTCACTTCTATATAAGCAGCCAAACATCTGTCAGACTGTAGTGACTTCTTCTGATCAATAGTGACATGGCCAGATTTGAAACTGGCTACCTGGAGGCAAAAGGCTTTGTACCCTGTTAGTAATCTCCTGAGCTCTCTAGTCCCCTCCGAGGTGCTGCTTTCTAATGAATACATTCTACATTCAAAATGACAAATGGCTTCAATTAAAAAGAGATCTCAGGGAAAACATTCCCGTTGTTGAATGGAAGACCCCACAGCATTACTCATCTATTCTTTTAGGCCATTGGAGTTAATATGTCAGTTCTATAAATTAAAAGTTTCTGTGTGAATCATGAAGAAAGATGCCTGGGAGCTGCGTTGCCTTGAGACACGAGCTGTTCCTCCTGTGCTCACCAGGAGGTGGGAAGCACAAGCTGGGATCAAGAGAGATGCGCCCTTGAGAATGTCACTGATGTCCACAGAATTGAAGCCCTGCCTCTCTTAGGACTTTGTAGTTGTTGCAGGTTCTGCTTTTAAAATACAGCAGGGATTGCAGACACTGCAAGAGGCGGGAAACTGGGTGAGCTCAGTTACCACGAGAGGAAGAGCCCACTGCTCCCCTCATTACTGTGAAGCTGGGTGAATGAAGTAGAAAGGCCAGCCTCTGCAAAACTGAACTTTGACAAGAACGATTCTTTTTCATGGCCTTACCTGCAACACAAGCACTTTCTTTCAGCCTTGGTTGCTGGCAACAGATGGAAGGCTAGCACAGGGGTCTAAGTGCACAATTGCCTGCTTTGTGCACCCCACAGACCTTCTGACCACTTTGACAGTGCGCTTTTCAAAGTTAAGCCTTTAATTCAGGTATTCAGAGTCTGATCCTGACGTTCCTTCTGAAGCCTGAGGTCAAGGGAAAGCTGTGCAGTTCATAATGTTCCTCACAGATATACACACCAGGCAGTCCTGGGTCCACCTGAGTTGCAGAGCCACAAGTTCAGGAGGTGGAGAGACTGTGCTAGAAGAAATCTGTAAAAGTCCTTGCCTTGATTTTAAGCAAAATATTTTAGAAGCCTGTAACTGTGGTAGGGCAATAAGAAATGCAGTGAAGTTTATTGGCTCACATAACTCGATTAGGTTTAAGCTTTGCTGCTTAAGCATTCTTGTGGGAGCTGAACGAGGACAGAGGCAGAGACTACACAGCAGCACCAAAGCTTTTTGGCCTGAGCTCTTCATTGCTGAGCCTTACAGAGGATTTGCATGCACCCTGCAGCCCCCAAATCCCCTGAGCTAGTCAGTCTGCGATCAGCTATCCCAGCATGGCTTGGAGCAGCTCCAGCAATTTACTTGCCGCTCTTGTCTCACAGCTGGATGCCTCAGGAGTGGCTTCACGTGGCCTGTGCTGTGCAAAGAGGTCCTCATCTTGCTCTCTCCTGCAGCTGCCCCTCTGGGATCCCTCTGTCAGGCCAACATTTGAATCTTTGATGGTTTTACCCTCTTGCCTCTACATTAAATTCCACCAGAGGCAAACTGGGCATGAAGTGTGACCATGTGAGCTCTTCTAAAATGTCTCACAACTACTTCTACTGGCATAAAGGGAAAAAGCAGAAGGCAGCGGGAAATTAGATCAGGAGTTTTAAAGTAGTTAGAAGCTGATCCAGAGGATTATATTGTCTGTAAAAAAGGACTCAGAGGCAGGAAATCACACTATTGCTTTGGAACCTCTTCTGCTCATAACACTGCTGTGAAATATGAACTTTCCCTTCCTCTCTCCAAACTGTTTGAAGAGTTTTCTCTGACTTGACTGAAAGGTCATCTAGGTGGCTGGGTCCAGGAATTCCCATCTGTCTGGTTTTTTTTCAGGTTCATGGGTTACCAACTCTCCTTGTCTCAGCAATTTGAAAAGCCTTCAGATACTATTATCTTCAATTCAGACCAGTGAGGGTTTTTGCTAATGAGTTCCAAGAGGAAAAAAATTATTTTTTCATAAGGAAATACTAAAATGACAAAGATGAATATTTTTGTCAGCTGAATATCTGAAAAAAGCCCAACACGGCTGAACTGCTGCAGTTCTGGATCATGTCTATGCTCGTTTCTGTAAGACTCCTGCGTGTAAAAGTACATGGCAGTTCAAATGAGAACCTGATAAACCGAAATCCTCTAGACCTGATTACACAAAAAGTCCAGGAAAATTAACATCTACAGGCCTTGTTCATTAGCAGTGAGGCCACTGTCAAAGAGATTGTGTAAGGGGGGCAGCACAAATGCAAGCTGAATGCCTGTGATGACACAAAATTAGATGTTTTCACAGCACATCCTAAACACTTAGGGATATACAGGTTTTTTACAGTTAAACTATACAGTTTTCATGAATATGAAATTACTTACCTTCACTTTGACAATAAAAGCCATTGCTGTCATATCATCAAATTGCAAAAGTGGTTAGTACAAAAAAAGCAGTGAACTAACAGTAAAAGACCACTCACCATAACCCCATCTTAAGTGTATCTTGCTCTGTGGCTTGAAACTGCAGCAAAGTCAAACCCACAATAAAGTTTTCCATTCATGATCTAAGAGGCAGCATGGCTGGGGAATAGCTGGTTTAGCTTTTGGCTAAACTCTGAACACATTTCTGGGCACATCATCAGTCTGATATGCCTTATACCTACACAGAGGTTCTGTTTGTACACACACACGGTGGTTCCACCCTCTGGCATTATCTGAATCCAGGATGCACAACCCACTAAACATCACTCTGCATTTACAGGAATTCATTTAAATGAGACTTTCACAGGTCCATTCAGCCATCCAGTGTATCACACCATTTAAAATCTACTACACAAAGCATAGCAGCAGGCAGATAGAAAACTTGGCCTTAAGTATTTTTGGCTCTGATATTGAAGATCTGGAACTTGAAATCCATCTTAGCAAGATATCTGTGTGATAACTTATTTTAGCTTCATAACGAATGTGAATTCTCTGGTGCTTCTCTCCTACTGTATGAAACGCTGAGGAGTCTGTTCAGATTTACAGTTCACTGATCTGTGCTGAAAGTATCTATTATGAAAAGCAGAGGAATGAATGGAAGGGAAAATTGTCTATCAGCACTCTCAGAGAGGTGAAGTTTTCAAGAACAGCAATCACGAAAGTTATAGAACAGCTCCATTTTGCAAGCATAGCTCCGAGAACATTTCCCCATGAGCTCCAGTAAATTGCAACATGGCTGGGTGTATCTGTCAGTATATTAATGTCACTATTAAACACCTGAGAGAAACAGCGTGCCTGCAGAATCGGAGAGCGAGAGGAACGAACGCCAGCAGTCGAAAAGCAATTCAGTGGTAAATGCCTGCGTTTTCACAGGGAAGCAGCTCCACAGAGCAATCTGAACTGCAGTGCAGGGCTGTTGGGAGCATTCAGAGGGCTTTAACCTGAAGAAGCACCAAATGTCACTACGGTTACTTATGTAACAGTCCAAACTGCTTTGTAACAAGTCATTTAAAGGCTTAAGGTAGTTTAAGGATTTTCTTGATGGTTACACCGATGTTGCCATGGCACTTGCTTTACAGTTTGCTAATATTTTTATACAATTTTTATAAAGAAGGTTTAAAACTCTAAACAATAACCTAAATGCAAAAAAAACCAACCCAAAAAAACCCCCACAAAACAGAAGAAAACAACCAGATAAAACCCCACATGATTTATGTTAGAAATATCAAGACAAACGTTTGTGTCAGCTTCACTATTGTAGTTTTCTACTTCATAAAAATGGTACAATTTGAAGTACTAAGAGGAAAAATTCACCTTGCTAGCCGGCTTGCCTATCTTCCTGAACACATTTTTAATGAGGATCCAAAGGGCTGACACTTTGAAATGGTATTTTATTCTTTTAGGTGCTGCAGAAATTTTATTATTAGTAGTAATTGTATTATCAAAAAAAACATAAGGGACTCTCCTAGCCCGTACATCCTACCAACACTAACCAAGCACTATCTGCAGGATCTTCATCAAGTCCAAATCTGTACCTCAGCTGCGGTTTAGCACCTGGGGATGAGGATTATTGGTAACAACTGCTGATTCATTTGATTGTTATCATGCTTGGGGGTGGCACTGCCTCCTTTTATGCCTGTCAGCACTTAACAGACAATAACAGTTAATTGCAATTAGTAACCATCACTAAACCTGTGCCAAACCCCAATTTGACTTCAGATTCCTGGCTGAAATACTAGCAGCATGTATAAACTGCACACATTTCTCTACTCCTAACTCCCCAAAGCAGCGAGGCTTCCTGCTTTTCTGGGCAGGATCAGCTGGAGGATCCTTAGTGCTCATGAGATGCAAGGATCTAGATCTTATCCACCCTTTCTCTCTTTCTCTGTGCGCTCTAAGGCTGCGCCCCAGCACCAGCCACGGCAGCTCATAGAGGTGGCACCTTTGTAAATGCTCTCCTTTATCACTGGCTCAGGCTTTCTTGGCTCCTCCAAGCTACAGCAGAAACTTCAACCCAGTTTCCCAAGGATAAATATCATCCTAATTCATAAATGAATTATCGCAACTAGCACTGAGTAGTTTCAACACCCCACAAAAAATTCAACTCAGAGGATCTGCAGTGCAGGATTTAAAGTGAATCTGCCCTGTGCAATGATTTAAGTGTTGAAATGTCTCAGGGTGTTAGCTCAGACAGCCAACACAATGTCATCACCGTGGTTAGCCACCACGGGAAGAGCAGGAGAATACTCCAAGTCTCATGCATCATACTGAAGGACAGCAGCTTGTAGGAGGCATGGACAACACCCACTGTCAGCAACGTGTGCTTGAAACACCCTGGCATTAGAGGAGTACCTCTGCCATCGCATAATTAGTGCTTCCCTTCTCTTTCCCTTCTACAAAATATCTTGGGAAAGACCAAATGATGCAGCTGAAGTGGGAAATACCGCTGCTGAGGTAAGCGGGCACACCAGCTGTTTCAAACAAAGAGCTGGAACAAATGGAGATTAAATGTGGTGAGAGCAAAAATTTTGCAAACTGTTTGGACTTCAAAGTGCACAACAAACCACTGTAGGGGAATCAGTAAATGCTGCCTGTCCAAATCTGCACTGTAGCTCAAGCATCAGTACCACCACAGATTCACAGCTCGTTCAGAGGTGACTCGTTTTACTCAGGATTTCAAAATCGCAGTGGGAAAGCAGTGGTTGTTAGTAGACTGCTGTCCAAAATAACAACTGGGGAACAATTGAACTGAAAGTCCACACAGGTGGAAGCTGGATCGCTGGAGATATTCCTGAATGGACTTGCACTCACTGCCAGGGTGAGGAGTGCTGCAATCAGTGTAAGATGCCAAATTACTGATTTTCCTAAAAAACGGAGGTATGATATATACAGCCAGCAGGTGATGTGGAGGTGCCTCTTGTTTTATTTTGTCATAGAGCAGACTCTCATTTCTCTTGCTGCTTCTGGCCAGGTGCATGTAGCACTTCACCTGGAGTACTGGTAGCTCCTGAAGCAATGTCTCACGCCCTCCGATGCCAAGTTCTTTGCAACCACTGCCATCTGCCTGGGCACACATCAAGTGCTGATTGCCCAATATCGTGCCACTCCCCCTCTCTTTAGCCTCATTGAGAGTGTAAGAGAGAGAACTCCCATCCACGGCCTCCTCATTACAACCCTCAGAGTGGTGCCCTTAAATTACACCTTTTTTGTGTAGGTCTAATTGGCCAATATACAGTGGCTGCCATTGGCTCCTCCGAGTGCTTGCACAGTGCACTGGGCGTGCATGCATGTAATTTATCATGTCAAACTCATTTTCTTTTACACGGTATTGTTCCTGCCTTTCTTTTTCCACGGAGTTATTATTCTGCATGAATTTCCTTTGTAATTAAGTGGCTCGGTTGCCATTCCCAGCTCTGGAAAAATGACAAAGGGAAAACACGAAAAGCCGCAGCCTCAAATTGGTTTGCATTCAGCAGGGTTGCCTGCCATTTGTGGAGACCAGCAGATGTCAGCCTAAATTGAAAAATGGAAGAGAAATACTGTATCATAATGTTAGCATCTCCCATGCCAGATGGGAGCCTCACAGAACATGGCAGGAGCAGTTAGCCAGCAGTGGTTAAAATTCAGCGTTGGAACAAGTACGGTTACGCTGCATGCACCAATAGTGTATTTTGATTATAGAACTTAATTGTATCATAGATCAATGATAGTTTAATTTATGAGGATTGATTTTGTTAATTCAAGCAGTTCAAGAGGCACTGTTAAAGCTTCAGTTCATTTAACTGTATCTGACTTCAGCTTTACTCATGCTATCAGAAGATAAATGACTGTATATAAACTAATACCCTCCCCTCCCTATTTGTATATTTACTTCAGCATCTGTCACTAACTGTGAGTTACATTTAAATGGAAAGTGTTAGCTGGGCAGGATACAGCACTGGGCTTTGAGTACTTTAAATCCAGTAACAAAAGTGGCATATGATTATTTGCACATGCACACTTACTGATTCTTCTGATGGTTTATTGTTGCTGTATCCCCGAATTTCGTAATAGATAATTGTTGCTCTCACACTAAATAGCAACAGGACAGTTGTGAATGCTGTGTCAGAAGAAAAGAAGGATGGGCAGGCCTGTTCAAGACATGGATTATGTAGATCACAACTCACCAGATGTGAAACATAAACCTGACATCCAGTAAAAGTAAATGTACTGTTGAGCTTCCAGCAGTCTCACAGGACTCTTTCTTGAAGATCCAGATCATAAAACCAGGGTTTACATGAAAACCTTAACATTTACTCAAAACTGACCTTTCCCACCAGTCCACTCCACATGCTTTTCTATCTCTGATTTTTTGGGCAAAAAAACTGGGAGTTAGAAAATCAGGAAAATAAAATCCCAATGAAGAAAACACCAACTTAATGATTTTTATGCAAGTGTAATGCATTTTCTAACCCCTGAGAATTCTCACCTGAATGTGAAAGCAGTTTCCTGAAACAAGTCGAATCACAGGCAGGAACTGGTTTGTCAGCTTTAAATCGACTGTTGACAAGGAAAAGCATTCATACACACACCGTAATTTCACACTGACTTTTGCATCTTCCTCTGTTTTTTGCTCAATCTGATAAAATCAGACTATACTTACTTTACCCTTGGGCTGCCCACGACAAGCCAAATCCACACAGGATGCACCTTGCTGCAACCTCTGCACTTTACAATGAGTCTGAGAAGATTTTTTGTCACCACAACCAGGCAATCAATAAACATATGTTTTCGCTTGTTTGTTTTAACCCTTAATCCCACGCTTATCCTGTATCACTTGCAGTGGAGTGGGGGGAAGGAATAGAATCATAGGATCCTAGCATATCCCAAATTGGAAGGAACCTGTGTATTGATCTTATAAAAAACAAGAAAAGGAGATGCATATTTCTACAGAGACCCAATGAATCAGGAAGGCTTGTCACCATGTGACAAGCACGAGCTGTGCAGAGATACTTGAAAAGCAAATAAATTATCTTTCTGTCAACAAAGTGTCATATCACAGGAGACTGAAAAATGGAAAGCTTTTATAATATCTATTCTCATCCCACAGCATTGGTCAAAAAAAGAGAAGCAGAATCTCTATCACTATTAATTTTGTGTTGTAATGTTAGGGGGAACTTCTTCCCTTTCCTGCACTGCTGTATCAGCCCTTCAAGCCAGCTTTGCTTCACCTGGTTAGAATTCAGTGGAACAGTGCCGACTCAGACCATCTGATGCTTTCTTGAGCTTTGGGAAAATAGAGCAGAAAAGGATTCATTATATTGTTGACAATCGTAGCATCAATAAAAATACAAATTACAAAATGAAATCAGAGCACAAAGAGAGAATGGCACACAGGAAAAGATTAGGCCACAAATTGCAAGAGACAACAACAGTGATAACCAATAAAAGGGATAAAAACCAAAATGAAACAAATGGTCCAAAACACATTTTGTGTTCATCTCTGTGCCCTGTCTAGTCCTTCCATATCTTTAACAATTAAAGTCAACACACCTATAGCCAAGTAATTTTGGCTCCAGGGGTCTCTCAAACCACACTAACAGCAGGTGCTTTCCCAGGGCATGTCAGTCACTGGCTCTTTCCCAGGACAAACACTCTCAAATCTCCCATGCAGGGACTTTCCCATCCCTTTGGACCACCGAGTAGGACATTCTCTAACTAGGTCTTCACATTTCTTTTTCTGGTTTCAGGGTTTCGCAGGCAGATTTACATTTTACAGCAGTGGTGGGGAGAGATCAGAAAACTCTTGAGCTCCAAAAGGGATGTTACCTCTCCCTTTCAAATCACCAAGAAAAAGTGTTCTTGCTTCCTGATGAAGAATCAGTCTCCCACACAGGGACGTTCTTTCCTTGAGAGTGGCAAACTGGAGGGGACAAAGCAGAGCAGGCAGGCTTATCCTCTCTCCAAGTTCTCCCATTTGAGTCAAGACACTTTTTCAGAACAACCTTAGTGGGCCCCAAGGTGTCTCATCTCTTTTCAAGCTTTACTTCTAAAGAAAGCTCATCTTTTTCTACTCTGAATCCCCCAAGACTTACTTGAGTGTCTCTTACTCCTATTTCATGTAACACAAGCTATAATAACATATATTGGTGGAAAAGAAGCCAAGCAGTAGCAATTTGTAATAGATTTCTGCAGAGTAGCACAAAGGCAATTTGATCCAGCTTAAAAAAAAATCAGCAGCTTATGAAAACATGTTCTGCTCATCACAAAAATCTTTCTGTTCATCCCCATATGGCATTAAATAACCAAACCTTACATAAAGGCTTAATTTTGGTCAAGGGGGTGTGCTGACTGGGTACAATGGTGCTGCCTACCTGAAGTGCAGCTTGAGTCACACAGAAAGAAAATCAGCTGTAGGACAAAAATATTTTCTCATTGTGTCTCCTGCTCTTTGTTTTATCTTGCTCACCAGATGGATTCATTCTGCCTTCCTTGAGAAGACCTGAATCTATTCTGAATCATACCTTGAGCCGAGCTTTAGCCCTCTGGAAATCACACAGACCCCATGAAGGTTAACTAAGGTATCACTGCCTATTATCATTGTAATTTCTTTTGTTCTTAATCCTGCTGTTTTTCTATATGTTTCTCCTCTGTTTCAGTATCTCTCTTGTCTTGTCTTGCTTTTCCTTTGTTTCTTGCTGCTTTCCAGTTTTGGATACTCTCCAGCAGCATGGCAGCCTTCAGCTCACAGTACATGTCCCCTTTCCCTGTGAGGCATTTCCCCTAATGCTGACTTCTCTCACCGCAGGAGCATAATCCCTGTCATTGTTATCAGGACTCATCTCACACCTAGGCTTTTCAGGGTTATTTTGTTGCACATTCTCAACACAGTTCCTCCTTTTCTCCCTTTCCCACTTTCATTTTCCAGTGACATTGCCAGGATTGGATCCTGTTGGGCAGCCACTTGTTAGGAAGCAGAAAACAGGAGCCTCTGGGGACTGGACTATAATGTTTGTCTGCTCAGGGCTGTTATGTTTGTGGGCAGGTGGTGTGCGACTCACAGGGCACGAGCACAAATGTATTGGACTGGTACAGCATCAAAACCATTCAAGGGGCGTAGATCCTGTAGGAGAGAGAAATTGGAAATCTGAAGCAGAGCCACATGGCTACCAGTGGAACATAAGTGAACTCTCGACAGTGTAATTACACCCACCAGAGCACTCAAAAATAATTGCTATCCTTAAGAATCAAGCTGCTTGTTTTAATCTTAATGGGGAAAACTGTTTTAGAGGGTATTGGTACAAAGGAAGGAGAGGCTAGACAAAGCAAGATGCTTTCCTTTTGTTTTCATTGTGTTTGTCTTTAAGACTTGAATTTTTACCCTTCTATACATCTGCACAATACAATAATTATCAAATTAGTTCCTGTCAGGACTCATTCCATATGGTTGGATAAAAGGATCGTGAGGACACATGCACAATAAAGACATTTAATCCGGAGGATTTTAGATTAGGAGGAATATCTAGTAATTCATGTAATACTGACAACATACAAGTAAATCAGAGCAAGCTTCCAAAGCAAAATGTCATTATTTTCTGAAAGATTATAGCAGTTCAACAGGCTGGATAGTTCTGTGGAGAAATTGGGTTCTCAGCTCCTAGGAGAGTACGGGGAAGCTTCGTGACTTCAAACTGTGCCATTTTGATCTGCCAGCTGAAAAGAGAGTTAGTCTCATAATGCAACAGGGCATGAAACAGAGGGGATTTTTAAAAAGGGTTATAACAGTTTATGTGCAAGCATTTTTGTATCTACATACTTCAGCAAATTCTCTTTGAATTCTAAAGTGTTTAGCTTGAAGTGTTCTGGGGACTCCAGAAGAACACATAATTTCAAGCTAACTGTTTGAAATGCTGTGACAAATAGTCCCTCTCCAAGAAGAAAGTATTGGACATCAAAGTCATCCCAGGAGGAGGGTAAAACAGGATCACTCTATGTATTTATTTTACATTACTTTTCACCATCAAAATGCATAAAGTCATGTGTGATGCCAAATAAGGAGCTAGAGCCTCTGCAGCTACCAGAAAGTGTAGTTTTTTGAAAGTTATTTTTTAATGCTTAGAGACACAGCAGTGTCTCATTTATTCTCAGCTGTGGGTGTTTGTGGCATTTTTTGGTTTGATGTGAAACCCTGCTCTCAAGTCAGGTGTCCCCAGGCCAGGCAGGAAAGCCTGGAATTTTCAGTTGCAGCCCCTGTGTCACAGAAAGGACACAACTGCCTGAGAAACAGGGAGGGGAAGGGTAATTTATGGAGGTGCAGCCTCGAAGGGAAGCTACCTCTAAAGGAGAGTTTAATTTTTTAAGGCCCAAGTGAATCAGCTTTCTGGGAGAAACTGAAGTGGTACGTGCACAGAGCAGACCCTGAAGGGGTGTATGGGAACCAGCCATGTTTGTAAAGTTCAAAAGACAAAGCAGATCAGAGATCACACAGCACACCTCCTTAAAACCAAAGACAGAGGTGTACTGAGGTGAGAGAAAGATGCTGTTCCCAAGGCAATTTCTTTACCACTCCTGGATTATGGCAATAATCGGATTTGAATGCAAATTCCCAAAGCAAGTACTGGATAGATAAAACAGTGAATCGTCAGCGTAACAATGATGGTGGAAAATATGCTACATGCTGCCTGCTCCAAAGAAATGTAGAAACTCAGAGCAGCATGGATATAAAAACTGAGCCCTTGTGAGTCTTCACAGTGTGTCTGGAGTCAACTGGCAGGAAATAAAAGCAAGTTAAAAGCATGAAACTGCGTGGGATTCACCACAGAAAGATTGAAATGTTGCAGCAGTATTGACCACTTGAGAGGTGAATTGCTGTGATCAGTCCTGTCAGGTTCAAGAGACAGGCCCAACATCATCAACACTTGCAGCACACTGTTCTCAGCATACACGAGCACATGGCTGCTGCTGTAACTCTGCAGAGGAGATCCATCATGCTGGGGGAAGATCAACAGTCAAACAAACATTTCTCATTAAAGATGTTATCTGGGAAGGGGTTGTCACTGCCAGCACTTTGGAAAATAATTGTGGAAAGAAAAGTAGTAAACTGGATGGTGATGAAAGACTACTCCAAGAAAGTCCTTTTACCACCAGACATCATTATTTTAGTCAGTAGCTGTGAAGCAAGACCTATCCACTTTACAAAGGCCTTCAAAACTGATTATAGTCTTCAGTTCATCCTGAGATCAACAACCCACCCTAACACAGTGGCTTTGAAAAGGTACCAGCATTCACTGGTTTGGTGATATTCTCCAGAGATGGCAAACAGACTGATGTTCTTAAAAAGCACTCTGGTTGCAGGCTGTGAGGCTCACAAGAACACTTTAGAATGGCCTGAGGGTCAAAAAGTACAGACACAACAGGAGACTGGCAAAAAAACTTGACTTGAGCAGGAACCTTGTTCTTAACCTGTAAGTGTTGTCAGGCACTTCTTCTCTGTTACTGCAACTTTTTATATGCCTGCTGTAAGTGTTAATTTACTTCTGTCAAACATTGCTCTTTTCTACATCCTCGCAGTAGAGTACCTGCTGTGCACGTGTTTCTCCAAGGAGCTCTGTTCCATCAGGTAGAGGAGTGACACACATGCAGTTTGGTATTTATTCATTGCTATTACCACCTGAGCCTGAGATTTAAAACACTTTTCCACACTAATGCTGCCACTAGCACTGCTCTCTGCATGCAGGAGGAATTGCTTTCCTTCTGCAAGCTCAACACTGTTAGCAGAACTAAAGGGCTGCAAAACCAACTCTGCATTTTTTGCTTCCCTCTATTTACACTGAAAAACTTACAATGAAAAAGATGTTGGACATCTTTTGCTGTAGTATTTAAGTCTATCTTGGGATTTTTAAATGAAAAATGTAATCTCATTATTTTCTTAAACAAATATTTTGTAATTACTTGGCTTGAATTCGACTGAGTGGTTCTCATTCAGATAAGGATTCAATCTTTTTCTGCACTAAGTTATTCCAAAAGAGTGTTCAGAATCGCAGGCAGCTGACATCAGGTAATTTGACATGAGACAGACACTTCGCTCAATGAGTTTATTTCTATCAGTGCTCATAAACCCAGGGAAGCTCTGTGCATGCACATCAAAGCACAAGCTGGGGTTAGGCTGGTTACATTCCCATATCTACCTTATACCCCAATTTTGATCTAATACTTGGAGGTAGCACAATAAGAGCTGAGATTGCCCAAAGTGCCCCAGATGCTCCCAGCTTAATAATGTTCATTTCTCCCTCCTACTTTCAGGTGGACATCAAGACCTTAATTGTGTTTAAATGCTTTAATGAAATGTCCTTTTACAGATCAATATGGCTTGCCATACATTCTCTGTCTTCAGTAAACAGGAAGTTTTTCTGATCAACCCAGAAGAGAATTTTTCATCTCCCTCTGAGTAACGTTAAAAAAACCTCACAAGTCTATCCTATGCCTTGAGCAACACATTCACATATCAACCCTTGATTATCTGTTTCTGCAATGTTTTAATTATTCTCTGGTTTTCACTGTCTTCTTCTACCTTGGTATCTTTAAACCTGCCTCTACTCCTGTTTCAAAAGATACATCAAGACCTACCTGCTGGCTACAGTCTTCTGCTGGGCAGCATTGATGGGTGACCAACAGTGTACCTTAACCTGAAAGGATCTCCAAGTATTTTTATAGCAGATGGATTGTTTTCCACTGCTGATACAGGGCCTTTGACATATACACATTTTCACAGTCGCTGGAAAAATGACCTGAGATGGTACAACCTTCAGGCAGAGCTCTGAAACTGGCTACCAAATGAGTGGAGAGATTGTACATACGCCTCTAAAAAATGAAAAGCATGGCATGGAGTTTAAAACAGGGGGCACTAGACAGCTTCTCACCCATGTGCACTTTCTGCTCTAACTAAAGTGTATATCACCTGGTTGAAAAGTAATTTTTCCCCATCAGCTTTTCCTGTTACTGCCTGGGGCGAAAAAAAAGGATATACACACAAACAACAATGAACAATGAACAGCAACAACGAAATACTGTGTTTGTGTAGAAATAGATTGAAAGAGTGCTCTATCCCTTCTTCCAAACAAGCTTTTGGAGTTTTGTGCTGTACAATAACAAAACTAAAATGATGGTAATTGGGGTACCCATAGGACTTAGCAAACTGAAAATAACAGAGGGAAAGAGAAATCTGTCCTTATTTCATGGCTCAGGAGAAATGTGGTGCAAGGATATTGCATCATAAACAATTTCCAAAGTCACTGAAGTCTGATCATTCTCAAAAACAGCAGGGAAGAAGAAAGAAATGCAGGGTAGGAGACAGGGAAGGCAGAGAAAAGGCAGGGCTGTGGTTCAGTCCCAGCAAATGCACTTGGGTGCTGTGAGAGCTGGGAGAACAATCCCTCACAGCTGGGCATCCTAACTGTTGATGAACACTCCCCCATGTCTTACTTGTAATTTATTTTTCTCTTCATACTTATTTAGGAAGTCAAATGTATTGTTATTTATGCATTCTGTTTAACACTTACAAACATGTCCTGTGTTTTTTCCCTGGTTTGTACCTTTCTCCCACAATTATTTAAGCATCTTACCTTCCTTTGGGGCCATAATGGCCATATGTACTAGTTAAGTCAAAGTCCAAACCTATACAAACAAGGTAAGCTCACAGGCAAGGTTGAAGGGTGGTCCTAGATCTGTATCTTCTGCTCTGAAAGCTAGGAGTTCCTCACAGCTGTCATCATATTTCTGTTTAGCTCACACAAATAATTTCACATATAAAGGAATGACCTTTAGCACTTTTTGGCCAATACAGGCTGTATTTAATGCACGTTTGGCCTCTCCTCCCAGGCAACTGGCAATAGGATGAGAGGACAGGGTCTCAGGCTGTGCCAGGGGAGGTCCAGGTTGAACATCAGGAGGAATTTCTTCATGGAACCTTCGAATGGACTGCCCAGGGAGCTGGTGAAGTCACCATCCCTGGAAGTGTTCAGGAAATGACTGGACATGGCACTCAGTGCCATGGTCTGGTTGACAAGGTGGTGATCAGTCAAAGGTTGGATGCAATGACCTCAGAGGTCTGTTCCAACCTAAATGATTCCGTGATTCTATGATTCATTGCTGATGGCATTCCAGTTTCCTTTGCTACATTTTAACTTTAAGTGAATCTCTCCTAGTTTTTTTGTAAGAATAGTTCCTGTTTTTCCAGGATTACATATATTATGATAGTGTGTACCTCTTAAAAAGCTCTAATAATGCCAGGTGTTGGGGCCAAGGTAGCAGAGTGATCAACTTAGACCCTAGAAATTATTGATGAAAACTATACTTGAGGTCTAGTATGTTCTTCTAGAATGTGTCTAAATCCTGAGCCTGAAAACTGTCTCGCTCGTATAAGCTGGTAATGGCCCTTTCTTTGAAAGGAAATAATAGTAGAAAATTTTCTCATGTGTATTCTTTTCCCGTCAGTAAGTAGCAATAAGTAGCCTAGCAATGGATGGCTGAACCTTTTTTCCCCTTCCAAGGCAATTTGCAGCGGAGTCAGAGTCGTCAGATGGAGCTGAGGATAACTCTTTATCTAAACAAGTCTGTCATTTTAGGATTTTGTTTTAGCTGCCACCATTCTTGACTTTGCCATCCATTGCGCTAAATCTGTGTGAATGTGAGATATACTGGTTTCCAATGGCTCAAAAAGTATTTAGAAAGCTTATAGTATTTATAGAGGACTTCTGGGCACTTCAGATAATTTTCGTGGTATCTCCCAACTCTTGCAGATTTGAATAGCAAGCTTTCTGGAAGTACTTGCACACTGTTAGTAAACAGCCATGGTCTGTTTTGTTTGCGAATTGCTCTTTCTAAGACAAGAATTTTCAACAGCAGCCATGGCAATCAGTGTTTTCAGAAACACTTTGGTTTGTTTACATGTAACATGTGAGTGCAGAAGGCTGTTTTCAGCTCACAGCCACCACAGATTTCTGAGGGTGGGGAAGCAGGGCAAGGAAGTTCATTACAAGCCAGTGCGTTGGTTGTAACATATCTATAGCAACTTCAGCTAGGAAGCAGCTTGCTGATAAAGCTTTCTTACCATGCACTCTTGAGTGGAGTCCCATCTGAACAGAGTGTTTTATTTTATCTCACCCTTGAGAACTCTCCTGCCATCAGGGCCATCACACAAAAGGGGAGAATGGCAGCCTTGCAAAGGGAAAATTACCGCAATGGAACTACTGTATATTTTAAAAACAAAGTGGTGATAAATATTTGTACTACTTACAAAACTGCTGAAAATGTGATTACACCAGGATGATTTACTAAATACAAAAAGTCCTTCCACAATAATTAAAGATTTCCATCTTCTGCTGTTGATAACGCTCCAGCATGGGAACAGAAGTATTGGGCTCAGGCTTTCCAGCCGTCAGCTGAGCAGGGGAAGAAGTATGGATTAATAAAATTAAAACTGAATGAAAAAATGTAGACCTTGTTAGCTCTGTGTGATACATCTGATGGCCTGAAGGGGTTAATAAGATGCATGGAGCTGCTAGGCAATTGTTTCTGCAGCCAAGTAGCAGCCACCAGTGACAGATGTGCAAGGCCATGGTGTACACTTTCATTCTTTGGAAATGTCCAAACTGTTTGTGTGTTGTCTTATTTTATTTCATACTCTCCAGCTCACCTGCCCAATTGAGCTGCTAGGGAGATTCAGTTTTGCAATTGCCTCAATGCACTTGTTATCCCACTGTCAAAGGCACTTAACCATCAGGTATCTACTGATTTTGGTGGGATTTAGCTGTAATGTTGCTCCTAAAAGATGTTTTCAGCCACTGCCTGAATTCAGAAATAATGGTTTCTTTCCTGCTTGCTGCCAATGTAGATGTTATTATCACAGAGAAAAAAAAAAATAATTGAACAAAAACATCCCAGATGTAGGGACAGACGACAATATCTACGAGTCAGCACCAGGCAGGCCTGGGTTAGCAGGGGAGCTTGGCACGAGCTGTGCTGGTTTGTGCATAAGCTGTGCTTGTGAGGAAAACCAGCCACTGGTCTCAGTGTGAATTCCAAGTGTATGAGGGGCTGGATTCAGCTGTAACTTGCTTGGTATAGGTGAGGAAATAATAACACAAACTCTGGAGTAAATGGGATGGGCTCGTCAAAGCCAGACCAGACAAAACGTTGCCATGGTTATTGAGTCACCCAAATAAAGAGAACATGGTTCACTCTGGAGTACAAAGGCTCAGGATGGCTTTGTGGTCCCTCGCAAGGGCTGTGGGCAGAGGTGAGCATTCAGGTTTGCTGCCTGCTGTCATTAAGGAATGCAAATCAGAGCATGAAGATGAAAGCAGAGGGGTGAAAAAGTGCCTCAGGAAACACCTATCCTGGTTGATGCCTATAAAGTTCTCCTGGGATTTCAAACTGAGTGCTGTCTATTCTGCATAATGGGTAGGCTGACTGTTTTTATTGATCCTCAGTTATTTTTCAACGTCTTGCTTCATGAGTCCAGCCAGCTCAGGTACAATCACAAGCCCATAAATAAGCTTCAGTGACTGATACAAACCTATCTTCACAGTGAACAATCTGCATTTTAGTTTCTAAAAATAGACAAAGTCAATTATAATTAGTTTGAATACATCTGAAGAAGGATTTGAATGGGTTGTTAAACAGTATAAAAAGGGGAGCACACATTTATTATCATTTTAAAGTGTTATTTTTTACTATATTTAAAATAGTAAAATGAGAATTTGTTTCACTACTATTTCTACTAGGGAAATTAGTTTTCTAAGTGCTACTCAAACACATGTGGTGTTAATCAGAATTCTTACTTTACCCCAGTGGAATCCATAGTCTCGTAAGAAGAGAAAAATAAAAAGCAGAAAAGAGGAAAGAAAACCAATACAACAACATAAAAATTATCTGATTGCTGGGGGAAAATAGTGGCTGTGAAAACGAGGACCCAGCTTGAAGGATTTAGAGGGAAGGGCAGCAAGGGCAAAGAAAGTCACATTAAAACAGAGATGCAGTCTCTGGTGGGTCATTTGAATTTCATCTTCAGAGTAATTTTCATGCCATTTAGCCATAACCACAGCAGGAATAAAGAGGACTAAATACATTAAAATGACAAAGTCACACAAGGAGGGATTGGGGCTTGTGGTCATTATATTTGATAAAATTCAATGATACGGTAGGCTGAATAAGTGCCATATCAAAATTTTGATTGTTTACAGAAAAAATGTTGTATGCAACAGGAGAAAGGTCTGTAGTGCACTCATTCAGGGTCCATGGTACATTAAGAAGCCATCAATTACAGAGAAGAAAGGATTTCTGGCCTCAAAAATATGGGCTTGGATTGAAAACGTTCATCAATTCTCCACTACTCATCAATTAACCACAAGCCATGATAGGAAGCCCCTGAAACTGGAGGGATGCTGTTAAGTGATGCACATTTTTGTAGTTCAGGTAGCCAGAACCCAGAGGCACTTGCCCATGGACACTTCAGCAACACTGCTGCTGGTGGGGAATGCTCATTTCCATTTGGAAGAACACAAGGTACATTTAGGCATCTGAAGGAAGATAGTGTTGATTCTCTTATCCACATACAGGAATTCAGTCATTTCATGGACATTCATCTTAAGATCTTGTAATGTACATTAAGTAATACTAAGAAGAGAGCTGAAGATTCCCACGTGTTTTAAAGAAAAGTTCCTGATAGCGGAACACAAAATAATTCAGGGAGCTTCAAAACATTCTGTGTTTCAATAGATTGGCATAGATCATAGTTAGGTTTTTCCAGCTTTTAGGAAAAGGGAGTGAGACAAACACAGAGCCACAGAAAAACCTGGTCAAATAGCATTAAAAAAGGCAATAATCAGAAACAAACCTGGCCAGTCACACCAGAGGATAGGATATCAAGAAACTGCAGTAGCTTGGGACTTTGCAAAGAATAAGAATAAAAACCTGAGGGTTTATTTTTTTTTGGCAGACAGGCATCAATTAAAAATATTTCTTTATTAGATTGGTGCTTTACAAATCACATGCAGACTGAAGTTAATTTCATCTTGCCTCAGTAGTTAGTGAACATAATGCAGAAACAAACAAAACCATAGATTTATAGAGCTCAAATTTAGAAAACACTTTGGTTATATAATTTAATCTTGTGTACTTTATAGGTCAAATGCTAAAATCTGTGTGAAGCCAATATAACAATATTTGCTTAAAACACATCACCTAAGGAAAATCCAGCTGTGGTTCAAATATTTCAAGCAGCAGAGAAAATCCACCAAATCTATTATAGTGTTTATCCTATGACTAATTAAACTGCTAAAAATACCTTACTTCTAATCTGAATGTATTCCTCTTAGTTTTTTGCTGCCAGATTCAAAAAACCTAGTTTATCATTATATTGGTTACATTAAAAAAATAATGAATCAATTAAATGCTGCCATATAAAAGTATGTAGTGAATAATGGTAGGCAAAATGAAAAAGAAATATATTTTTTTCCAAACAGAATATATACACATGATTATCAATTGATACAATGAGCTAAGTAGTAATCCAGCATCTGAGTCATCAAAATCTATCTGTCACTTTTGATTTGCAGTGAAGGTGTAAAGGAATAATCAAAATGAGCTTTCTCTTGAGAACTGATTCTCAGCAACCTTGTCTAAGCATATATATGCAATGTAACAGTAGAATATAATTAGATTTGTGCTTCCTAATCACGTTAATATAAAGAAGATGCTTCGTTTTCCCCTATCTCCAACCTGTGGGCTCCTTGTGTTTGCACACGTGGCTACAACCAAAGGAAATCTTGGAGGATCAGCACTAGAAAAGCCATTACATTGGGAAACTTAGTGCTGTTAAAGAAACAAAGTATTTAAAGGCAAAGCCAAATTCACCCACAGGTTGCTTCATTTGACTAACTTTACATTTAGGACTGACTTAGGTACGATACAGCAAGTAACCACTAAAAGTAGTTACTGGTGGGTACTTGGCTGGTATAGAGCCAGTTGCCAGTCTGAGCCAGACTTCCTGACCATAATTTAACTCTAATAAAGCATTTCCAGTAATTACTCTGTCAGTGTACTTGTTACTATTAATATTTTCAGCCTGAAAAGTGAGTTTGTCTATTCCATCCACAACCAGATAGCCTGAGGCACGTGGACTGAATGATTCAACAGTATATTCAAAAACATAGACCCCCAGATATGGAACATGGAACTTCCCAGTTGCTGGGGCAAATGAGGCACCGTAGTTGACATCCAGATTGTTAAATCTGATGGGTCCTGGAGTTGTCATTCCATATGTATGAGAAGCAAAAAAAGCCACCATAGGTGCATATCTGTATGATCCTTTTGAAAAATCTAGAAAGGAATAAAGAACAATTTCAAGTGATGTTACATCGTAGAAAGGCAACTTGGACTAGCCAGAAGATCAAAAGCAGATTTTCTGATGTCACATCATCCTGTGGATGGTGGACCTTGAGCAAATGAAACAGTATTCCTGCATAAACACATCTTTCTATATTGTATAAAAAGTAACTTCTTCACAATTAGTGCTAGCTGTATTCACCAGAGAAAAATTTTAGAAACAGCAAAGGAACTTTATGTTTGTTTATCTATGGTATCACTAAGGGAGCTTTCTTTCCACCCCACGCCCCCTCCTAGTTTTTCCCACCCCAGGATCTCTTTCATTGTTCATGTGAGTGAGCCAAAGCCAAGAATTTCGCCACAAATCTAAGACAAACTCTGAGGAGGTTTAGCAGGCATGATGTTAAATGAGGGGATGAAAGTGTATATGTTTCTCTTCAAGCTGAGCCTGCACACTATCATTTCCTGCCTCTGTACAAATGATTTCATTCACTATTCATACGCTGTCATGAGTGAAAATCAGCCTAATGACTGCTGAAAGATGCATAAAATTCACATTCCATGTGGCCTGGGTGTAAATTATTTATTTGTTTTCTAGACTGAATAAGCATCATTTTCACTTTTTTTTTTCTTTTGAAAACTTTCAAGGGCTGCATCCTTTGTTGATAAAAGCCAGAGGCAAGCCTAACATGATTTCTCGAGGCCACAATCCCACACATCCTGGTAGCTAGTGGTATTTATAGAACATTTATGGCTGCATTGAAGCTAGTATTCCCCAGTGGTGTGATTGTACCTCCCCCTTCAATATCCATGACATCGTGTTCAAATACATCTATTGCACACCCTCTCACTCTGCACATTTCAGCAGGGAGCTTTCCAGCTATTATGGCAGGTCCCAAACCAATTTAATCCCATCATCTGGTCATATTAAAAAAAGAGATCACGAGTCACCCATGGGGTTTGATGTCTTCAGCACCAAAACAGAGGACTCCGCTGCTTGAGTTGTCACTCATTAAAGTGAAACGTGAGACCTCTGACCAGCAAATGCTCTGTAATTAGGCCCTGGGGCAGAGGCCCGGACTGATGGTGTATTGCACTGCTAAATTCTGTACTTGCCAACACTCAGGGAATTGTCGTTCACCAGCTTCACACTACAGTTGACTCCTCCGAAGGGGTGGCGACAGGCACAGACGAAACTCTGTCTGTCATTGACACAGGTCCCTCCGTTCTGGCACGGGGAACTGGCACACGCTGAAAACACTGTGAAACAGAGAGAGGAAATCCAGCAGCCTCAGTTGCAATGTCCTGCCAGGGACACTTCCTAAGTATGCAGTATTTTGGAAAGGCTCTTTGTCAATTCACAATTTCTGCTGAAGATCTTTGTGAAGGCCAGCTTCAGATCCTGTCCAGCCTCCCTCTTTACCTGAACACAGCACACCCTCAGCTATCCTTCAAGATAGTCAAGATTACCTGTAAATTCTAAGTTCTGCCAGTCTCAGAGGGTCAGGAACATGCAGTAAGAAAAAGGATCATCCAAAGAAGTTAGATCAGGCTGCTCTTTCTGGACTGGGCCATCTCATCCTTGGGTGTACCAAAACAGATTTTGTACTGCTGGTGTTCAGGCTGGACTGAATAAACTGAATGTTTATGTTCAGGCACATAAACATTGCAGGAGAGTCAGGCTCCTGGTGATGAAAGGTCTTAAATGCTATCCCAGCCACTTCAAGTATTTGTTCATAAACAGCTCCATAGTTTCAGGATATCTACCAAGATTGTTGTAGGAGTTTTGGATTGCAAGCAAGAAAAATTATACCAAACAGGTGGCTTTATAGAGCACCCTCACTGAGGATGTCCTTGCTTCTGTTCCCAACTAGGTAGGAGCTGGCCAAATTACACTCAGCCAATACAGATAAATCTGTCAGGCCAGTGCTGCTGAGCTCTGAGACAGTAATTACTGAGTGTAATTGAATAATGTGTTGTCATAGCAGTTTTTTGGGGGGAGAAAATTCAGGTCACATTAAAAATTAAATCTTGTTATGAATAATTCTTAACACAAAGCATCCCAAACCACACATTTTTGCTTTCTCCTGGTTTGGTCAAATAAAAATCAGATATTTTAGAAAACAAACCTTTACTTTGCCAGGAGTTACCAGCAGAACTCTGGAAAGAGAACTCCACACAGTCCTATGATGGTAAATCTAGGTTTGTAGGTCAGAACTGAAAAAGCCTTGCAGAAAAGCATCTACTTATTGCCAGGAAAATGTTGAGCTGGATTTCACATAGATGTTTCAGTAATTCCGGTGTTATCTTCATTTTCTCAACCAGATATTTCACAGACTGCTGCATTAAGGCAAACTGTTTCTGAGTGATATTTTAGTTCAGTGAGCAGAATGCTGAGGCACGTTGTACAGTGACACTTGAATTTGCTCTGATATAGCATATGGATTTATAAACACAACAGTCATTCTTTTCACACAAAATAATGTCTATTCTGTAATGCCTGAAATAAGGCAATTTAGGACTGTCATGATTGGGGTCACAGCACAGGCAACTGGACATGAGGTAATAATGGTTTTCTTCTCAGATAATAGTTTGTTACATCCTTCATTGAAGTTATTTTTCACTCACATTTACCGAGCACCCACAAGATTTCACTGATATTTACCAAGCATCCTCGTATTTACCAAGTGTCAAAGGAAAGCAGAAAAGGAAGGAAAACAGCTGATTGTGCTGACTGTATCATATTCCCAAAATACAAAAGCTTCCTGCAAGAACTCAGCAGTCTCTCTGCTAATTGGTCTCTGCTTATCATAAACAAGAAGTAAATTCGAGAAACAGGAAAAAGATCACTGAAAGGAAATGATAATGAGATTGAGACTAGTGCTTTGGAAGTCTGCTGTGGGGTGATTCTGCCCGAACTTAACCTTGCAGTTAATTCAAATTTAGACACAGCTTAATCTACATTAAATTAACCCTCCAGGTGAAGCACTGCTTAACAGAGCTGGGAAGCTCTTCCATTTGCTAGAATAGGAGAAGTCATGTGGGGGTTTGAGTCAAGGGAGGATTTTCAGAGCAAGAGGCAAACGCTGCAGATCTCCATTGCATCAATAATCTCTGTGTAACTATGCTACAACAGCATCTTTCTGCTGTCATTTCTGGCTGAGGCTGCTCCTCTGCTCAGTGTTTTCTTTTTTCTTACTGAAGGGTGTCCTGAGACACTATGTCTGAATAATCTCCTTGGGATAAAGATGCCAGAAGGTTCAGATTAGGAAAGGATTTCCGACTACAGTAAATATTTTATTGTTAATTAATCTTTGACAACTTAGTAGTGTAGATGAGTAAAAGAGAGACTATACATTAAAGGCTTAAATTGTAGCTATTACTAGCAGAGAATAAAACGTAGTTGCTAATTACATTTAGTATGGTAGTAGTGAGAAGAGCCAGTTAATGCTCAGTTTTGCTACTCTTTGGGAGGGCAAACAGCCAGAAACTCTTTTGGGAAATAGACTGCCAATGCTGTGCAAACAAATCTCAAACAAATAATGAAACTCTGTCAGTATCTACCAGGGTGTTGTTAGAAGCAAAACAAATATTCAGCAATTTAATGGTCTCCTGATGGAAAGGATTGACTCCAGGAGTTCAATTTGGAAATTCTTCTGACCAGGAAGTAACCTACCAACATTTTCTCAGCATTCAGTTATCAGTACCTGCTTCTCAGGAAGCCCTAGGAGACTGGAAGAGTCTGGGAATCTACTAAACCACCCTGCTCGCACAGGGTCAAACTGTTTGTCAGCCTAGAGTTATTAATCACCTCTGGCTTAGCACTCTCAGGCTGACAGGGGGCAAAAAGCAAGGAGGAGAGGTGACTCAGCTGTGCCCTCCACTTTTGGGTGGGGTCAGGACGCATCTGAGCTACCTGGAGTCTGGCAAGTCTGTTTCTTTGTTAAGCAGAGGTGTCAAATAATTCCAGTGTGACGATTTTACACCTACCAAATTAAAAACAACACATCAACCCAGCAGTCTAAAGAGTAAATATGCAAATTTGAAGTGTGTGTCACCAAACTGAACTGGAATAACCATCACATTTGTGCAATTAAAACACAAAATGGAAAACATTTGAATAGGTTAATTTCACTTGACATTAAAGCTTGAATGATAAAACAACAATGGAACCTTGCAATTTTGTTAGGAGTTGTAAATCCTGTGAAAACAAAATCAGAAATAAGACACAAAGAAAGTGAGAATGAAATGAAATTACCTCTCACACAGATGCACTGTTTTAAATACATAAATACAACACAGCTTCACTCTCAGTTACTCATATTGATGGGACTGTGGCATAATCTGAATAAAGCAAAATCCACAACTAATACAAGACATGCAACAAGAGAATATACTCACCTTTGGAAAGCACAGCAGCCTCTAGATTCCCTAGAGAGTTGCACTAATAGCAACAGGGAAATGGGAACTGAGCTAAACTGCCCTCACACTACATCACACATTTCTGCAGAACAGTGTATCAGAAAGTAGGACCAGCCATAACCCACACCCAAGGCTAATTAGGAGTTACTATTTGTGCATATAGGTACATAATAAAAATATATATGTATATAGTAAGGTTGTCATCTCCTCTATATTAGATATTGAAGCTGTTTTAAGATCACTTTTTATCCACCCTGGGTTCCCATATCAGTCAGTATCAGGCTAAGTGTTGGTGCTTTCACCTCTCATACACATATTGCAGCCTCCACCTGACACTGAAATTCTCTTTAGTTCATTCCACAATACGGGAAATCTGCAGAGGTTTATGTCCCTGCACATGCAATGCAAACTCACATTGCTTTCTCTTGATTTCAACTAATTACTTAGGGAAGTATTACCTCAGGGTCAAATCCTGAACACATTAAAGCCAATTAAAACCCTAATCTGTTAGAGTAGGCTCAAATATTGATTGTATTGGAGTCAATGAAAATTGTCATTCACCTCTTTCTAGAGTTTTATTCCTTTTTTTCTTTAATTGAAAAAGGCAATCTGAGATTAAAAACATTTTATAATTAGCTAATTATGCCTTAGAGTTTCTTCTAGAAATTTTAGTAGAGGCAGCACAAATCTCTGATGGTATCCTAGAACTTGCGAGAAAAAGCTTTCATAGAGAAGTAAAACCCACCCAGGCAGAAGAGGGATATTTGTTAATTAGGGTAATGCTCTTGGTTCTTTAACTTACAGAAATATGTGTGGCTTTGCTAGGCATAAAGTATTGTTAAGTACCAAATCTCATTACTGATGGAAAAGTCAGCATAAACACTGCTGTGTAGAAACCTTGTATAAAATAAGGCTTCTCAACATCTGCAAAGATCTGCACTTTCTGTAAGGGAGCATATATCCAAAGCTATCAAGCAAGTTATTTGTTAAAATTGAGTATTAGATAATAAATGGGGAAGACATTAATGCATCAATCTGGAGTGAAAACCAGAGCAGGTGGCACCTTCCTGTGCTCCAGGCAGGTAGCACTAGTGGTATTTTCCAACTAAGTACATGGTGGGGGAAGGATCAAAGACATATCTCATTTTCTCTTAATTTCAATTTTGAACAAAGATTTTGAATTTCCATCCTGTGCATTGGCAGGAACAGACAAAACACAAATGTTTGAGGAAGAATTGCCATTCTCTTCAGCAAAATATTAAAATTACCTTGTAGCAAGGATTTGGCAAACCTTGGTGCATTTTAAAGTATGATTGCCTCCTCTAACAGCTGTGTCCCCTCTCTAACTGAAAAGATAACCAAGGACTGAAATCCTTCAACGTGGATGGCATTCATCAGAAACCAAGCTCCTCGTGGGATTATGGCTTTAAAAAGGATCCTTTCCATTAATCACTGAGAAATGCTGTCCCTAGGACAGGAAGACATGAAAGAGCAAAGTGGAAAGGAAGGAAAAAAGCGTGGAGAGGGAAAAGGAGACTGCCCATGGCCTTAGCACATGAACAAGAGTAATAGTTCTTACTATCTCTACATCTGCTTGCAGTAGGGACCAAATATTGGTTTAGAAATGTTCAAAGGTTTAAGAGTGCTTTACAGAAAGTAATCAGGTCTGGATCTTCAAAAGTATCTGGGCATGTCTCTGTCATTAAGAAATCTGTCTAATTTTATTGTGAATTAGAGTTACCTCAGTATTTCTAGTCACTTATCCACTCTTCCTTTTCTGTATTGTGCCAGAAATTATATTTTCATAAAACATTATTTTGTGCTGTTGATTTTCACTCAAGGATGATTACAGGAGTCATAACTCAAGAGTTTGTACTTCTGTAGATTCATTCATATGAATTCATTTCACATGATAGCATTTGAATTTAAGTTCAGAAGCAGATCACACTAAAAATTTCCTTTTTAAGAATGGCAGCTCCTGCTTAGCTGAGCTGCTCTCCAGGTGGCCTGGAGCCAAATTTACTTTATTGGCTGGATTCCTGCTTTTTCAAGAACACAGTGTTGTAACTGTAACTGCACTTCCCAATGAAGTCCTGAAGGAGCCAGCAAAAGCCTCATTACAGTCATTTGTATTCACTTGCTTCAGGTTTTTGATACCTTTCATCCCTGCTGACACTGCAAAGTACTGATGAAACTCCATATTTCTCTCCCAGCTTGCATACATTTTTTCTACTGAAATTGCTAATTGAGACGCAGGCACAACATTCTTGTTGTGCCTTCAGATTTTGTCTAAACTGTCAGCTACTTTTCAAAGGTCAGGTTCTCAGCTGAGTGTGTGTGTGTGCATGCATATATATCTTAAACTGATCAGATGGGCATCTATTAAAGAAAATTAAATGGAGCTTCTAGATGCCTTAGTGCAAAATCTTCTCATAAGCAAAATAAATTCTATTGTAAGCAAGAGAATAATCTCAGATTCCTCTGAAACACTCTTTACAGCAGTCTTTAGATATTTTATTTACTCTCAGCCAAGTTATGCCACTCAGTTCATCACAATGGTTATATAAATCTTTATAAAACATACCTTGACTTTTAGTAGAGTAAAACACATTACCTGGATCTATTGCATTATCCGTGTTTCTCTGGCTTCGGCTTGCCAGGCTCATGGTGGCATTTCCTGCCACTTTTTTTGCTGGGGAGGGTTTTTTTATAACTGGTTTCAGCTGCTTCTGAAGTTTGGTGATATTGTTCATCGCATTTACCATCGATATGTCAACATGCTGGGTTAAATTTGTCAAAATAGTTCCTGCTTTTACTTCAAGCACAGATTCAACGAGCTCCTTGAGGCCTCTCTGCAGCAGGGGGATATCTGGCTGAGCCAATTTAATTAGCACAGGTATGCTTGCGTTCACTTTCTGGATGCTGTTGTCGGCATCCTGGCACAGCCCCCAGGCCTCACGAGCGGTCTTGTTCACAAGTGGAATGATGTTTGAGAAACGGATCGACTTGGCTTCCAGGGCCTTGATCCTGGAACTCAGTGCCTGGAGCTGAAGTGAGACCACCTGTTCTTTCTCTGTTGAGGCAGCATTAATTTTTTTGAGTGAGACACAGTTGTTTGCCAAAAACTTGGAAATTTTTGACTCTACATTCAGAAGGCGAACCTCGTGGTCCTTTGAGCCCTCCACAGAGACAAATAGTTTTTCTTCCAGGCGGCTGATATCTTGTTGCTGCTTTTCCACTTTTGATGATGTATCATTTAAAATATAGAAAATTCTACTGAAATTGTGGAGCATACTTTTGTCAGATTCCTTGTATGGAAGATCAGAAAGAGATGGTGCTACTTGTGAAGTAATTTCATGTTTCTTGTTATAGAGCAGTGACTGGAGGGATTCATTCAACTGTTGGAACTGAGGAATGAAAGCCAGGAGGCTGTCCAGTTCCTCAGCTCTGCCACAGCAAAATTCAGTCTCATTTCTTAGAGCATGTAGCATATCTTTCAGTACATAATTATCTTGAATAGAATCAATAGCACTGTTTATTACTATCATGGTCTTGTTTAATCCATCTTCTATTTCCATGGAGCATTCATTAACACGACTCTCAAACAGGTCCTGATAAGCCTGAGATTCATTTTTAAGTCCTTCCTGAGTTTTGGAAAGTTCCTTCATTGCAGAACTCATTCTGTTAATGACAACAGTGAAGTTATCAAGTTTCTCTTTGAATTCTTGAGCTTGGATTTGTTGCTCATACTCTGAAGTCAGACTAAAAGGTACCCCTTGTTCAATTAAGGGTTGCAGGATCTCCATATCATAGCACAAATCATTAATTTGCTCATTCATTTTGTCCATCTTATTGCCCAATGGAAGGAAGGCATCAGAGAGACTCTTGTTCAGAACAAGCATGCTCTCTTGGACTGCTGCCAGCTGTGCTTGGAAGTCTGTCCTGCTCTCTGACAACATGTCATCGCAGACCCCCAGAACAGAGTCCCTCTGAATTTCCAGAGCAACACTGAGATTGCTGATCTTGCTATCTTGGACTCTCAAGTCATCATAGATCTCCAGCACCATCGTGCCTTGTCTCTTTACTTTCTCCTGCAGTGTGAACATGTACTCTGTAACATTGTACTCCATGACTTTATCTGCTGAGGGGATGCTTTGTCTTGAAGACTGTTCAGCTGATAACAGTTGTTCATGAGCATCTCTCATTTCAGTAAGGGTCCTATTTAAAGATTCATAATAAATTATGCTTCTTGACTGTTGATGCTCCAAGTTAACTTCCAAGGACTTCTGCTTTTCTTGTAAAGCTTTCACAGGCTTGTCACAAGTGAGGGCCATTTCCTCTCTCATCTGCACCATATGGCTCTTCAGCTCCAGAATGTCAAGTTCTGTTGGCCCACTATCTTTCTCCTGAGCAAATTTATTTTGGGTTTCATTCAGGTGCTTGACTAATTCCTTCGTGTTTTCAAGGTCACCTGACAAACTAGACAGAGTCTTGAAAATCTGAGCCATGTTCTCTTGCATTTCACTTTGAAATACTTGAAAGTGTTCTTCAACTATGTTTTTAATTAAGTCATTAATACTTCTGGATTTGAGACCTTTGAGGAAAAGGAGAAATATGGAAACAATCAAACCAACTGTGTTAGTAACATCTAAGTTTTTCTACAATGTGGGCAAACACAGTGCTGCACAGAGGTGAAACACTCACATCCCTGTCCCAATTTACCCACACATAGAGCAAAATTTATACCTGAAGAATGTAGAGTCCCTGTTTCTACTGAAATCAGTGCGACTTCTGCTATTATTTTCAAAGGGTAAACTCAGACTTTGACCTCCTAGCTAAGTTGTTTCTGAGCACCGAAAGGAGGAGATCTGTGTGCTTTTGTGGCTTGCTGATAAAAAATGATGTGTCCTTTCTCCACTAGGAAAGTAAGGCAAAAACCATCTGCTTTACAACATTAAGTGAAGAAGTCAAGAAGTGAAAGCAGAGATTATTACCTTCCTGCTGTATTGTATGTGCTAGGTGATGATACAACACACTATTGTGAGAAAGAAGCACAATTAAAAAAATCGGCTTATTGAGTAGCTAAAGTTAGTAACATGACAACTGCTGCAAAATGCAGACATTTTAAAGGCAGAAACTTTACATCTGGCATACTACAACTCCTTAAATAGCTCCTAGGAGTTCTGATCCTGAAAAGCACTAGGCAGAAGTGAATGTGTGGGAATTCTGCCCCAGTGAACAATGTGAAGGTGTGTTTCCCATAGAGCCTCAGAGAGGTCAAGGCAGGCATAAAAGCGTTCTGCATAACATGTTTCAGTCAATTAGAGCAGTAGTTCTGCTCTGGTGTGAGATTAGAAGGATTTTTATTAATTTATTCTCCAAAGGTAGCCCCTATGTTCAACTAAAACACTGATGCATTCTTTGCACAATTTTCATAAACCTTATGAACATTTGCAGTCAGACTGTGATATAATGATTAAACTCTTCAACCTCTACAATGCCTCAATGACCACAGGTTCTCTGATTAAAACCGTATTGATAAAGGCAGAAATTCTCTGTTCCCTATTTCCATTTTCTTCTCAATTAATTCTACAGCCTGGAATTTATTTCTTCATCTCTAAAACACTGAGGCATGTTCTGAAAACTTATTTGAAGGTACATTCTCAGCAAGTGCAGTAAAACATCAGGAAATCAGACCCAAGTTTGCTAGCCCAGGAAAGAGCCACGTCGGAAACACAGCATGAAGTTTCCTAAGAATTAAACTCCATTATTGTCAGCTGAGGTCCCAAATGTCACAGCAATTTTACATGAAGTATAATAAACAACAGTGATATTACTGGGATTACCTTTATTAACTTCCTTTTAACTCTCTGAAGAGCAAGTAAATTACTAGACAGATGCATGTACATGAATATGCACATGTATGTGCACACTGAAATATCTGAGAATAAAGGTGTGCTGGCAGCTGAGAGGAAAAACCAGGGTATGAACCAAGTTAAAAAACTGACATGTAGAAAAACCATTCCAAGTGATGATTTGGTCAGGTTGCTTTATGATGCTGAAAAGTGTTCTGTACTCTAAGAGACAATGAGGTGTGAAGAAAAATTTAATGGCTGTGGAAAGAACCAAGATTACTCTAAACCTTCTGTGAGGAATCAGTTAAATTCCTTCATCTCGGCAACAAATCTTGATAACAGGCCATTCATCTGCAAGAAGTGTTCCACAGATCTACACTGACCTTTTCTTTCTGTGACAGCCAAAAAGGTGCCAGCCTCACTCTCTGCTATTCCTGCTCCATTTAGTTGGATAGTGAGGGTAATAGAGAGCTCAGATCTGGTTTTCAGGTGTTCCCACTACCAAGGGAGTGTGGAGCCTGATAAATGAGACAGCTTTGGGATTCTTTCTGCCCTGCTTGCTGGTTAGGACACCTAGGCAGGGGCTGTGGGAGCACACTTGTCCACAAAAACACCTGACCCAAACTTGTGCTGTAAGTGACAATTTGGTATACTGTAAAGCTTGGGCTAAGAATACATGTGGGCTCTCATGGATGTAACTCAATTTCTCTGTTGCTCATTTTGAAATAGAAAGGTCCAAACTACCTGTGAAAGTTAAAGATCTCTTGCACTTTTTATGAGACTATAAATTTTATTTTTAGCTTCCTGACTGAAAACCATAGGGCATAATTACTCTGTGTCAACATATACTCTCTTTGCAGTTTCAATTATTGGAAGAATAATGTGCAAAATAAACGTATGTACACAGGAGACTGAATTGAGGTTATATATGCAGTTGTAAATGACATTTCTGACTTGGCAGTGATTAACACTCCATTATTGAGTTCATTTTTAAAGGAGTGTACATTTTAATAATGAAGAAGAAAGGTGTGTATTAAACATGGAGTTAAAGGAGGAAGAAAAGAATAGCAGGAAGTAAGCAGAGTTTCTTAAATTAAAAAGAGAGCACAAAATTATTTTCCCTAAGTAAAAAATCGGAACAGCTTCCTGAGTATTAAAAGCAATTTTTAAAATGCACAACAGGTTTCACTAACAAAATTAGAGGAGCATATCAGTTACTCCAGTGAGCGTTGCCCTCTATCAGATGACATATTTGTGTCACCAAAGTCACAGATGAAACCAAGAGTTACTTTTCAAACTGTGTTGAATTGTTTGGTCATAGAATCAGACCTCACTCCTAAGAAGCCCTGATACAAAGCTGGGCAAAACATTAGAATTGCTGCGATAAGAAAAAACGTGATGTATGGACTGTGAGCAGAGGACCTGGGCACCACAGGAAGAAAATGGAAAAGGAGGTGAAGAAGGAAAATGTCTGAATAACATGAAGCAATTATAGACCTAACTGTGCTTTGATAGCACTTTGCTTCAGGATGGCAAAGCCATACTGGGGAAAGTTGTGGTTTGCTTCAGGTGAGCTTCTAAGAGTTATATTTAGCCAGTCTGATGTGCCTATGCTGCACCTGTGTACCAAGTTACAGGACAGCATGGCAGCTCCTTCCAGGTCCTGCTACTTTGGGATGCTGTTTATGCATCTGAGTACAACTGACTAATTATTTCCTGGACAGAAACTGCAGTTGCCGTTTGTCATTACGCACACAAGCCAACAGATACACTAACCTTTCCTTTCTCTCTCCCCTCCTTTCCTCATTCCTGCTGTTTACCTATGTACAGGTCAAGAATAACCTGTATTGGAATGCTCATAATTAGAGCCAAGGAATGTAGTTGATAGCATCTTGTTCATTGGAGCTACTTGATTAGGAGATAGATTGAGAAGATAAATCAAAAAAAGGGACATCAGCTGGAGATTTTTTCTAAGCAGGTATAATCTAAAACACTGCAGGCAAAAACAATAAAGGCTTGAAGCACATTTTCAAAGAAGTGGGGGGTGTTGAACAGCACATTTTAATTACGACTTACACCCTGAAATAAAGATAGGGAATGCAGAAGCAGAAAGACAGGATGCAGAAAAACACCTCTTAGACTAGCATGAAAATGACAGCTAGAATGAGTGGAATATACAAAAAAGAATGAGGACAAAGCAGAAGGGAAATGGAAAATATTCAAAGACAAATTAAATGTGCACCCAAAGGTCAAGAATGTCATCTAGCAATATGTGAAGAGGTGAAAGCAGGTCACCGATCAAGAGATGGAATGAACTTGCATACAAGAGAGCCATCTAGCATGTGCAGGAGCAGCTCAGGAGACAGAGGACTGAAAATACAAGAAATGGGATCCAACTCGGTAAATTTGAGGGAGATACAAAACCACGTATTGTTTCATTCAGTTTTATCTCAATGTAAGGCACTCCAGAACCTCTGTTCTCTTTTTAAACAGCAGGAAAGTCCTCTGGATTCTTAAGTGTAAAATATGGTTTAGGGAATATTCCTGAAAAATGAGAAAAATATTGCACGTTGTGGAAATGAAACTTTCAGTCTGAATCTGCCTGTTAAGCAACACTTGTATCTGGGTAACACACAGGTCTTGTTCCAGGATTCACGAAGAATGGATGCATAATTCTGCAGGTGAGGATCTGCCCAAGCTCCTGATCTCTAGCTGTGTCTTTCTCATATACTGAACATGAGTACAGATGTTTATCAAAAATAGCCTAATATGATCAGGGGCAAATTATTCAGCAGAATGTTTGCTGTATTATAAATACAACCACCACGGAATTCCTTATAGTTTGCCCGGCATGTGTGAATTACATATCAAAGAGTATTAGTTAGACTTGGTAGCAAAGCAAATACTGCATCCTTTAGTGGCTGCCAGATAAACAAAAACAGAGATAAAAATATTTGCAGAAGCTCTAAGTAAATGAAAATGCCTTGCTAGTGGCTTAAGTTATCATGTAGATGATGAAGTACCCAAGAATATAAATCTTTTGTCACTATGAAAGACACCATAGCAAACGTTGAAATAAACAAATTCCTCTCTTATGAAATGAAATTTAAAAAATTAGTTCTCCCTACAAGTGTTGAGTAATAGAATAGGACAGTCTATGAAGGTTTCAACTTTTTTTTTTTTCCATGGCACCTCTAGCAGGGTGAGTGATTACATTAATTTATTTTTCTTACCTTTTAGAAAAGACTGGAAGTCTCTGCCCTTATCTTCATTGATTTTGCCTTCCAGAGAAGAAAGCATCTTGCTCACATCATTCATTGCAGCAGCAATGCTGTCAACCTTCTTCTGTAGAAAAGTCAGTTTCATCTCCTGACTGCTAATCTTCTCATTCATTTTTTGAAAAAGTGCTTGGTTGGGGAACAAAATGAGAAGAAAAAAACCCCAACCCAACAAGTAGTGTTAAAACATTGTGGAGTGAATTTAAAAAAAAAGGCATAATTGACTTGAGAGACATTAGCTAAAAGTGGGGTGAAAAGTTTCTGAATTTTTAGTTTTGAGTGAATCATCTTGATTTTTGTCATGTATCATTTATTAGTGAGGTTCAGTAGCACAGCAGTTACTAATTACTGAAGCATATGTATCCATTATAAAATATTTATGATTCTACAAGGGTATTCTGAATGGTTAGCATATTTTAATCAACATAATGCCATTATTCCTCCACCTAGCACCCTACAGGGTATTCAGTTAACTCTCATTTAGTCAATCTCCTTTAACACAGCCACAAAAGCATTCATTTTTACTTACCATTTATAACACAGCTTCATGAATTTGCAAGGCTTGTGTCTGAAAGCATACATCATCTTTCCATTGTTGGGGTCAAAAGAAAGACTTGTTCAACACAGCAGCAAGGCAGAAAAACAGCTAATAGGTAAATTACTTTGGAATAATGACTAGTCTGTCATTAAAAATAGAAGCTCAACCTACAAAGTCAAGTTTATTTTAAAATCTGCCCGAATTGTTCCTGATACTTGTAATCTCTTCAGGAATAAAAAGGCCTAGAAAGATGCTTTTAAGACATGTAACGGTGAAGAATGCCTTGATGCTGAAAATTAAGACCCCACATGACTTCAGCTCAGCCATCTAAGTTTGATGGGTGACAGGTATCAAACTTAGTCTGGGATTTTCAGAAGATGCTGATAAAATTATATGTTTGAATTCCTGGAAGCAAAGCTAGAAAATCTCCTTCAACAATTCAGCCTAAATGGCCTATGTTCAACATATGATATATTACCCCAAATGATCGGGGCTATACTATGACTTAATAAATTGCTATGGAAGAGATTCTTTAGCATTGCACACAAATATTTATTAGTGTAAGTTTACAGTATTGCTACTGATCCTTTGTCACTTTTCATCACAGCACCAGTGTCTATTCCTGTGGCAGCACACAGTTCTAATTAGAAATCATGCCTAAGTACAGGGGTCTAAAGGCTCCAAAAAACCCCAAGTTATATGCTAAAGGGCATATTCTTCTGATGACTTGTATTCTAGTATGTAAATTCTAGTATGTAAAAAATACACGTGTCTTATCTAACCTGGTAGCATTTGGGAAAACCCAGAAAATGAGCTAAATGCACCACATCAGGTCAGGTGAAGCAGGCCAACACCCATGAGAATGCTCTCCTGCAGAGGCATGTTGGTTGTAAAGGCCATAATTGGAACAGCCTGGAGAATAAGGCTCTTTTAGGTTAGGATCTTAGGATCTCCAACTGTGTTCTCTGCCCAAGGTATCTACTTACACAGATAATAAATGGTTTCTAACTCAACCACCTCCTTTAGATTCTGGCAATTCTGACTGTCACTGACTGCAAAGACAGGCCATTGACAGACCTATGTTTTCATAATACATCTTTGTGAGAGACAAACAGGTCTGGACACTTCTGCTTCTGGTTGAATTATTACTGTGAGAAAGGGATTTGAATTCATTAGTGGCTCATGCATGGTCACCCAAACTGATAACTAACCCGCAGGGTGTAACGCTTTTTTTAGCTTGGGTTCTATCATTTCCCACTGAGGGAGGAAGAGAAGTTAGATGAACCTGAAAGGGAGATTTTATGCCTGAAAGTGGCATGGCTGCATAGTGGGAGCTGGAATCAGAATCCGGCTTATATAGAGCAGGTACTGATGGAATGACAGATCAGGACAGTCAGTCCCGGCCCCAGGCCATGTTTGCAGGGTTGACAGCCAGAACAGGTATCTCTCTCTTTCTAGACTGACCCAATTTGATTTAAAAATAACTGAAAAGCAATTAATATGGAGGTTAGAAATTCCAATTCCAGATTTATTTCTCAGAGCATAATTTCTACTAACAGAAGTGGCATATCTCAGTGCTCTATTGATCAAGTTCACTTTTTCATAATAGGCCCTGTCTGCTTTACTAAACATCCTCCTCCCTCCAGCCCAGGGAGACTTGGTTGCTCACACGTTATCACCAAGGGGCAACAGCCTAACTCCCTTTTGAAAACACCTTTCTATATCTCCATGCCAGACTCAATCTATCCCTCTCTTTTTCTTTCTGTCTATTAAGATTTAAAATAAAACACATACGTGCTTATAAGCACATACACATGTAAAATCTCCATAAAATTCTGTGGCAATCTTAATTCTGACTCCGTGTTCTCTCAGCATGCATTAAGGCCCAGAAGAGTATATTGAAAACTGCAAAAGGCAGACCTGAGAACATAACCTGCCTTATTTATTTGCTTCATTAAAATGCTTCTGGATATAGGTCAACAGGTGAGTGACAACAACACCACAGCACGGAACAGTAGATGGCTATACAAAAAGCCAGTGCAGACAAACATAACTGAAGCATCAACAGATTCAAAAGAACAGGGAGGTAGTAAGAAAGTTCAAGGAATATGCTTCCTTTGAACTGTCCTTCACATCTTGGCCACTTTTGGCTCCTCACCATGAAAACTACATTTTCCCAGTGGAAAAGGGCCACTGTTCCAAGACCACGTGCCTGTGCCCCCAGTCGCGTGTCAACTCCAAAAACTGCGAACGTCGCAGGATTTCTCCTAGACCAAAGCTGCCAACAACTAGGACTCCGGCTGCCCTTGGAGCTCCAGACTCCACCTCTGACCTGACCCTGAGACATTGTACTGATTTTGAATAAAGAACCAATTTTTAAAAGAAAATATATAGCAATAATCACATATTCACATAATCAATTAACATAATTACATTTTCTTCTGTGTGCAATGCTGGTCTGTACTGCTCCTGTATTTGAGTGGGGTATTTTTGCTTTTTTTTTGGTTTAATTTTCTTTATTTTCTCCAGTCAATTAATGTATTGTATTCACTAACATAATAGTTTAAATATTTCTATACAAACTACTTCCCTGGTTTTAATTTAGTCACAAGATACTCTATAAATTCTAAGCTGCTGTTATATTTAAATTCAGTATCTTCTGCCCATCTTTATCAGAAGAGCATACCAGTGAACCATGACTGCTAGAAACTGACAGTGCATTCAGGTCCCTTCAGTAGACAGAGATTTTCCTCAAGCTGTTTTTGCAGTGATCTCAGTGAATCCCATTGTCAGTGACTGGGTAGAGGTGAGAGCAACCTTAACAACTGACCTGTCCCACTGGGGTCCTGCAGAGCTCCTGGTGTGCTCTCACTGACAGCTCTGCTGCTTTCAGCCTGGTTGCTGTGTATAACTGATTGCTCTTCTTGAGCTAGAGAAGGGAGAAAAAGGAAAGGATGTGAGTGAACCACAGAACACGGCAATTGGGATGATTCCACAACAATTGTTTTCTGTCTCTACTCTGTACCGGCTTTACCAAAGCCTAATCACCTGCAGTGACTCTTATCTGCTCCATGCAGCGTGGGACCACGTTGCTGAAAATGTTGACTGGCTTTATAAAAGACTTCTTGGGACTGGCATTGGGGCTGGTGTTAATAGTAAGTTGTCAAAATTTGCTTTATAATGAACAGAATTTTTAAATGCCCAGGGCTAAAAATTCCAGACAAATATTTTAGAACCATGTAAAACAGCAGTACAAAGACAATACAGAGATTGCCAGCTGTAAAATTAACTAGGGTTTTTTAATGGCTACAAAATTAACCAGATTTGTTGAAACTGATTTTTGGGTTGGTTTTTTGGGGTTGGTTTTGTTTGTTTGGGGTTTTTTTTTTTTTTTTTTTTTTTTTTTTTTTTTTTTTTTTTTTTTTTTTTTTTTTTTTTTTTTTTTTTTTCCACATTACACAGATCTTCAACCATGGAAATCTTACTACTAAAGGCAATGGTGATATTACATTTTTGCAGCACCTAAAAAATAAAAACAATTTCAAAACATAATCAAATTCTAAGTTCCAATGAATACATCTCAGATTTATGACTGGTATACACATAAAAAAACTTCACAAAGGTGGCAATTCTGTAAATATTTTCTCTGGTGATGGCAGATGGGATTATCTGTGCTTATTTTACATTTCAGCCCAAATGATCTGAAAGCAATTTGCAAACAGCTGGACTAACATTAGTATTAATTCAGTATCCCAGCTGGGGAAACTGAGGTCCAGAAAGTTAAGTGCCTTCACTCACAAAAAGTAATGAACTGATCAGATAGTTGGGAACTGAACTGAGATTTCCATATTCCTGACATACCTTCTCTAGCCATTAGGCTTAATGGTGTTCTTTTAATTTCTTTACTTTTTTTAAGAAACAAAATATGTACAAATTAGGTAATAAATTTGCTAGTGTAAATTCATACCAATTTTTATATACTTTCTCAGTTCATGAAACATTTTGAAGTCAATGCTGCAGGAGGAGCATATCTAAGGAATGCCACTTATGTGGCACTAATGTGATTTCCAGTCTTTAGTACTTTGTACTTCTCCAGTACAAGCAGAATAATTTGGGTATACTGACATTATTTTACAGTTCAAATATTAAAATCTAGTTTAGCCATAGTGCAAGTTTCCAGGGAAACTGGTTAAAATGCTGAATCAAGAGATTCCATGTTTCACATAGTTCATTTGAAGATAAATAGACTGCAATTAGAAGGATATAAGGTGCTTTATGTTGTAAATTAAGGGTGTTGTAAAAATTAGGACAGGAACTCAGAGGAAATTAACATATGGACCAACAGTTTGATAGAATCTATTGAAATTGGCTGATAAGAAATACAAAATCCTCAAATAGTTATAATTCCAACAGTTTCTGTTATCTTTCTGTGTCATGGTTACTGACAGAAGCTAAATTCTTGCATTCAGCCCATCTCATTACACAGGATTTATCACCTGGTGATGTGATGATATAATCTATGACAAGGGAGTCAGTTATTTGCCTGTGATAATGACCAGCTGATCAATGTCCTTTTATTCCTTCCTTTACTGGTCCTTCTGTTGTTCTAAATGCATTCACTGACACTGTTGGTGCTACAAACACCATATATTTTTTTGATATATATATATACTATCCACCTTATCTTTCATCCTCCCTAATAAATCAATTTCCCCACTCACAGCTCCACAATCTGGAATACCCAAACCCTCACAGTTTTACTAGTTTTTAAAATTTTAAGGATATATATTTATCCCTGTGTGCTTGTTTTACTGTTAAAACTGTTCAGGTAACATCAATGGCTGTAAGACCTAGGACAGCACCTCTGTCAGAGCAAACCATCCACAGAGCAAGCCCAAAGTGCACTGCTCTGCCTCTGACAGCAGCAAGGGCTGGAGCCAGGGATGCAGACACACACTCACACAAACCTCACCCACAGACAGCCACATATTGGACTTATTAAATTTCATCACAGTATAGGAAAGGTACTTCGTAAGTACCATTAGAAATTCAGGCTTTTCATTTGTGAAACAAATTCAGAGGAGTCACTGTTAATATAGCTTCTACATCATTCTTCCAGCGTGGCTCAGGCCTTTTCCAAAGGAATCACTCCAAGACATCATATGGTGATTACATCTATGTGTCCCTTATTCCCACAGCTGAGATTTCCCATCGTAGATGCTGGATAACAGCAGGTGTAATGGGAGCACCAGACGGAAAATCTAATTCACATACTCTTTAGGGTAGAAATAGCCATCAAATGACTCACATTTGAGACCTTTAAAAAATTAGATATGCCATTCTCAGTTTAAACTAAAAAAAAATAAAATACGAAATTTAAATCAGACAGCTAGACCCACCCTAAAGGAGCCATTTGCAGTAACAAGGCAACACAAACAAAACAAACAAACAAAAAAGCAGCAATACAAAATCCTGAGCAATGAGTTCTTCCAGTTGTATCAGAAAAAAACAGGTAATGCGCATAGAAATTTAACATTAGGTGTCTATCATCCAATATATTGGCCTAGATGTATAATTTATTATCCCATGTATTTTTAAACACAGTGCTCAAAATCATTTCAGGGAATATTTTAAAAATGGAGATTGGGTCTTTTTCACTCAATATATCTTTGATGAAGCAGGAGTGGCTGGAGGGGTTTCCCGGAGGGGGTGTTAGGTAGTTTCCTCCCGTTCCCTGTGTTTAAAGGCGAATTGCCACCTTTTGTGTGTGCCGCTCACCCCACGCAGAGGATGGGACACTGCACGGCCATCTGCTGGAGAAATCACATCACTGCCACGCCAGGGAATTCTGCGCTCACAGTGGCTGTGGCAGAGATGGCTGCTGGCTCTAAACCATGTAATTTGGTGTTCAGGGGCCATACGTGCATGGGGGAACTGGGATTTCATTACACCACACACAAATTTAAAATAAAGCTGTGTTTAGTAAAAGTGATACATCATGAAGTCTGCAACTCAGAATTTAAAAGTGCTTTTGTTTTAGTGGTTTTGCTCCCAGTTAAGCATTTGGCATTCCCAGGTCAAAACGATGATGCTTTAATTGTTGAATTGTCCATATTGAGCTGTCTCATTAGACTTAAAAGAAATTATGTCTACATTTTTTCGTTCTTAAAAATTTTCTTGTAAAATTGCATTGTCCATGCCGGAATAGGATCCATGTCGTAGCCAATTTGGTCATGTGTTGCCACAAGGGAGGTAAGGTTAGAAACAGTGATCTGAACACATCACTTCCATCTCTCTCACTACTGCAGTACCTTGGGAAGCATCTGTAATCAAACAGTTACAACAGGGCTACCAAATAAGACTTTCAGATGTGTAATAACAACTATCAGGTGGTGGTGTTTCCTTCTGCCTAGATTATCAGACTGAAATAGTTACATATGACTTCACTCTGTCTGAGAGAGAAGTTAAACCAGAAGGCATTTTAAATCAGCATTTTCTACCAGCAACCCACATCACAACAACAGTGCCTTTCCAGGATCTAAAGGATTGTCAGAACACCCCAGTTCCCTTGGCACAGAAACCCTTCAGTGACAGCTCTGTTGTTGAACAACAGAGAGGCGAAGTGGGAGGCTCAGTGACTCGGAGAGCCCCACTCAGCACTCAGCATCTCTCCCCTGCTGTCGTAGAGCACAGGAAGATGAGGCTATTGGGCTCCCAACTGCTCAAGTTCATTAGCAGACATCCCTTCACAGGAATTGAATAATACAGGCAGGGCTTGTGCTGGTGGTCTGCTCCTCATGGGAGGCAGGATTCCAGAAGCAGGGAAGAAAAGCTTCTCTGACATAACACCTTTCATCCCGATCTCTTTAAGCAGTTCTACAAGCATTAATTAATTAAATATCCCAGTGCCCCTGTGAGATAAGTGTCATCTCAATTTTCTAGCTGGGTAAACTTGGTTATGCAGATTATAAGTGGCTTCCCGAAGTTATTCAGCAAGCCAGAAGAGCTTTGAAAATAGAACCCAGGGGATGTAACACCCCCTCCTGTAACACTTCACAGCACTTTCCCTTATTCTTATTTTTTACACAGATGCCACTACAAATTGAGTTGTACAGCTTTTCTTCCTGGTCAATACTTCCCTGTTATTTTGATGCCATTTCAGTTTTGTCAACTGTGACCTCCCCCTTCAAGGCTACCCTTTACAGTTTTTAAAATCTATTTTTGCTAATGTTTGCTTTTTTTCTGAAAGGAAACCTTTAAAACACTTGATCCATGCTCACTGGACAGCCTTTCTGCCTGACCATGTCCTGTGTTAATAACTGACTCTACACTCTGGTGTGCAGAGGAGAGCTTTGAGCCTGCCAAGGTTCTGGCTCTTCAGCACTGAAATTTCCCTCCTGGATGTGAACCACAGTGATTTCTCTTCATTCCTCTACATTAATTTTTAATCACAGCCCTTTACTTTACCGCTGCTGATTGAACTCCCTATCACATCTAATAGCCTTTCTTGCAATATTCATTTATTTAAAACACATATGCTGATGCCATATCTAATTTTTCAAGGACTGCTTGCTTAAGGCCAGCAGCAAAGAAATAGCTATTACACAGATGTAAAACTACAATATGATGCCACATGTTTGATCACCAGGGCAGAGGTAAAAGGTTATTCTGTCAAAAAGGGCACAATTACACAGGGATCACATGTAATACCTAGAAAAATTCAGTCGCTGTTGAAATGAACAACAGAAGACCTACAAAATTCAGGGAAGTAAAAAAAAGTTGATACACTATTTTATCACAAACAAAATATATTCTTAGAGCCTGAAACTGAAAGGCAAAAGAGTAACAGTGCTGTAGAGGAATATTACAGCAAACATTCAATAGAGGACCTGGATTTAATATCCCCAGCACTGCAATACTCTATAGCTAAAAGGTCAAAAGTAGAGACGCATTGAATTCAAACTCCGTATTTTAGCAAAATGAAATAAGGCTGGAGATTTTATGAGCTTTATTTAGAGTGAAAGAGGAGAAACGACATTCCACTTAGCTGCTCTGAAAACTCACGTGCAGGGAAGAGTCAACATCCCAAAGCATTTTAGTTTACTGTGCATTTTTCCTGGTTTTAAATTGATGGAAAGGACTGTATTGGTTTTCAACAGAGCCATTTGCTCACAAATCACCCTGCATTGTTTTCTTTTTCTGGATAGTTTCAAATCCTTACAACTCTACTCACCTTTGGGTTGGCAGTTCTGCCCCCCATACCCAGGGCAGCACTTCCACTCCAGGGATGTTACTATTTTATGTTTGATTCTGTAGGCCTGGTGTGTTGGTGTCTGGGACCTGTGAAATGAGAACAATTTAAACCTATTTTAGGTAACCAAAGAGGAGCTGTAAGATACCTGCATAACTACAACGCATTATCTCACTTGTCATATTTATCCTTTCACTACTGCTTGAAATTCAAACTGAATTCTAACCAGGGTTTGGTGTTTCATTAGCAATCAGAGCTTTAATATTGCAACCTTCAGATCATCTGCATGAATTTTAAAGAAACCTGATGTCTATTTAGATTTCTTCCCGGAATATCTTATTCAGGATTCAAATACTGCAATCTTTTATGGAAGACATTACAATTAATAACTACTAAACAGAACAAAGTGAGCCAAAAATACAACTGTCATATGCCCCTTTTTCTTTGAAATTGGTGGAAAAATGCATTCACAATAAATTTATGCCACATCAGCACACATTTAGTGCACACTGGAAACCTTCCCTTCTGATTATTTTAAACAAGATTATACAAATATTAATCCAATAAAGTGTGAAAAATTCCGCTCTGGACTTCAAGGAAAGGAGGGCATGGCTATGTAATTGTGAGGCCTCAGCTATCACTGTTACAGTATGCAACTGCAGAGGCAGCAGCAATTTTATTTGTGTTCCAACACATTCTGCATGTCCTGGCTACCCCATCACTTTTCTTAGGTTTCTTGACTTCACAGAGAAGTCAGTTTAGAATGAACATGCTGCAGTAGGGCATACAGAATAAACTACAGCAAAGTCTCCTTGCTCTTTTAAAATGTTAAATACAAAGTTCAAATAAAAACAATATCACACAGTACTGCTAGTTGTTAACACTAACATGAAGCACACCTAAAATCTCAGAAAATACGATGATAAAACAGTTACTGAATTGTTTTGTACACACAATCCCTGTATAAATCATTCCAGAAAAAGAGACAAATTTAAAGGCTGTCAGACCAAAAAATATCCTCCCAACGCATTAAAAAATGCCCCCGTATTTTACACTCCAATTAATCTTGTCACCCCTTTGCAAGGGATGTAGTATTATATATAATAAAATTCTCATAGCAGTTGGCAGGAGCTTTGCATGTGTACCCAACCAGCTTTGGCTCTAAGAAATGGCTTTTTCAGCAGCAAGAACTCAAAGATTAAGGTGATCTTAATTCAAGAGCATTCTCGGTTATTTTGCTGTATGGATAGTCTTATGATAAAAACACCTCATCCTGCATTAGCATAATCCATTCCTAAAACCACTCACATAAATGAGGTGTCCATGAAAGGAGTTAATCAGGAATAGCTATTTCAAAAATAATCCACATTAAAAAAACATCCATGTAAACAAGTCCCATAAATTTATATAGTAGAGCCTTACTTATAGGAGCAGCACAAGGACCTAAAGTGATTGAGTTAGGAAAAAAAATAAAATAAAACTGGCAACATTTCAACCACAGGGTCCACTCCACAGTTTTGCAATGCAGTCGACTGCATTTCAGAGTCACCAAATGCTAAGGAAGCTCTAATTCCACTTTCAACTCAAAGCTTTAAGCGCGTTCTGCCATACCACCTAGAGGACAATTCTCAGAACAGTCAAACTGACTTCTAAGAGGCTTTTGAAATTTGGGAAAGGGAAAAATACATTACAATCTCCATTTTGTTGGTGCTGTTTCAATTTGCCATTTTCCAAATTCATGCATTAAATTCCAATTTCACTTATGACTGAAATCTAACATTTGGAGAATACAATGAGGCACCCAAACCACAAAGGACAATCTGAATGTGCTTAACAGAGGTATTATTTACAAGTTCCATCCAGGCCAATTACTCGTCTAGGTTCACTGCCTGGCCAAAGCTGTGCCAGAAATAAGCACTCAGCAGAGAGATAATAAAAAATATTTGTGCCTCTCAGGGGAAGCCTTTTGCTCCAACAGAGTACAGGCTTAGAAAACTGCACAGAAAGGATTTTCTTCCATGCCTGTGCTTTAAAGCTTTGTACTTGTGCATCTCTCTTTGACTCGAAGACTTTGAGCTGATTGGAGGGTGCCAGAGTGAGGACATGCCCAGTCACGAGCACTTACACTTGCTGCAGGAACAGGCCATGAGCATTTATGCATGCTACAGGGTCATGTGAAGATGAGACCTGGAGACATGCTAAACTGCTCTCTCCTGTTTCCCTTTTAAAGTTATATTCACATTAATTGTGCATTTGGTGGTAATGAAAGTACTCGCAAGTCCTCTTTCTTCCCAGTTCTCTGTACCTCTGAGCACAGGATCCAATTTGCCAAGTGCAAGGCTTTGCTCTGCCTGACGAGAAGGTTTCCAAGTTGTCCACCACAACTGTAGGTACAAGTCTGGTATGGACATAAGCACACCAGTTTCTGTAAGACAGAGAAGGTAAATATTATTAAAAGTACAAATAACATTTTCCACCATATGATAATATATGATACTTAATTGTGTTAAAAAAAATTAAAATTTAAGTTTAATTAAAAATTAAGTTTGTTTCTCTCCAACTGCCAATGTTGTCTTGGGCAATTACTTAGTCTTTGTGCTTCAGCAAAGAAAACAGATAATCATTTCTCCATCTCTACATACATTCATAATGTATATCTAAATTTTAATTTGTAAACATCTGTGGAGCTCCAAGTACAAAGAAGCTCTTCTAGACTTCAGTAATGACAGGTCTTAAAACACACCTACATTTCAGACTACAGAAACTGTTTATCCAGAATTCAAAGGATTGTTTAGTAAGGTTTTTAATCATCCACAGCTTTTACTTCATGGACAGCCATTTCTAGTATTGCTCACTTTCCCCAGCAATACTCTGAGTACAAGTAGACTTTGTTTTCCAGGGCACTGTGAGGTCAAAGCCACACACAGCAAACACACGCCATGGCTCCACACTGGCCTATGCCTCTGGATGCCCACCCAGAGAAGGCAGTCACATACAAAATGATCAAACTCTGGATCACTGCAGCACAGGGGGCTGGAGCTGGTGAGTGCAAGAGCAGGTTTGCTGGGGTTTTTTTAAAGCTTTCTAAGGAGGTTGCAAGCAAATGCAAATTGGTTAATCAGATTTGGGAACTTGGCTACAGTAGAGAATAGAATTAAGTCAAAATTATGATCTAAATAATGGCTCAGGACAGATTCAGTACAAGGAAATTACACCACAGAGATCTATTAGTATTCCTTGAACCAGAAGCAGGTAGATAAGGGTGTGATTTTCAGAGGCTTTTGGCAAGGTCACTAAAAAAAAGATATTGGGGGGAAGCAATCCATCACATAGTAAGAAAATAGATCCTGTTATAGATAAATAAGGCATTAAATAAGAAAGATAAAAGACTAGTTTGCTTTCTCAAAAAGCAGTTTATCAACACAATCCCACATTAATCTGTAATAGGCACTATATTCATTATCTAGGGGGGAAGTCAGTAAATAGGGGGATGGCAGGGTTATACAGAATTATACAAAATCATTTTGTGTAGTAAACAAAGCTGAACTTGAAGAATTGCAGAAGTCTCGTGATACTGAATGTCCAATTAAATAGGTGTCAGAAAAGGGACTTGTAATGCAGAAGCAGTCACAAAGACAGGCTTATAGAGATAGCATCACTACCTATAGCAGATTTCATCAGTGGAAAAAATAATTTCGGAGTCATGGTTAATGGCTCTCTGAATAGGCCAATTTATTGTTTTGCATTAACTAAGCTAGGTAATCAAACACTTGACATTATCAGAGAAGGACTAAAAAAAAAACAGGAATCACCCAGTTTCAGCACATCAACTCTTTGTTCCTGTATATGAGTTTATAGCTAGCTTGAACAGAGAATTCAGGTTTGGTCCTATATCCTAAAGAGAGGTGAAAAAACCCCAAGATACAAATAGGAGAAAAGCAGGAGGCATAAGAAGTCATGACATTCATTACTCAGTTAGTCTTGTTATGATAAATAGGCATCAAAACAAAACAGGTTTAAAACCAAAGAAGACAAAAACAAAGGGTCAGGGCAGCATTTCCATAGCCATAGACTGTGCCAAATTTGGAAGTCAAAACAGATTTTAAAAGCATTAAAATTATTTCATGAAAAAACATGCCATTAGGGCATTATCAGTTTGGTTTTTAAAAAAATCATTGTAGCTATAACCTCTGTCTCAGGAAGTCTCCCAGCTACAGACTGCTTTTCTGCTGGTGGAACAAATGTCTATTTGGCCTAATACTGATTTTTTTCTTTCATCCTTAACTTAGCGCAGCCTTTCTCAGGATCATATGTTATTACCTTGTCCATGCTGAAACATATTTAATTTTTGACTTGGCAAGTTAGTGACTAGACATTGTTTCAGTTGTAGGACTGGTGGAGCTGCAAGTACTTCCAAAAAATATTTGCATATGAGAACTTAAAGCTCATCTTTCTGTGTTGTGTTATGCTGCTAACATTTTCTTCCAGTTGCAGGAGCTCTGTTCATGTTTCATGATTCAGTAAGGGTTATTTACCCCAGAAACCAGTATCTTACTATGGGCTCCTTACAGTGGAAATCAAAATACAATTAAGACCAGATTAGTTCCATTTACTTAAGTGGCATTAATACAGATTTACACTGCTTCAAACATGAACAGCAGCACAAAACACAAAATAGTATTGGCATTTATCCTTAAGTGATTGCTTTTGTCTACTGAGATCCTACCAGTATATGCACATTAAGCTCAGTAGTGCTGTACTTGGAAAATGATTCCTGAGAAAAAAGCAGGATAAGCTAGAAAGATGCTAACACTAACAGATTTAACCTCACAATATCTCTACTGCCAATATTGCTGCGCTCCCTTTCACAGCAGACATTGTTTATTTGAGGAATAATGTGTTTCATATAAAATGGGCTTTTATTGAGTGCCTTTGATCTGATTTTGCTCACTCACTCTCCACTTCCTTGAGAGTTTTCAGTAAGATAGTATTTCTTCTTAATAAGGTATAAAAAGGCTGTGCTTTTTTTGATGCTTCCTTTATTTTCTCACTCCTTTAGTTACTGCCTTTTATCTGTGTGTATTAATTAGAGACTCCATGAATAAATATTTGTTAGAAGTTAAATGCAGCTTTCAAGCACGAGCATAAAGATTAGGTGCACTGCTTGCTTCCTCTGGGGAAGTCAGGAGCAACTATACACAAGTTTGAGACACACGAAATTGGCAAAAACAAGAGGAAAATTAAGTCCTTCAAGTTTTGCGGAGGAATAGTGAAGTTACTTACCCACCCCTCCGGGTGGGGCACACGGGCCCTTCACAGTCTCGTGTATCACAGAGACTGGCAGCAGTAACTAAGTAATAACGATGTTTGAGTTAAACACCAGCAGCAGGAAAGCCAGAGAGAGAGAGCCTGTAGCTGCACCTCTTCCAGCACACTTCTGCAGCAGCAAGGGAGGACAGGCATCTTCCCTTGCCAAGAGTTCGGTGCGAGCCAGACACAGCAGGGCACTTGGAAGCACTGCCAGGAAAGCAGCTCTTCCAGGGGGCTTCCTCACTGAGCATCAGGGAGCAGCAGGAGTGGGATTTCTCCCTATCAAAAGGGGAGGGCCAAGCACACAAGCCAGGCACCGAGCTCACCAGCAGCAGAGCTACCACAGCACCAGGAGCCGGCAGGAACAGGTCACTGAGCAGCCCAGCAGGGACCACGGGCGGAGCCAGGTCCAAAAGGACTGCCAGAGACAAGCACCCCCATAACTAAAGTGATACAAGCTCAAACCTGGGCTTAAGTGGAGTCCCGGCCCAGGGGTGTGGGTGGAGGCTACAGGTGAGGTTGCTTAGGACCATGAAGGCTCGTTACCCTGCCCAGAGCACTATCACTGAGCTCCTTTCTCAGTACAGGCATGAAATCTCTTCCCTTTCATAGCTGTGGTGAGGGTCCTGCAAATTCATACCCAAGATTAAAAACCATGCTTTTTTTTTTTTTTTTTTTTTTTTNAAAAAAAAAAAAAAAATCTCTCAGCATATGAATGGGACACTAAATATTTCTTAACAGATGCAAGAAGTGATTCTGGGCCAGACTGACACTGATCTATTCAGGAGGAGCTCTGACTAATCATGGGGATTTGCTTATGATTTAAACTAAGTATAGAGAATGTAAATATCTAAATTCCTAAATAATTCTCAGCAATTAACTGATGGCATATAAAGTCTGCTCAGAAAACCTCTGAAGCAATAATGCCATCTCTAGCTGTTATGCAGTACCACATCTCCTTTCCTGTTCCACATTAGCCATCTGGGAAGTGAGGAGCTAATGCTTTGGGCAGCTGGGTGCTAAGCATCCCACCTCTGCAAATAATAAAGCCAAATTTAGGGGCCAGATTTTAAAATCTGGGCTACAGTGAGGCAGGGGTGAGGTTAGGACTTGAGCCTGTGGCTCCCTAGCCTGCACTTTACCCTTGCATGCAGATCTGACAGCTCACCAGAGAAAGGGATTAGGCAGAAGATGTACAGAAATATTGTCACTGACAACCTGTTCTGCAGTGCACATATTTGGGGTAAATATTTTATTAACTGAGAGCCAGTTTACACCTGAGCAAACGTGCCCAATGAAAAGATAAGAGAATGAAAACAGGCATAAAAAATTGCAAAAGACATGAAAGCACTGGAATATAGATTTCAGTTAAAAAAACAAACAAACCTAGCCCCGACCTAAAACCATTTAAAGATTCATACTGTAAATACTACTACTACTACTACTACTACTACTACTACTTATTATTATTATTATTATTATTATTATTGAGGGTGTCTAGCTTTGAGGAACAGTTATTGAAACTTGCCCATTTGTAGATGCTTTCCAAAGGAATAAATGTTACAATACACCCCAAATATTAAGGGCTATTCTTGAATTTTAAAGGCAGTCTGAACTCAGCCTCTGGTCTCTACCAAAAATTTAACTAACTTGAGCAGATTGTTTCCGTTTAAAATATTTAACTCATTCTTAATGTACGTGAGTGCAATGTCTGAAGCTGTGGTTCTCACATGGCCCAGCAATCTTTGATCAGGCTAAATCGGAGGAAATATTCACAGCAAAAGAGCCCCTGGTGTGACTCATAATTAGGTTTACGCTACCAATGAAATAAGCTCATTAAGAGACGTTAAAAATGTAAATATAATTTTGAAATCAAATTGTCGGAAAAAATATAGATTTGGAAATAGAAGATGAAGCGTGGCGGAAGAACTATGACAGGCTGTGTTAATGCAAAGGCAGAGCAGAAGACAACTGATTTGCATAACAGGACTTCAAACCTGAAAATCCTCTTTACCCTCCCTGGAATAATTTATTCCAGATCATCAACACAGGCTTCTAACATGCAGATTTTGTTGAGAGCTGGAGGAGCCTAGCGTCTCTTTTGCATTGAGCCTGATTTAAATCAGGAAAGCTGTATTTAAAAACAAAACAAAATCAAATCCTCACAACATACAACAGAAATCCAGCCTGGAAAGAGCAGTACAAGTTCCCAGCTGGCATAAAGCCCAAGTGACAGATTTCGTCCTCCTCTTGCATCTCTTGGCTGGGAACATGCAATGTATGGGAGAGTCCTCAGGCCTTTGAAGCAGCCTCCTTGATGTGGTATTTGCTGCATTATTTCCAGCTTAAACTGAAATACTGCTAGCCCAGCTCTGCACTCCGTGTGGTTCGGCTGTACCCCAGTGTGACATCCCACCCTCCGGGGTGAGGAAGCACCTACACCGAGTAGCAGGGCACGGTAGGAAGAGCAGCATCTGCTTCTGCTGGAACATGTGAGCACGTCTGCTTGGCAGCCTGGGCAGCTCGAGTTTCCTGGGCCTTAGGGCCTTTCCCACTTCCAAGTCCCGAGCAGAGAATTGGCCCCGGAGCCTGCCCAGGAGGCTGGAGCAAAGCGCCTACAACGCGCAGAGACCCATCAGTGGCAGCCAGCCTTTAAGCCTGTCGTTAGCTTTTGGGATCCTGCCTCCTGCTTCGGGGGACACCCAAGAGCCCTTAAAACCGTCTCCGCACTGTTAAACCTCCTCCTAACCCGCGATCAGGCGGTCCCAGGCTCGGCTTTACCCGAGGCTCCCGGGCGGCGCGGGGCGCGGCAGTGCCGGGCACGGCTGGCAGGTGGCGGCCGCAGCCCGCGGAGGTGCCGGCGCTGGGGCACCCGGTGCTGCTGAACAGGGAAGCACAATTTACACCACTACCAAAAATCACGGTTGTTTTGGGGTCCCTGCAGCCCCCCTTCCACCGCGCATTTCCACTGTAAAATGTTCCTTGGGTGCATTGCCGAGAAAGAAAAGCAAACCTCACAAAAACTGCCGGCAACTCCTGTACGGGATTGCTCACAGATCCTTGTAAGTGGTCCTAAAGCCACCCCGCAGGAACATCAGTGCTAGTCGGACCACAAAGGGCATAGAATCAGTTATGCCCCCTTCATATCATATCTGAAAATGACTTATTTTTGTCTGTGAGTAAATTCGATTACCTGGCTTTTAATAGAAATGCTATTGAATCAGCCCGGCTGAACATCACTGAATCATGAAAATAAGATTACTGTGTTGCTGACGGAATACAAAAGGACCCAGAGCTGGAGCTGTTGTCAAAGTCCATGCCCAGCTTGGTGGTTGTGCCTCATTCATGTTGTATGCAGGTTATTTGGGTTTCACATAACAGTTAATGACATACTCCTCTTGACTATACAACTGTTTTAATTTTATATTATCCTTTACATCTCAGCAAAAGGGATTGTAGAAAGATGCTACAAGCATCTAGAGCCAGGAGATCAATTTGCTTTAAACAACCTTCCAAGTTTGGATGAGGAGAGATAACGTTGATTGACACAGTGTAAATACTCAGATTCTAAGGATAGCAAGCACCCTCACAAGGTTCTTTTTTGCTATTGCATGGGAGACTGGTTTTAGCAACTTCCTTTGAAATCCACTAGGTGACTACAGAGATGTCTCACTGTGATATGGTAAATTATATATCTTTAAGTGAGCGTTGGTCATCTTTCAAAAATATAAGCTCTATTTCAAAGAGAAATTATAAAGTTGAACTAAAACTAGTTAATTCTTTAGTGCCCAGCTTCCTTTACTCTGAAACGCATGAATCTCAGCTGCAATAAAAATTCATTACTCACTAGGGACTGACCATAAACAAATCAAACTGGAAAATGTGTTTTACAAGCTGGTTGGAATGGAAGAAACTAAAAAGTGAATGTGACATGTAATATAGTATAGTATGTGATAGTAAAATATGTTATAGGATATGTTTTTATCTCTGAGAAACAGCTGACTTGTTGACACTGACTAGAGCATTAGGTGTCAAAGATTTATTTAATGTTTTTTTTCAGGACTCAGTGTCCTGACATTTTGTCCTGTCTATTACAAAACACAAATTCTGCTCTCATCATTCATTTCCTTTTTTTGTATTACAGTGGTGAAGCCTTGGACTGTGAACAGCTTCTTTATTTCATCCAAATTTTTCTTTACTCTTTGTCCTCCCTCCTGCTGCAAAAATTAATTCGCCATTTCCACTCATTATTTCACCAATCTGTTTTAGCATTTAAAATGTTCTCTTGTTGCAAATCAGATCACCTTTGATACATGATCTCCCACTCCATGGTTCAGAGCCGTTTAACACAATCAAACTTTTCCAGATAGAATTTAGACTTTGGAGAAGATATCATTAATCTCAGACCAGAGAATTTTCCAGTAAAACACATCTGAAAATGCAGACAAACTGCTCTTTTTAAAGGTCTGGATTCTGCCTTTTTACTTCTGGAATATAAATTTATTTTCCATCTTCTAATTGACCCAGAGTCCAAAATTCATTAAGGTAGTTCTGGTCTAGTTTACTGTCAGTGCTTTCCAGGTAACCTTCAGTGGTATTGGTTTTCAGTGCTTTTTTAGTGCTTTTGTGATCTACAGAAAAGGAGGTTGCAGTGTGTCAGTGATGGCTTCTCCACTCTGAGAAATACCAACACAAAAAAGACTTTGTAAGTGACCAAATGAAAATATAAAAATTAAGATCCATTGCAGTTTCAGGGGTGAATTTGTCCTTGTTTATAGTGTTGTTTTGGGCAGCTTTTCTTTTCTTGTTTCCCTTCATTAAATGATTAAATGCCTTGCCAGTTTCTTTGTACCTGATTTGCCACTTTATCATACAGATACATATCTTTACACTGTCCCTGACTGATCTTATGAGGCTCTTGAACAGAAAGGATCTGAGCCAAAGTCCATGAAATTCAAGGTGATTTTTTTCCACAAGCTTTTCCTCATGACCAATGGTATTGCTTACCAGGAATGTGATACAGAATAGATGCTCTGACATTTGGCAGAAAAATTGACATTTGAAACACTTGCATTCTCTAACTGGCAACACAGATAATGCCGTTGGAAAACACATGGGGATACCTTGCTGCTGTCCTCTTCCTTGCCAAGCCTATTCTAGAATTAGTGTCAGTTTTCTAAAATGTTAATTATATTCAGATTTGTCAGAATGCCTATTTTCTGTGCATACCTGAGCAGATGTTATCTGGTGTACCTTAAATGAAATGCCACAAAGAGTTGAGTATTTGCAGGGGCTAGGAGTGAAATCCAAACACTGTGTCCAGTTTGGTACAGCAATCCTAATCTATTCAGAGGGGTGAAGGGACACTGTAGGGATGGAAAGCAGTCTGTTCCTGATCCTTCCTGCTGTTCCCATGACAGATGAAACAAAGAACAAGATAAGCATGAGCAATAGTTAGTGTAATGAGAAAAACAGAAACCTCCCTTACCATCCTGAAAAAAACCCAGAAATCATCTGTATAGTGGTGCCTTATCTGATCACAGAAAAACTAAACACCGAGACTCTGAGGAGGCTAAGTACTTTGTGAGTGTCTCAAAAATGACCTTGGTGAAGAAGTGTTTTGGTTTTTTTCCAGTGCTATGTTTCCTGTGCTGCTGAAAACAGTCTGTCATGACTCTACCAGCCATCGTTGCCATTTGCCATGGTCTTTGGGACTGCTATGGGAGTGACACTGAGTTTAGCCTGTGTAGGAAGATTGGGTTGTGGGCTTACACCAAGCATCAGAAATACATTCAAGGTGCTGCTGGACAAGAGTGACTTATTGCAAGGATCTTCTGCATAGCTGTAGTACAACATTCCGGGGACAAAGATTGTCAAACACACCCTGACACAGCCACCAAGACAACCTCAGGCCAGTGTAAGATCTTCCTCCTTCCAGGTCACAGTGAATATACCTAGTGAGGCAGAAACCTAAGCCATGTGTGACTGTATTTTTAAGTGCACAGTGATGCAAAATCTTAGGAAATCGATTCAAGAATTGTTCTCTCTGTTCCATTAAAAAGTGACATGATGAAAAGAGACTGTGAACCTTGCATTAACTAGGCAGTTAAATCAGGTTTCTACGTGTCTCATGTATCTGAACCATCTGCTGATCTCAACCATTCATTTTAATTTGTCAGTACACTAGATTTCTACCAAGCTGAAATAGGCAAAAGCAATTTCCAGGGAGAAATGCAGACGTCTGGTTGCGAGAATGAAATATTTCAGCACTCCTATCACATGTGACAGCTAAGCAAATCTGTCCCTGGTGCTGACTCTATTAAACCCTTCTGTGCTTAGTAATAAAATACTGTCACCTCACCACTACCCAAGGTAATGGTAGAGGAAGTCTATAAAGACCCTCAGTGGCTTCCTGATAACTGGAAAAGGTGTAATATACACATAATAAGAGAAAAGACTAATGTAGAGGCACCCAGCCATGTGGGGATACTGTGCTTAATTTACAGCCTGAATGAAGGTCTCACGTATTCAGGAGCTGCCTTGCCTTGCATAGTAATTAATAAAATAAGGTTCAGAACAAAAAGATGCTGGTCTCAAGACTCCACCTGAGACTTATTATATTGCACCACTGTTGTTTAAGCTGCTTTACACAGTGAAATCCTGCAACTGTCTCTCTCCACAGGCTGAAAAACATGTGTCTCAAATTAACTCAATTGAAAAGAATGTATCGTAAATTTTCTTCTTTGACACCAAATTGATACTCAGATTTAGTGTCACTGAATTTTGGAAAAATTCACTGTCTCTAGTTTTCCAGTATTTCTTTATTCATTGGTATGGACTGCATAAAACTTTGAAGATAGGTAGAAATAAAAAAATAAGAATAAATGCATACTTGTAGAGACATTAAGTTTTACATTTCAAAGCTAAAGTCAAATTCATTACTAGGAGTGAAGCAAGGAATTCGCCTTCAGCTCAGGCCATTCCAGATGTGCTCCTATGAAGTTTTCTTATCCTTATGAAAGCTTGGGTGCAGACCCTGCCAGAAGGGGGAATACCTCACCACAGAAAACATTCTTCTGAAATGGTCTGAGAGCAGACAGTGACAAATTGTGTTCTCCTGTACCTATTCTAAGGTTAATTATAAAATTGTTCCAATGTGAAGGAACAGAATTTAATTGCATTTTTGTGCCAGTGAAGAATAAGGAAGGGTTTAGTGTTTTTAGAGAAAAGGATATGCCCAATATTTAGCCCTTATAATACCACATCAGGATGTGACAGGGGCTCAAAGCCTAACCCAGTTCTAGTGTGCATGTGATTAGACATGGGTGCATAATATTGTCCTCACATAAACAAGGGAATTATCTTTGTAAGTCATTAAGGCACATACCCTCCTTCAGAAAGGGGTATTTGGGTAAAAAGGTTTGTACAACGGGCACATATTGTACCTTGTAGGTGATCTGATAGCCTTGCAGACTCTCTAACAAAGTGCGTGTATTGGTATTTTTAAAATTATAAATATGTTTAAAAACAAATGCTCATTCTTGTTTATTTTCCTTCCTCTTGTCTCTCCTGGAGCTCTCTCTATTGTTCCTTCTATATGGAGCCTCCTAATATCAGCATCTCTGCACATATGTTAGCACAATGGGTTGCCATAAAGGATTACAGAGCCCTGCAGATCCTACAAGGTCACTCAAAAATTCGGGTTGGAATACAGTCTATAACCAAAGAGGTGCTTCAACTCAAAGTAAATTCAAAAAGCAAATTGTTCTTCCAAATTTCCTCACACTTTACAACTGTGGAATCTGCTATTGAGTCATGCTGTGCTCAGGCTTCAAATGAGCAAAACCTTGAAGACAGATGCATGTCTTTATTGGATCTTACAGTATCTCTTTCACTTTTTTTGTGATAAATATTGGGGAAAAAAAGGAAAATATATGCTAGAAATTATTTAGGGTGTAGTCGATGGCACCTGCACTTAATAAATAAAAATTTTTGTGTTCTTATGCATATTTTCCCAGCAGTAGCTAGTCAGGTGTTTCACAGCAGTGATTGGTAACAGTGAGCACACGACTTGGCATTTTCTCATGCCTTTGCTGAAAAAAAAAAAGAGTCACGAGCAAGTTTATTATTCATCCAGGTTGAATTCATAAGGAAAGGAAGATGGAACAGTGAAGTGACTTAAGTCATGGTCCAGGTTGCAGCAAAAGTGGAAGGAAAGTTCAAAACACCACAGCTGATGGCAAAAACAGTCGTATACAGTGGGAAGACAAGCCCTGTAGCACAAGAATCTTACTGTGAAAAGGACTGAGCCACACCTAGAACTGCAGATATTTGCTGGACAGGGAGAGGGTATGGAGCTCAGCAGTTTGAGCAAGAGAGTGGGGATCCAGGGTTCTGTTTTATGCTGGGGTTTCATGCTGCTACACATTCCTGTAAATTTGGTATGCAGTCCTGGCTTTACTGCTAACTGGCTCAGTGGACTCAAATATGCATGTTGCACAGTAGGTTGCTCCTCGACCACTCATGAAATTAGGTCCTGGCAAATACAAGATTTGCTTATTTTGCCTCTCTGCAGCTGCAGCCACATGTCATTATGATAAATAAAATACGTGACCATCTTCACCAGAGACTAATTTTTTGCTACTTATATTTATATCTCACCTAAAAGTTAGAAAGAATACCTGCTGATTCACAGAGTTTTTCTGAAGATTAATTTAATTGGAATACTGTTCTTGAAGAAAGCTGTGAAAGCTAAAGACCAAGGTTAGCATGCATTAGGATTTATTTTAATGGAGATGCAGCTACCAGCACTCATGTGAAAAGAGAACCCATTTAACTCAGGTGAACTCAGACACTCTGCCAAACGCTGCGGTAAGGCAGTGTAACAGATGACTTTCAGAACTTCAGGAGTATGTGAGGAAAGCTGTCTGGGAAACACAGCTCCTTTACTGGACTCTCTCTTCCAAGCAGAGGCAAAGGACTCCTTTCCATTGGGTCCTTGTGCATTACTTCCCTTGTGCATCACCCAAAACATGCTCAGGTCAATGGGAATGTTTTCTTTCAGTTAAAGGAACATTAGCTCCCCGCCACACACAGCAAGATTATTGTAGTAGTAATAATTTATTCTCTTTTGCATGAAGTTGGATGCTAACATTTGGGAAAGTACTATCAGAAGAAGAAATCTATATTCTGAAAGCCCACTCTCCATAAATACCATGGAAAACAACCAATACTTTGTGTCTTTCATTTTCTACCAGGATCTGACTATATATCAGCAATTAAGGGAAACTTGCAATATCTGCAAAGTCATTGTTAATATCCCCATTGAGAACTGAAGACATTGGGGAACAAAGAAAATAATTGAGTGTTCCAGAGCTATAAAACTAGACAGTACAGTTTGATACACTCCATTATGCACAGCTATTGTGTATTAAGTTATAGAGTTCTGAATGCACATTCACCTGCAACACCACTTTTCACAAGTTTTTATCACAGAATAGGATGTTTCAAATTGTCAGACATTGATGCGTTTTGTACGTTTAATTGCTTGTATTTTCAATTTAGTGGAGAAGTTTACAAACACAGTATTTTTTAATAGATTCCAAATGAAATAGTGCATCTGCAATTTCTTTTACCCACAAGAAAAGAACGAAGAAAAAAAAAGTCAACAATAGTTTACTGTGCATAAAAGAGGGGTCCATCTATTGTAGTCCTTTCCTAGCCATATATGATAATGACTCTCCCTTGATTTTGAGATAACTACCCCAAGGAATAAAACATTGCAGCATTTACTCTGTTGGAAATGTTGCAATGGTTTTGCCTGAGTAAATGCTGCCATTTTGGTCCCTTGCTTGTTTTAGACGGTCTTTTTTAAGGAAAAAAAATAATTTTACTGAAATTACTAGTACTTTTGCCAATTTTGACACTGGAAACAGGAAAATAAGCAGTACACAGGAGACAAGAAAAAATACGTAACTTACTTTCCCCTGGTAGTTTCAAAGCCGGATGCTTTGTAGCTGGCATCCTGCTGGCTCCTGGTGATACCAGTGCTGCGAGAGGACTGCTTGACAGATCTGTTCCCTGTAGCTGTATCCAGGCTTGTAATGACCCCTTGAAGGAGAGGGATCTCTCTAGCAGTGCTTTGTAGGGCTGTCCCTTTGCTGCGAGATGAGCTTCCCATCTTGTCTTTGCCAGAGTCATCGTCACTGTGTCCATTTGACTGACTGGCAGGGGTAGATATTGTAGGACTGGAAGTTTTCTTCGCTGCTTTCATTCCCAGTGTCTCACCTGAAGATGCAAAAGGAGGTCCCTGTGAGGCATTTGCTTTGGCATCTTGGATTTCAGAATGGGGTGACCCCCTAACTGTGGTCAAAGATGGAGTCGAGTCTGAGGGACTTGTCTGGGTTTCATCACCTTGTCCTGTGGTCCAGAGTTTTCCTGGAATGTTGAATCCAGTGCTGCCCCTCTGTAAATGCAATAGGAGCAGCAAGAAAATGATCTCTTTCATTCTGATGGTTTGTAAATGCTATAAGTTATCTCACATTTATTTCCTAAACAAGAAATCCTGTAGTTTCTCCCTCCTCCCGAGCCGCTGCTCAGATAGTGAGCCTACCCAGAGGATGCCCTGACAGGCTTTATTTCTGTGGAAAGGAAACAGGTTTTGGTGTTTCAAAACTGACTGAGGAAGCGTGGTTTCCTGTTTCTGTGGTTCCCCCTGCAACCTGTGACCCCTCGGAGAGCAGGAGCCTGGCAGCCTCTGTGGGAGGAAAAAAAGAAGTCTCTGCAGAAGGCACAGGATAGAGATTCATGGCACAATAGAAATGTGGAAAAATATGCACTGTGAAGTAATCCTGAGGGATAAAACCTGAAATTATTAGCTAATTTTCCCTTCACATGTACATGTACAGAGAAGTGATGTGTCACATGTGCCCTTTGGATGGTTCAAAATTATGACCTTGTTATTCAACAAAGAGTTGGAAAAACTGGTGTGCTACACAAAGCTGAACATTTGCTGTGTCTTCTCTTTTTAGTCTGAACATTTAAGCACACTCCTGCCAACAGTGTGGAGATAAAGAAGAGGTTCACCCTGTATCCACCACTGTTCTCCATGCCCGGAGATACTCAAAACTCGACTAGACAAGACCCTGAGCAACATGATCTTAGAGTTGGGGTTTTGGACCAGATGACCTTTGGATGTCCTTTCCAGTCTATATCACTCTATGAAATTATGCTTCGTAGCTGCAAGGTTGAACACTGCAGCCAGGAAAGAGGAGATGAAAGCTTTCCTCCTCTGCTGCCATTCTCCAGCTCTCTGAGACTAAGGCTGGTCAGTTTCTTGTTGAAGGAAAACAAAGGGAAAAAGGTAATTGCTGAAGAAATTGCATAGAGAAATACAAATACACGAAATTTTAAAGGAGGTACAAAGCAGCAACAGAATAGACCTGTCAGGAACCATATAGATCTGAGAGGCCATTGCCAACCAGTTCAAAAATCCTCTGGCCACTGACAGGAGTGCTATACTAAGGACTACGGACAAGATGTCCCTGAAAGCAACCTCACACATCTGCGAACAGAACAGCATCTTATGGGTGTGCTTCATGTTAGCTGAGGATCACCTTTTCTCAAAAACAGAAGAAAATCTCCATTCCATGAAAGTCTGATGAGTGACAGGGACACAGTGAAAAAGCTGGTAAATTACTTGCATATTTTGTCAAAAAATACTTTCAAAAAAACCAAAACCAAACCAATAAACCCAAAAGCAAAACACCAAACATGGGGGGGATAAACCACCAGCTTTTGTTGCAGTCAAATAAATCTCTGTGATGATTGTTCCTGTTTAGAAGATTTGGATAACAGTGCCTTGATTTCAGTTTCCAGGTAAAAAAGTTTAGGTGTGCTAAAGGGTTGAGTTTTCCTTCTGTTATGAATTTATTTTCCTGTTTTATTGTCTTGGTAAAGCACAGGCTTCTACTGTGTAAGTAAACCAGATGCAATTTTATGATCCAACATATTAGAGAAGATACGCAGTTGTGCTTTCTTTTGGAGACTATTGCCCCTCTCTTTTTTTTATTCTTAGTGAAATCTGTACATGACCTTTGAATGTAGGACACAGGAGAAAATCTAATGAGCAATTTAATTTAAAGACTAATATAAGCAATTTCATGTGAGCACTTACCTTTTTCAGCTTTATATTTGAGATTTTGAGTTAGTACCATTACCTGAATCAGCATTTGGCATCCCATATTTTTAGAAATCCCAAGGCAAAATGAAGGGTAAATTAGTGTTGACCATATTTGCAAATTAAATGCAGGCTGCCTTTAAAAAAAAATCAAAGCAGCTGTATACTGTGTTTATTTATGCAATAAGAGTGCCTAATAGTAAACAAAACTTGGATTCTGCTTTGAGTCACTCCATTCAGTGTTAATTCTGCCTCTAAATTCAGAGAAGCAGCTGCAGATTTCCACCAGTGCAGAGAAAAGTAATGTAGAAGAGTCTGGCTTTTGGTGGTTGGTAGATTTCACCTACAGCAGTGTTTATTTCCTTGTCTGAATAACCCAAAATGAAAATCTATTGTTAATATTACTTTATTAGTACATGCCTGGGCTTTAGATTAAAAGATAAGATTGTTTGAAGGCTGCTTTTATTTAGCAAAACCATCTTGGCACTGTAAGAAACTCAGGATATCCATTTTCAGACTGCTGTATGCTGGATCTGAATCCCAAGCTCATTTTAAGTCTTATTTCAGCATTAATTCACATCCAAGTGCTGCTTGTCCTGGTGCAAATTGAACCCAGCAAAAGATCAGCACTTGGATGCATTTGGTGAAACTCAGGTAGAACTAGATTCAAAATTATCCTGAAAGCTCTCACTCAACATGCTGCCCACTCCCGTAGGCATAAATCCATAGGTGCCATATTTTTTGTATTAGTTGTGTGTTCATGTGACTGAAATCCCTGCACGTTGGGCTGGCCTCATGGGCTTTTCCTGGAAATTTTAAAAGATGACCTTGGAGAAGAAGCTGGATCTCAAGTTTCCAATCCATATTAAGTGTCCATATCAGAGTTCATATCAGAGTGTCCATATCACTCATGCTTGCTATTGGACACATATTCTTTCACTCCATGAGTTTTAATTCTATAGGTATTGGCACATTCAGCAGGAGTCAAAGAGAGTCTCTCATCTCCCGTGAGAGCACAGGACAGTAAAAGAAGCAATTTTCTGGGAGGTGGAAATGGATGGTGAAGATGCAACTGCACTCCTTGGGGGCATTTAAGTCACCAGGCTACATTATATAAAAGAGCAGTACCCTTCTGCTCACAGAAGAGTCATCCCTGCTCTGTACTGCAGAAGAAAGAACACTATTTATTTCCAGGGTCACAGCTGTGGTTCTTCAGACAAGGCAAGCACTTTACTGATGCTTGAGTAAGCTGACCAACGACTGTGATTGTAGAAACACTTCTATATTTTTCATCTGCTAACAGCACACACTCAACAGTGTGACTTCAGACAAATCCCTGAACATCTCATTGCATAACCTGAGCCATCTTCAGGAACTTTCAACTCTCCTCAAGCACTGTAAGGAGAGCATCAGGTTTGCTCTCCCCTAAGTTACCAGACTGCATAGCCATCTTGGCAGTTACTCTTGATCCTCCAGATTATTTAACAACTTCTGTAAGGTCACCGTGGCTACACAGCCACAGTCTCTCATCCTCACTCTTTGGGCTTTACCAGTAGAAAACCTATTCCCAGTCTTAGGGAGAACAGTCCAAATCCATAGGGATTAGTCACCCCAGAACTATTCAGGCCAAGGATTGCACAGCCAGATCATCTCCTCTACCTCTGCTGGCAGCCACAGCAGCTGTAAAACACTGCTCACACAATGGGCTCTCTGTCTGCTTAGCCCCTGGGGTCACAAGTGATATGGTAAAAAATTAGAGTTTCTGTGTGAGTGTTGTGGTTTAACCCCAGCCAGCAAACAAGCCCCACACATCCACTCACTCAATCCTTCAGCAAGAAAATCAGAAAGGAAGAAGGTAGAAAACTTGTGGGTTGAGATAAAGACAGTTCAGTAGGAAAAGCAAAAGCCACACATGCAAGCAAAGCAGAACAAGGAGTTCATTCAGTGTTTCCCATGGGCACGCAGGTGTTCAACCATCCCCAGAGGAGCAGGGCCCCAGCACTTATTACTTGGGAAGACAAACATCATACTCCAAACATCCCCCCCTTCCTCCTTCTTCCCCCCACTTCATACACTGAGCATAATGCCATAAGGTCTGGAATATCCCTTTGGTCAGTTTGAGTCACCTGTCCCAGCTGTGGCTCCTCCCAACCTCCCACACACCCCGAAATTACCTGCCAGTGTGGCAGCACGAAAGGCAGAGAAGGCCTTGGCTCTGTGTGAGCCCTGCTCAGCAATAACACAAACATCTCTCTATTATCAGCCCTGTGTTCAGCACAAATCCAAAACACGGCTACATACCAGCAACTGTGAAGAATTTTAACTCTACCCCAGCCAAAACCAGCACAGTGAGAAAGATGTTACTGAATAGCTCTTTATTCCACTGGTGTGCCTACTGCTGGGAGAATTTTGCTTTCCCTTGCTCCACATCAAACATGCTTGTATTTGACATAAGTTCTTCCATTTCCTGCCATGCCTCTTGGTACTAGCTGAACGGTCCAGTGAAAAAGCCACGTTGCTTTCTTGTCTCATATAGAGATGCACAGGGCAGCACTTAAGACAGGAAAAAAGGCACCTCAGGATAAGGAAGAAGAAATCACTTCTGCAGTCAGTCTGCAATGATCAGAAAATTCTTATCAGGTTATATGAAGAGCTCTAAATACCTCTATATCAAAAGAGAAAGTATTTTTTTCTTATCACAATGTTTCCTCTGTAAGGTCCAAAAGCATACTGAAGACTTCTGAGCAATACCCATACTTACTGTTTGGTTTGGTTTTAGTCTTGTTTTTTATTTAAGAACTCATATCCAATGTGTATGGCTGGTTAGCATGAATTAAAAGCTTACATTACAAAATATGCTATCATGCTTAAGGTGGCCAGATTTTACAAATTATATCCATTGTGTACTTGGAAAAAAAAATTTCCCTATGTCTACACAGGAAGTTCAAATTTTACATCTAAAATAGGATTCAATGAATCAGTAAGATTTCTTTAGATTTGTTCTGATTGCATAATACAGACCACTGTGTCCCTCTCAAAAAAATGACTCCTTTGAATCCTAGTTTTCTTAGAAGAGTAGTAACAGGAGAAACCATTACTCAGTGTAAAAAGGACATAGCAGCAGAAGGGTTTTCCAGTTAAAGGTCAGGATGGGAAGTTTGCATGGTTACAGCATGAACTCTTAGTGTTTCTAAAGGCTCAGCTGCGATTGGGATCCAGCTAAGGCAGAGAGTCCTATTCCATCATCAGCATCACTCTTGATCAAACTAAGCAAACAAAATACCCTACAGTATTTGAGTATACCTTTGCTGAAGTATCATGTAATACCTGTGTTTTTAAAGTATATTCCCCGTATATTCTTTTCCTTTGCCTGTGGGCACGTTTTTAGCCTTCAGAGACATTTATGTGTTCTTTTACTTGGGAACAGTGGCAGCTGATGAAGGAGATGGCTGTCTGCTTTGCTCTGACTTCAGCCTATCCTCAGGGCAAAGTTGACATCAGATAAGTGGCAACTGGCAATCATCTGGTTACCTTAAAAAAACCCCTCTGTGAGCCGTTCCTAGCATTTCCTTTCTAGAAATGACTTCGATAGGCAAATAAACCAAAGAACACTAGGTTTCTCCTAGAACAAAGGAAATCTTGTTGGTGCAGAGATCTCATTTTGGCCTTTTTTTCACAGCATTGCCTCCCAGGTGTGAGGAAGCCATTGGTCTCTGGTGACCATTGCAGCCTCTCTTACCAGCCTCTAGGTGATGGTGCTAAAGGACAGTTTAGCTAAGGGAATGCTCACACTATTCTGGAGACCAAACCATGCCCAAGTGCCAGGAAATCAGAAGAGACCTAGGAAAGCAACAGCTACCTCTATAGCCTTTAAATCCAACACTAAGAAAAGCTTGGCTTCATCTTCAAGAAAATGTGGGAAGCTAGGGACTAAGTAATGATGCCTGAAGGACAGAAACTTCCTGGATGCACTTTTCATCTGTCTGACTGTGTGGATTTCCCACCCATGTCTGCTACTGACACAGCTTCATTAGCAACACCCTGTGAAAAACAAACCTGTGCTACTGACAAGCTCCCATGCCAGCTCATTCCCCAACATATCCACCAAAAATATTCTGTGGAAACTAGAAGGAAGCCAGGGCTGTGACAAAAGACCAGAGAAGCAAAACATTTCCTCTGCTGGAAGCACACATCCATGTCTGTGCTGGGCTGCTCTCCTGCAGCTGAAGGCAACTCCACAAGGTGATCAACCCTCCTGAAAAGCAGTGCTGCAAGCGACTGGGACAGCAGCGTTTCCCTGAACTCTGGGAGCAGCCAAACACCCTGGCATTCTTTAAGGGCAGGTGCTGCTAATTCTTCTGGAGTGTGTGCCTTACTTGTTTCGCAGAGTCTAGGGCTACAGACTGCATTGAGAGTGTTTATCTCTCTCCTTTGGCAAAAGTGGCTGCTTCATTTTGTTCACATCAGTAGGGATGAGAAGGGAAATCCACAGACAGGGATGCTTCCACTACACCTTTGGTAGCAAAAAGAACGGAATAATGAAGGGAAAGAGGTCACTGAAGAGGAACAGGGCATCAAAAGGAAAGAAAACTGGTAAGAGGGAAAGAACAGAGAGATGACTACAGAAGTAGTGACAGCTCTACAAAGGGAACCCTGTGCTAAAATTTGAGTTTGTTACTTCAATTAAGCTTTCTTAGACCCTGGAAGTGCTTTTAATGTCAAGTTTTTCCTGGTATGTGTGAAAGAGAAAGCTTCCAAAGGCAGAATACCAGAATTAGACCTGCACTGCTGTGTCTTCAGGAGGTGTCCAAAGAAGTCCCTTTCCTTCCTTATACTGTGTGCCTCTGCTAGGATGTAAAGAAACAGGCAAATGTGTAAATGAAATATGCATCAAGGCTGCTGCTGGCCTCACAAAAAATGAGGTGAGTGTCCAGAGTGAGGTGAGAGCCTTTTTCACCCTTGCTTTCTCCTTTCCACTTCATTCCTTATATTTCCTCAATATAGCAAAGGATACCTAGGACATTTCAAAAGTAGCAGCCAGAAATGACCCATAGTCACCAAGCTAATAAAACTGGAGGGTCTGTCAAGCTGCATGAGGAGCAGCCTACTTTTAGCCAGCTTACTATGACTGCATGCTGCAGAAATCAGATTGAAGTGGTAGTTGATATTCCTCCCATCACTATGTTTCTTAAAACTGCTGTTTCCATGGCAAATATACAGACTTGGCTTTCTACAATCACACTCTTTTACCACTTTTCTTGTAGGTATGCATTTCACGGGAAAAATGCACGTCTTCCCTCCCTCATCTGCACCCTGCAAGCAGCTCAGTCTGGAGTCAGAGTCACAGATCCTTTAAGGGACAGTGAGAAGCCATTTGCTTCTTACTAAGGAGAATGAGCATTGTGCAAGTTATGCAAAGAACAAGTCTTTATGGATCCAATCAAGATTAAAAGGCTGCATGTGATTTCCTAAGACTACAGGAGTTCCGCTCATGATGTTTTGGTTTTCTGCATTTTGCTCTTCTGAGACATCTCTGGGTCAATTTCATTCTTGTAATTTTATAAACAGAATTCCTTTTCCATTTTCCAGCAGTGAGGCCCCAGCATTGCAACTGGTAGCATGCAGATAGCCATGAAGTTCTTCCATTACTCATGAGCTATGGCCTGTTGCCAAACTCTGCCTGGGGCATTTGGAAAGGCTTCGTGGGAGAGAAATCTAAAAGGGAAGGTGATAATACAGCTGTAGACATTTCAGTATACATAAATTTAAGTTTATGCATAATTCTGTCTCCTAATTTTTGCTGCTGTGCTTGAAATTTGTCCATGTTTGGTTGGATACATGACGAGAGCTTGTTCATAGGGCGAGTGTATGAATTGCACAGGAATAAATAGGTCAGTCTACTTTTTGTAGTGGCCATGGTGTTCTAGTTCAGTAGGGTAAGAAACTTGATTTGCTGGGTGTTTCCCAGCTGGCATTTCTCTGGTTTGAAGTGTACTGTGTCAGGATATGGTAGTGTCTTATTTCCCTCAGATGTGACTATAGGGTAGGTTAAGTCACAGAACTGAACCAGTTCAGGAGGATGCAAAAGTATCTCTCTAAAGACTGGAGCAGTCTGGTAGCAGACAGTTTTGTCTAGGATTTGCAAGTGGGTTTTTATATGAATAGGTTTTGTAGAAGAGCTAAGGATGTGGAATTTAAATACAAGAGAATAACCTGACTTGCTGGAGTCAATTTCCAACACTGATTTTGATTTAAGCTGTTCAGTTTCACTTTCAGAATTTCTTGATCACGTTGTTCTCCCCTTTCCCCTACATAAAAAGATACTTGGGGGATCTGTATTCCTTAAGACATCATTTAAAGGTAGGGCAAATTATCTCCAGATTGACCAGTGATGCTGTGTTTTAATTTTCCGGTCAGAAAATGGTGCACAGTCATGGGAAAAGCCAAAGATTTTTCAGAAAAGATATTCCAAACCAGCTCAAATTTACTCTTCAATGTAGCCTTTAACACAAGAATTTCAGAATTATCCTTTTCACCCAGTCTTAAAACCTCACATTCAGCTACTGTGTGGATTGCTACTATATGGAGCTATATTTTGTTTTCCTGGAAAACTTGATAATGTGTAAAACTAATCTACTTTGAAGGCTTCTCAAAATCCTCTGATCTTGCAACAGAAGGATGTTGCTCCAAGCTCCAGGAGTGAGCCCTCTGCTATTTACAAAGAAGCTTTTCCCATCATACGGAAAATAGATTTGAGAGAGTTTTCTCTGGCGCACATGATTAATTCTATTCCTAGAAAATTAGTTAGCAGTCTTGACATGCCCTGGGAGAAAAACAAAGGGAAGGCAACATGAACCTCTGTGTGTAATCTTCTATTTCAGCAAATGTAGATTATTTGTAGTGACTAATTTTTCCCTTGGAACAAAAAAGTGAAGGAGGGTTGAGTAATGTGTGATGCAATGGTTGCTGCAGCTGGGAGTTTAGAGCTGGACTGGAGCCTGAATTGGCTTCATTTAGAAAAAAAAGAGCTTTGGGAGCAAGTACTACATCTAAATATATGCATGTGTGCTCATGTATAGCAGCCATGACACAATAAGTGCCAAATGAGTGTGGATTTGAAATGTATTTGAAGGATTTCTTAGCTGTATCAGTAAGAGGAAAACTGGAGGTTAAGACGGTGTCAAAGGAGGTCAGAGCAAGCAGTAATGGCCACCAGCAAATCATTCCAATTGGAAGAGTCGGAAAACCCTGTACCAAGTGTATAAGCATGATTTCTTACTTCTCAACCCGCCTTCTTTGGCAGGAACTTTAAAGCACATGCAAAGAATCGTATCAGCAAATCCATGACTCAGCACTGGTCAATTGTTGTAAATAAGATACAAAGAGGCAAGATACAAAGGAAAGCAGCTTCAGCAGCTGGCTATAACCAGTTCCAGTGGGAAGACAAGAGAACAAAGAATTAGTATATAACGTTTGCTAAGCTCACAAATGAAGCTGTAGCATGATATCGCGGACCAAGGAAAAAAGAGCAGAGTGTAGAGTCTGTTACCAAACATAATATTGATCCCAACCACCAGTTGTGGGTTGAGAAGGGAGAATCAACATCCCATTCCTCCCAGGGAGGAGATGCTGACTGCGCTGTAACTCCCTGTCCATGGCCTGAAGCTATCAGCCTTCATACCCAGAGGGGCAGTGCAAGGGTGAGCACAATACCAGAGAAAGGGGATCGGTTCTAGGAAGTTTGTGTATATGTCGTTTTTAACTGAATTTCATTTGAAATGTGTAAGTATCATTGTAACTGCACCAAAAATAATTATCTCATTCCATGGCTTAGAGTTCCATTAAACTAAAAATAAGTTCTTGGTTTTGCATATAAGGTGTGTTTCCCTTTTTGCTCATGAATTTGGAGTATAATGGTGGAGAATTCAGGCAATGCAGTCTTTGATACGGACGCATCAAACTGCAGAGCAGAATCTGGACTGTGAGTAGCAGACTGGAGGTAGCAGAGGAAAACCCATCAGTGTGTGTTGCAGTCCAGGACAAGCCTTGCCAGTAACCTGGGCCATTAACCAGGGATGCTTCCAACAACTGGAGGGGGAGTTTAATTGGATTAATTTCTGTAAAAAGGCTCACTGTGAATGACATGCAATTCTGGTGAAAATACAAAGAAAATATAATAAAGTGGGGCAGGCCAGGCTGTGCCTGGCTTCCTGTGAAGATCCATGGTTCTGTAAAATAGGTTGTATGGTCTGCTGGGAAATACAGGCTTCACAAATTTATGAGGCACAGTAAAATGAAATGATTGATGGCTTATTCCTAGCTTTTCAAACTGATTGAATTGAGCAACACATTTTCCTGTCATGTGGTGGGCTAGGGCCTAAGATGAGTGCTTATGTTTGTGTGCAAGCTGTGCTTACCCTCTGCAGTAATAACATTTTCTCTATGAGCCCCATTTCAATTTCTACACATTTTCAGTTGTTTTGCCACTGCCAGCTACATTTACTGAGTTTCAAACAGCCCTAACTGATAAATTTCTGAGTCGGAGGGGGGGAAAATATAGCTTTACTTTGGGATGGTGGCGGTTGCTGTGCAAGAAAATATGTACACTTAAAGCAGCAGGCTAAAGCCTTCCTAAAGCCACTAAGCAAGGCATTGTAGGGTGTATAGAAGAATATGGGAACACCTGACTGAAGGTGCATGACATGGAGTAACCCACAGTGGCAAGCGTGTAATAAATCTATTTAATAGGCAGAATCTGTGTATGCTCCCTTTTGTGTGCGTCAGCATTCAGCTCTACCCTTGTCCAGATCAGGTGTGGGGTGGCAGTGCACCATGGCTTCCCCATCCTCAGTGCTGGATCTCCTTCTTAGGGCCACCAGAAAACTGGTGGAGAGGCTGGGATGTGACCAAGGACCCCCCTTCCTGGGCTGGGCTGACCAGGTTATATTTCCATGGTATTTTTCCCCCGTTTTGCATGGTGACTTTATGTTGGTAAAGGAGCAATGAACCATCTATTTACTCAAAGAGAAGAAGTAGGGGGAATCTCAGGGGTACAAGCTGCTCCCTATTAGTAGTATGTTTCCAAGGGATTTTTGAACTCAGCCTCTGCAGAAAAGGTATGAGGTTTTGTACATGGGATGCCAGCCAAAGGATGAAGAGGATGAAGGCCCAGTTACACCACAGGTATCACAACAATCAGAAAGGTCAACCCTCTGTATTACAACTACTTCCAAGAGGAAGAGAAGATGGGTTATAGCTGTAGGTGATTCCCTTCTAAGGAGAACAGAGGGCCCAATAAGACGACCAGGCCCAACCCATGGGAGCGTCTGCTGCCTCTCTGGGGCCTGGGTTAAGGATATCACCAAGAAACTTCCCAGCTTGGTGTGGCCCTCAGAGTACCCCAATACTGATCTCCTACACAGGGGGCAATGAAATGGCAACATGTAGTCCAAGTCCCATCAGGGCCTTGGAACATTCAGTAAGGAAGTCTGGGACACAAGTTATATTTTCTTCCAGACTTCCAGTTGAAGGCAGAAACATTGGAAGAAACAGACGGGCTGAGTCTATTAATAAATGGTTCCATGGCTGGTCAATATTTTGGGGTTTTTGACAGTGGAACGGCCTGCATAGCATCAGGCATGCTGGCATCAGATGGGAGTCACCTTTCTCAGCAGGAGAGGACAGACTTTGCTCAGGAACTAGCAGGAATTGGCAGAGCTTTAAACTATGTGTGAGGGGGGAGTGACAGACATGGCACACAACATATCATGGCTGTCCCTGGCAAGCTGTGGGGTGATACGCAAAGGTTAGAGGGACAGGGTACCAGCGAGGCCCCTCTGCCAGGGACTCTGAAATCTGTGAGCCACACTGGAGCACACTTCCAGTCTTACAGAGATGAGTCAGGGATTCCCGAGGTAAAGAAGCCAACAGGGAAACACCAGGGAAATACCTCAAAGGAATTAAAGGGTATTTCTCTAGGAAGGTGACACAGCCAGCAGCCCAGCTGAGGTGTCTTTACACCAAAGCATGCAGCATGGATAACAAACAGGAGGAGTTTGTTGTATTCAGCAATACAGGAGGAGGTTAATGATTTTTTTTTGGTAATCTGTTTTTTTCTTGCAGGATGCTCAGAAACATTTAAAGAGTTCAACTCAATAAGCAGCAAGGGGTCAGGTATATACCTGAACTATACAATCTTTAAGCACACTTCCTGCCAAAAATGTAATCTCTATAAAAATTTATGGAAATTACATTGAAGACAAAAATCTGAATCTACTCTCTTACAGGTGTAGAGCTGAAGAAATTGCTAAGAATAGAGGGAGAAAATAAGTTGAGGGAGAGATAGACTGGAATCAGAGCTTATAACTGAGCATATACATTGCTTTATTTCTTTATTTTGTCTCATCTGATGTGGTGATTGAGGTGTGTGATATCAGCTCAAGACATGAAGGTAGAAACTCCAGCCCATGAGCAAATCTGAGACCCAAAAAGATGAAGAGTGGGGAGAGGGGAAAGCAAGTGCAGTCATCCTTATTACATTAAGCATTACAAATCAAGTCAAGGGTTTTCCAGCAACACCTAGCAGTCATTAAGCACTCACCAAGTAAAATTTCCTTGGAATTTTCAGGAGAGTAATTTTTCCTGCTGACAAAATAAAATTAAATAGTAACCCTTCCAAAACAATTGTAATAGAAAATATTTTGGGGTTTGGTTGGGTTTCTTTCCCCCTCCCCCACCCATTTAAACCTTGCTGCCACATTTCAAATGGATTATAAATCTATTACTCTGTGACTTGATAGAGTGTGTTTGAACACGTACTTCAGGAAGGGTTAAGTCCTTTCTTTGATTGAAGCCTTAAAAAGTTTGAAATATAACTTTTAAAAGTATAATGTCATTGCAAGACATTTTAGTGTGATGATTTGGGATTGATTTGTCAGAAAAGGATTACTAGCACAGAATATGTGCACATGAATCTGAAGGATGAAAATCTAACATCCATAATACAAGTTACATCCTCAAAGTGCATTTATGATAGACTTTAAAGAAAACTTAGTGTTACAACAGTTTAAAACTCTTAGAGACATTGATTTATAGAAAATATCAGGACTCTTGTCTACAAATTGAGCATTAAACATGTGTGAAGTCTGGCTTGCTCCTGTGCATACTTCAAACTTAAGAACATGCTGATATACTGTTGAATTGAGGAGTCTGAACCACCAATGTTCCCATACAGAGAAATTATTTCATACAGGCAAATCACCACAAAAGAACTACTGGAATATAACAGTTTTTAAGCCTTATTGTATCAAAGGCTACTCTGGACTTTGGTGAGAATTTTACAAGTATAATCATTGAGAATCTTGTAGCTTTAACTGAATTTTGAAGAGTTTAATTTTTTTTAAAGTCTAAAAAATCTGCAGTCTTCCACTGAAAACTGCCACCATTTTAATGTAGAATGTGACAGAACCTTGTCTTAGGAGGAAATTTGGTATCTGTTATTAATTCTGCTTTGGTTACTGTTTGCTTCTCAAGGAAATTATTTTTGAAACAAACCTGTCTTTCCTTATCCAAAACTTGCTGAGAAAATAGGGAAGCTGGAATCGATCTCATCCATTTTGTAAACTTGTCTTTGGTGTTCAACAGCTTAAACAAGAAGTTGTCTTTTTTGATCGGGGTAAATTTAAAAAGAAAAACACACACAATCTGGCGGGAGAGTTGCTTGCTATCTGACAACATCAGTTACTGTGGGAAAACAGGCATATACAATTCTGTGTAATATTTGATTTCCAGCATAATTTTTCAGTGAATATTCAGAGTGGAAATGCATGTGGAAGAGGGAGGCACTTCAGATGAAGCAGTTACTTGAGAGGTGCATACATTGGTTGTTAAGGTAACAAAAGAAGGAACAAGCAAAAAATTTCATCTAAGACTAATTCTCATTGAACTCAACACATCTTGGCTGCCCAGAGAGTTCAGTGTCTAAAAACTGGAAAAAAAAAAAAAAAAGGAAAAGGTCAAATACAGAGATGTGTTAATCCTTTGGAGAAAACAGTTGACGTGTCTGCTTGAGTTACTGGACCTCTTCTTCAACCACAATGTAATGACATGCTCTTCACGTTCCCCTATGTGAGTCTTGTACATCAAAAAGAGAGAGAGACAAGGTTGTAACTCACAAAGCATAACGGGATAGGAGAGCTAGTGACACAGCAGAGCATCTCAGAGAAAACTCAGATGCAGAGTTGAGCTTCTAATATTAATGGCTGCTCACATGTTAGGAAGAAAGCCTGGAAGTTTGCAAACCGCACTGAAAGCCTGTTCAACCAAAACAAAGTGTACTGGTTTGTCTGGGATAAAGTTAAATTTCTTCATAGTAGCTTGTTATAAGGATTGGTTTTGGATTTGTGCTGGAAACAGGGTTGATAACACAGGGATGTTCTCTTTATTGCTGAGCAGCTCTTACTCAGCATCAAGGCCTTTTCTGCTCCTCACACACCCCATCAGCAAGGAGGCTGGGGCTGCACAAGGAGTTGGGAGGGAACATACCTGGGACAGCTGAACACAACTGACCTAAGGGGTATTCCACACTATATGGTGCCGTGTCCTCCAATAAAATCTCAGGAAAGAAGATGGCAGGGGGTATGTTCACTGTCATTGCATTCATGCTTCCAAGGAGCCATTACATGTGATGGAGCCCTGCTTTCCTTGAAAACAGCTGAACACCTGCTTGTAGATGGGAGCTAGTGAATTAATTCCTTAGTGTGCTTTGCTTGTTTGTGCAGTTTTTCCTTTACCTATTAAAGTGTCTTTATCCCCACCCACAAATTTTTTACTTTTACCCTTCTGATTCTGTACCGCATCCCACTGTGGGGGAGTGAGTGAGTGGCTGAACAGTGATAAGCTGCCCACCAAAGTTAAACCACAGCACAAGGCAAAGCTTGGCAAGACTAAACATGCAGGAGGCATGCAAGCTGAAGTATTGATCTACTCTATAAATGAGACTCACTAAGATTTTTATAGAAGCTGCAGCAACATAGACAAGCTAGCTAAGCCTGCGAAAGCAGCACACCCTTGGCTAGAGAGGGCCCTTTTGTTCCCATGCATTACTTAGATCTGGGAGCTGTACATCACACTGAGCTTCTCAGCAGAGCTGAGTTATGCTATACAGCCTCCCAGAATGATCTCACTTTTCTCCAGGAGACTGAGGTCTTCCTACACGTGCCTATGCAGATATGTTGTTGAGAAAAACACATTTGATCCTCACCATATCCTCAGCTAGAAAGAACAAGCCTTTGTGGACTTACACAGATAGGTTTTTATTACAATACCTTTCTCTCTCCTTACAATTGCAAAGGAATTCTGCAACAGGATCCTGCTGATCTATTGATTAACACTATTCTGCTGTTTCTACAATGAATACTAAATGCAAGCAGCTCTGGCTCTTACAGTTTTCTCCCTCTGTCATATGTAGGCTGTCTGTCTGAAATCTGTAATCACAACAGCAGATGAAAAAAGCCTCAAACAGACTGTGCCACTAGCACTTGGGTCAATGCTCCACACTAAAATACGTCATTTGCTTTCTACATGCTCAGACTATCACCATCTTCAGCGGGATTTCAGTACAATATTTGAGCTATGTAGTATCTCCAGATTTACAGGAGTGCACAAGACACAGCCATGTCTCTGCAACAAAGATCAAGGGGTGTGATAGTAAAACGAACAAATGTTTTGGATCTCAGGGTAGCCTAAAAGGGTGTGAATGCTTTCTTGGTTGATGAGAAATGGCCCAAGAAGACTGGATCAGGAAGACCTCCTAGAAGGCAGAAAGAGATTGTAACCTCTTTTGTGGAGTGGTAAGCGAGGGAAGGGCCTACGGCAGGGCCATACAGTGTTAAAATCTCTGCCGGCCTGGCTGTTCCCAGCCTGGTCTGCAGGTTAACGGGGTCCGAGCCCGCGTGAGCTAGCGACGGGAAGATGGTAACTGAGGTTTGCGTGCCTCAGTTTACCAGTGCAGCCCAACGCCTCCTCACAGCATGTAGGCATGCTGGAGCCAGCAGCGGAAGGTACGGAGAAAAGAGTGGAAACTCTGTCAGCTGCATTCCAAGTTTATTTTCTCCTGCCCTCGAGAGGGCAGGGGCCAGTTAGCTTGAAGGGGAGCTAAAGCAGAGAGACCCCGTTTGTTCTCTCGCAGAGAGTTTTAAAGTGTTACATCATCAGGTAGAGATAACAGAATGAACCAATCATGAAAGAAGGTACATGATAGTAAACCAATAATGAACCTCCTCAGGGGAGGAACAATATCAATCTAACAAGTAACAAGACAGCTAGAGGGTATTTCAAATCACGCTAGCCTGTTACTGGATTTTTAACTTCTGTGAGTGACAAGCAAGGGGTATGTTGCTATGCTATAGGACAGCAACAATACAGCATCACCTGCAGCCAGAAGCTCGCAGCTCACACAGCCTGTGGAATGGCACTGAAGAGAAGAGAGCAGATCCCTGGTCTCAGGTGGGGATGAAGGACTTTCCAAGGACCAAAGGGGAATGTGCAGGGCTTGCTTGCTGCAACTCAGAAAGACGATGAGCTGATCTGGAAGCAAAAGCTTCTGCCAGAACACAGCAATGTGGGACCAAGTCAGGTACAAATATTTTTATTTTCAGTTGGGCTAATTAGTTGGTCTGATCTAACCTGACTTTACTAGAAAATTTGGTTTATTTGCTTAGATTCTACTCTGATCATACCTAGCTTTTTGAACGCTTTGATCTTTAGAGAAGGGGACAAGTGAGATCCACCTCACAACTTTGGCTGACTCAGCATCTCACACCAGGCCATACATAAAGTTAGTTCTGTGGTCTCTGTGAGGAATCAGTCTTCCACAGAGCTGGGCTAAACGGTAGCCCAAATCAGACAGGCAAAGTTAAATGGAGATCACTGAAGCAAAAAACAGGAGATGGCCTTTTTCGGTGACTACACACGAAATATGTCAAAACTGCAAAACTGTGACATTGGGATGAAAAGGTACTGGATGGGAGCAACACATCTGACTTATGAAAAATTTTAAAGAGACTGAAAATGCTGTTCTCAGACTGAGACAGCTTAATGAAGTGTCAAGGTCTCATTTTCTCATTCATACTGTTAGTACTTTGCAGCACAGATGACCCCTGTGGAGTAAATGCTGTATTATTCACAACAGACAAAAGAAGCAGTGACTGAAACACAATCTTTTAAAATCACTAAATGGAAATATATTAATCAACATTTCTTTAACGTGTTCAGCACAATGAGTTTAAGTGAAGAACATTAATATTCTTTTAGGAATTTGAATGTTCAGTTCAAAAGCATGTAATCAGATATATTTCAAATTGAAACTCAAGTTTGCTGGTGATAGGGAATGCCTTTCTTCAGCAGAGCATTCAGACTAGTCATAGAATAATGAAATTTGCATTTGGGTCATGGATAGCAAGAGGAAATGCTGATTTATGCTCATTTCAAGTAGTTTTGAAAGAGTTTAATTTTTGGAGGAAACTTCTTAAGTAGCTAGTAACATGGTTACGAGGATGCCAGCAGAAAATATTCTTGATGAGTATGTACCACAGGTACAAAGAATTTACTGCTACAGAAATGTCAAACTCTCATTTCACAGGGCAGTTGGTACCTAGGAAGGCAGTGATCTGTGATTATCAGTTACTGTGAATAGTTCACCTGTTTCATTCTCACTACTTCTGAAATTCTTCATCTGTGCTTTATTCCCCTGTTGCTATCTTGCCGTGAAACCAAGATAATAAGCCCCTTTGAGCCAAGAAAATTGTCTGATCGTGGCTATAAAATATCAAGAACAATGGGGCATTCATCAGCAGACATGAGTGAAGTGAATGCCAAAATATATTGATAGGGAAAACAAATTTAACTTTTTTAATATTTTGAATATTTCCTGTAGATTAGTACCATGAGAAGAAGGTAAACTCCTGAGACACTGATTCTGCACAAATCCTGCATCTGTATTTCAAAACACAAAAGGAACTCTTCATACATGAAAAGTCATTCTCCAGAAATCTCTACTTAGCTCACTGACAACCTGCAGTTTCTTTCTGGACAAACCCCTCATTGAGATACTACACAAATTTGACCTGGGTTTGACTGTGGCCTTTAATTTTGACCACTGACACCCTGTTTGCTGCTTTGTCTTCCCTTTGTCCCTTACCTATCTTGTCTCTTACTGAAGTGATGTTTTGAGTCTTTTTCTCCTGCCTCCTGGGCATTACTGCAAATGTGAATGCTTCAAACTGCTTGTGAATTGAAACAAATTGGAGAGCGTAACAGAAATTAAATGTTTCCAAGGTAGGGATTTTTTTCCCAAGATCTGAGCTTGAGGCTGTAACTGGAATGGTAATTTAAATTAAATTTACAAGTTCATTTATTTTGTGTGTGATTATGAGGAAAAGTAATTTTTTTCTATTATTGTCTACATTTCCCAAGCCTGAGTAGACATCCCCTTGTGAAGGAAGCTGAGATGGCTCCCCACAGTTACTCTGTGTCCTGCTTGGTGATCCATATAGAGAAATGTTAATAGCCCAGGGTCTTGCCTTAAAATTAAGAATTTTAGATCAAGTTCCTATATGTTTTGTGGTAATACAAATATCAACAAGAAGGTACAGGCCTGTGGGTTGGAGATTGCACTAAGATAGGATTCCAATCAGTGATTCCATGTAATAAATAAAGGAGCCAAAGAAACCAGAACAGATAATGTGCTTATAATGATATTTCCTTTGCTATTTTTAGTTCCCCTGAGTCAATCTCTGGTTTAATGTCAGCATGAATGGGAGTTGAATTGGACCAGTAGTTGGTGATACAAAAAAAGTGCTGGCAACTTATGACAGTGTTATGAGTTTATGGTGATTGGAGTGGCACCAGCAAGAATATCCAAGGGACGACTTGGCTGGGAAGCTAGGATGTAGGAATCAGAGAAATGAGAAGAGAATCGTGTGTTGCCTTCTCCAGAGAAGACTTTAGGTTTTCCCTACAAGTTAATATCTGAATGAAAACCACCACTTTTCTTTTACATGATGTCTACATTCCCTTAGAAATTACAGAAAGAAGACAGTTTGATAGAATGAAGTATGCTCCTGTTTGCGTTTTCCACCTGTTCAAACAGTTTTCTGGTAACTAACTGTAGTATCTAATTAAAGCTGCTGCCTTCCTGGTGCACCTCTTGAGAAATGCTGCCATCCAGGTAATTAATGTGCTGTGCCTGCACTGGCTCAGATGCCTATATTTGCAGCAGGATGTCTTATCATTGACCTTGGAGGCATCTGGTGCTGGCTTCTCAATCAAACAGAACTTGGGACAAGACAGGAGTCAGACCTGGCTCTGCATGATGATTTCCACCATCAGCACCACTGTAGCATTTGCATTTTCAGTTATATGAGGTGCTGATAACACCTTGCATCACATGTGAGGAAGGTGATTGTTTCCTTCAGTTATAGTCAACCCATTGGTGCTAATGCAACTTGGTCTGTTCAGCCTGGGAAAGAGGAGACTGAGGGGAGACCTCATTGCAGTCTACAACTTCCTTGTGTGGGGAAGAGCAGGGGCAAACAGTGATCTCTTCTCTGTGGTGAGCAGTGATAGGACTGAGGGAATGTCCTGAAGCTGTGTCAGGGGAGGTTTATGCTGGATATCAGGAAAAGGTTCTTCATCCAGAGAGGGGTTTGGCACTGGAACAGGCTCTCCAGGGAAGTGGTCACAGCACCAGCCTGACAGAGTTCAAGAAGCCTTTGGACAATGTTCTCAGGCACATGGTGTGACTCCTGGGGATGGTCCTGTGCAGGGCTAGGAGAAGGACTCAATGATCCTTGTGTGTCCCTTCCAACTCTGCATATTCTGTGATTCTGTGGGAAACATCTTAAAGAACAATCAACATTGATTCTGCCAGGCACCCTTAGGTCAGCCTCATCTGACCTACTGGTTGTCTCTGAGTAGAAATATGCTGCCAGATGGCTTCTTTGGCACTCAAGATGTTGCTTTTCAGAGTAAAGCCTTGCTTAAGGTTCCAGGTGCAACAGACAGAGTTTCTGTGCCCTTCAGCACTGAATTTCTAGCCCAGATAGGTTAATTAATTAGTGAAAAGTTAACACAGTTTATGAAAGATGTGACGGCTCCGTAACTTCACCATTGACTGCAAGTGAAGGAGAGGCAAAGGTCTGGAAGGTTTTGCCTGTAACAGAGGTGGCATAAAGCTGTGAGCCCCTTCTGTCTGGTGGTTAGCGTTATGTCAAGATTAGTGTAGCTGAGCAGAAATCTACCAGATGAGAGACATACATCAGTCTTCCTTAAACATATGTGTATGCGTGTACATACCTTCATGTACTCTGACACAGTACATATACGTCATATATATCAATTGAAACATTTTTAATCCATTCTATTTGTGTCTCTTGGCAATGGTTGCATGACATGATAGTGGACATCCAATAACCCAGCCCATAATGAATGCCCAGTTATATCTATCAAAACAGTTCACAAACAGAAATCTTTGCAAAGGGACTGAACTGGAAATGGCAACTGCTGCATAATAATGTATATTAATTTTAAATTAATAAACTGAATGCTTACACTGGGAAATTAACTCTGGTAGGAGTTGCATCTTGATTGTATGAAGGCTTTAATACATGTGCTTAACTTTCAGTTCAGTAAACATCATGGGAACACCATGTATGCTCTGCAGTGGTAAATTACAACACTTAAGATAAATATTAAGATAATGGTTTGCTAAACCCCAGGCTTGCCTATAAGCAAAGATGAGGTCTTCTTCATCTTTTTTTTTTTTTTTAATTGAGCACATTTTTGACTTCTCAGAAAGGGGCTATGCACACAGGTAGTTACAACATGGTCAGCAATGGCCCACAGAGGGAGCTGAGTGGGAACAGAAATGCAAACATTGTGATGCAAGAGTCTAGGAAACTGATCTGAACTCCCAGTTGCCTCTAAAGCAATCCACATAGTAAACTGTTCTGTAAGAAATCCAAAGACTGGACTATATGTGCATAAAAAGCTCACAGTTTCTCACAGTTAATGTATTTATCCAATGAAGACCATTTTCAGATTGTCTGCAATCAGTAGAAGGAGCAATCAGTGGAGCAATCAGTGTTAACTGTGAATAGACTGCTCTGAGACAGCTTCCCTTCATACTGCAGCTTTCAGGTTTTCAAAGGTACCTTTCCTCTGAGGAGCATCACCTATCAGTTCTGTGGTAACACAGGGAGCCTCTGTGAGTCCCTCTTTGAATAAATAGGAGAAAGCTGTCAATTTTGTATGTAGTGTTCAAGATAAACATCTTTCCAGTGTTTCCACATGAAAAGTTTTACATCTGAATTTTTTTACCCAAAACCAGTGCATTCTGATCAGTTTTACTCTGCAACCTTTTTCAGTTGTCCATAAATGTCCTTTTAATAGTGATAAAATAGATGTGCTTAATCATTAGCAACTAAACCAATAAGTTAGCCTGCAAGGCAAGGTGGATTAAAGAAGATTTTAGTACTACTTAATTGATTTTTGCTCTAGATGCTCATGTGAAGTAAACAGTGTCATTAAATAAAGATTTGTTTTAAATGTGATCAGTGGGCGATCTGTTTGCTATTATCCTTTCTTCAGACAGAAAAGGCTTCAGGGGAGAACTTACTGTGATACTAATAGTACTGAAGAGACAACCTAAAAAAAACCCCAACCAGCTGTTGTAGACAATGTGGTTTCAATAGGAATTGCCTTGGAGATACAATGGCCCTTCTCTACCATATTTAATTCTGTTTTCCACTTAAGTCCCATTCATTTTCAGAATGAAGAATTTCTTGTGTCAACATTTGTACTCTATTTTTTTTTCTTGCTGTGCCTCTTACCTTATGATTTAGAATTTAACATCTGCCTACTTTGAATACTACAGCTGAAATTTTAAGCTTTACTTCTGCTGTGGCAACTGATCCCTCTTGCCTTTACCTCTCTATTTCTAGCTGCATGATTTTGTTAAAGGACAAGCTGTTACTTGGTTTAACAGCAGAACATAATGCCTGCCTTTGATAAACATAAGGCAAAGAAAGACTGCTTGCAAAAGCTAGGAGTTGCAAACATCTGAGCTCTTCTTCGTAAAGTTTTCAGAAATAGAGCCTATAAATGTACAAGGTTATTTATCATACTGGATTATCTGTTTTTGTTAACATAATTAAATACAATAAGTCTATCCAGATTTATATCAGCATGGTAAAAAGCAACATTTCACGCTCGTAGTCACTTTGCATACTGGAAAAACGAAAGCCTTCTTTAAATCTGGAAGATAATACATAAGGAGTGCAATATTCACTTTAATTCTTATTTAGGGTCTAAGTTTACTCTTCAGGGTAGTAGAGAGTGACTGACAGGTTTTCAATGAGCCAATTTACATACTAAGATACATAAACTGCTGAACCAGTTAACATGTGCAAACAATATGATTTCGATTAAATTTTATTTACTGTCTGGAACTGTACCTATTGCGCTCTCCCCAAAATAGGAAGAAAATAGAAATACCGCATCTAGCTGTTGCACTACAAACTATGAATGTGCTGCACAGGATGAATGAGGAGAGGTACCTTACATATTTAATTTCTGGGCTTTTTTTTTAGGGTTTTCTTGAGGGAAGAATTATGAGAAAATGATTTGTATTACAGTGTACACATTCTTACACAAAGAAGTAAAATCTGTTGCTTAAAACTACTAGTAGAATGAAGCAAAAGAAAGCTTACCAAACAATACAGAAATATTAAGACGTAAAAAGAAACGTGACAAGAGTAAGACTCTGCACTACATGTTCAGGATGAAAACAAAACCAAAGATGCTGTCCGCATGGAATGATGGATGAAAGATGCTACTTGCAGCTCACAACCTTGTATCTTATCTATGCCACGTTCTGTTTCTCCTTTTGGAGTGCAATAAAACCCAAACTGTTTCTGTAAGTCTTGCAGGATCTGAATTGATGCACTGAAGCTGAAGGTCCATCTGTTCTAGTGCCTTGTCTCCTACTAGTCTTGGCTTTTCATGCCTAAATTCTGTAATCAAAACAGAGAAGTTTGATAGGTTTCCCTTTCTGGGGAGAAAGTGACTTCTCTGCATCAACTTAAGACTTGGGTGGCAGTGGCCATGGATTGTGTGGTGGACGATGTTAGCAGAGGTGTAGGGGTTGGGTAAGTCTGCTCTTCATTTGGGATGAAAATTTTTGTGTGTGTGTGCAGTAGAGTTAAGACTCAAAATACACCTGCAAGAGCACCACCTCCCGTGCTTAAAATGAGCTGGGATCGTGAACCTTGTGAGAACAGTCACAATGAACTGCAGTCATTCAGGGTTGAAGATCTGGAAGTAGATGAAAAAGCGATTAGATGCTGGGGGAAGATTTTCTACGGCTTCGGTGAAGTGTCACAGAGGTGTGCCGCATCAACAGCTTCCTTACACTTCTAAGATGAGGCACGCCAGCCTTTGGAGGGAGTGGTGACAGTGCGGAGTCCCAGGGGGCCCAAATGCCTGGCCGGCCTTTCACTCGTTCTGCGTCCACGGAACAGGTGCTCCCAGTTTATCACGCCTCTCCCTCACCGCCACAGAGGACGTGATAGGGTGGGCGCAGGGGGCCGGGCAGGGGGCGCATACTCAACAGGGAGCTTGGCAGGAGCCTCCGCTCCTCCCTCCCTCCNTGCTGCCTGGGGCTGGGCTGGGGCTGCGGAGCCGCGCGGGCTGCGCGGATGTGTGTACATAGAGCTAGAGGGATATATATAGATAATACCTAAGATAGATAGATAGATATTTCCTGTTGAAAGTCCTCGTGTGGGCACGGGGGAGGGAGGAGAAGCCGGGCGCCGTGTCCGCCGTGTGCCGACGGCGTGTCCGCGGGAGCCCGTGGATGCCCATATGGTCGCGCCGCTCTGCTTTCCTCGGTAGGTGCCTCACTGTGTGTATGTGTTTGTATGTATGTATATGTTTGTATATGTATATCTACATATACCCACACATATGTGTGGGCGCGACGCGGTGCTCCCTCCCTCCCTTCCCTCTGCAGGTGTCCGTGTGTTATTTGATGCACACCCGCGGTCCCCAGGTGCCCCCGCACCTGGTCGCTGCCCCGGGCACGGGCCTGGGGACCCTCCCGGCGGAGAAGCCAGAGGGTCCCGCGGCCCGGGTCCTGCCTCCCCCCGGCGCTGTGTATAAGGCACCCCCCCATTCGCCATCCCCAGGGCGGCAGGTACCGTGGGCAGTTTGGCTGGAGCACCAACACTGCCTTTCTTCGCACGCTCGTCACGAGTTAGTAGAAAGCTGCGACAGCCCAGATGCCTTCGTAGACATCCATTCCTCCTACTCAGCCTCTGGCAAAGAAGAGAAGATAACAGGCAGCACTTCTGTCTGTGTGGGTGGAGGAAGAGAAAGGATTATTGATAATGGATTTGTTGAAGGGACACTGATTCTGGGTTTTAATTATTGTTTTGGTGGTTTCAGTGTGGCACTGAATTGTATTGCTGCCAGAGGAGTCTCTTGGTAGCTTTAGTGCAGTGCTTTTAAAATCCTGTGTTCTTGCTTTGGCTTTTTAGTAAAATATTTTCTCGGTTGTGATACATGCAAGGAACTCATTGAGGAAAACTCAGTTTGTGAAAGAGTGATGTGGACTGTGTGCAAAATGCTGGACTACTGGAAATGCAGCATTTTTTGTTTCCTCCAGTCCTGGGTTGTAATGGCAGTTTCTTACAACAAGTGAACATTTATCATTTACGAGAGGTTTTGGTTTATGTGGTTTGGCTTTCAGGTTGGTCTGTTTGTTTTTTTAAGTTGCTGCTGTTTCTTTAAGTTGGCTTTTTTTTCTCTGGATGGGAGGTGGAGTATCATCAGATCACAGGGTTAAATCTTGCAATCAGCACATGAACAGAACTGTCCTCTGGAAGAAATGATGCCTTGATAGGCAAGGAAGGTACTTGTATCAATTAGTCCATCTTCCACTCAGAACTGCTTTATTGGCAACCTCTTCATAGGATTCTGTGGGAACAGGGTATCTGTTCTATATCACTATACAATTTGGGGGTATAAATAATATAATTTTAAAGTAATTGTGATCCTACTCAGTTGGAATCTTTTTTTCCACTTTCTGGGATAAAAAGCTGAAAAAACCTTACTGAAAGTGTGTACTGTCTTTTTTTTTTCTTTCTCTAGAGCTGTGTGAAGAAAGTCTTCAGCCATGGATGTGTTCATGAAAGGGCTTTCCAAGGCAAAGGAGGGAGTCGTAGCAGCAGCAGAAAAAACCAAGCAGGGTGTGGCAGAGGCAGCAGGAAAGACGAAAGAGGGAGTCCTCTATGTGGGTAGGTGGGCAGCAGAGAGCATGCTGCTGGTTGGTGCACCCAGACATTCACAGCTGGATCCTCATCAGACCTATTCTTCTGCAAAAAAATGTGTAATTGCTCATAGGAGACCATTGCAAAAGAAACAAGATGAAAGTTGTGCCTTCCCGAGCTCTGGTTCTTTGAAGCCAAATGTTGCTTCTTGTGTCATGGGCTGGGCATGCATTGCTGCTCTGTGGAGGAGCCACGTGGGTAACACCATCCTGAAGGAAGTTGTGTCATAGGGAAGTAAGTGCCTTACAGTACAGGTCGCTGGCTGGCACTCCACGTAACAAGTTTGCCAGATCAAGGCTGAAGGGCTGGTTGGTACAGTAAAAATAAATACAAAAAAATGTAAACGCTGGAGGAGAAGGTAGCTTCACAGCATTCTACAGAACAGGTGGGGCTTAAATAGAGTTTCAGGAGAAGACACTTGAGAGGTTAGCTCGGGAGCTGAGTAGTAAACATGCTGACTGCTTAGCATGTTGACAGTAACATTTTGTATGGCTAAGTGTTACCTTCTGAAGTTAATTTCATGTTCTGCAATTACTAGTGCAAATTCATGGCAAATACTTTCCGTGACTTCTCAAGGAAGAGCCTCTACAGTTAATGAGGTAGGGCAGGTAGACCCTAAGGTAGCAAAGCAGTTGTTAAGTGTCTTTTTCTAGATCACACATGTCTTGCATAGAGCCAGGGACAAAATTCTTTTCAAATCCCAGACTGGTACTTTCATGCATGATAGTCATCTTCATTTCGCAAGTATTGGGCTTTAGAGGACTGTCTTGCAAATGCTGTCATGAAAAATTCGCAGAAAAACAATCTGCCAAGACTATATGAGTAAGTGGTTATTTATAAAAAAGTGATTATGGATCTGTGTCTTGTATTCATCAAATAAAGCTAGTCTATAAAAGAGTGGAGGGGGAAAAGATACCCTTTTGTGTAGGTCGTTTCTGTTCTGTTGATTTTGTAGCAGGTCAGTTCTGTAATGGATGCTGTGTGTACTGAGGGAGATGTGCACACATAACAGAAGTTAAACAGAGCTGAAAACCAGAGGCATTTCTTCTCAATAGAAGTACTGAGGTCTCTGGTATTCCAGTGCCTTTTTTGGATTCCTGCTGCTGTTGCAGGCTAGTGCCAGTCTGTAAGAAATTATTTCTGCTCCAGATAGTGTGGACTACTCATTTGGAATATACTTCCCTCCTTTTAAGCCATATCAAAGCTCAGTGCTCTTGCCAACAGGGATAGCAGTCATTTTGAACACTAATTGTAGGATGAATCTATTTTAAAATGAGCATCTGCTCATTTTCGAGATATCAAAATAGATGTTCTTCCGCTGTATATTGTGCTTGATGTTGGAATTATTTACCAGAGGTAGAACTTTCTTTAACTTTGTTTCCTTGTTTTCTTCTGGCTGTGCTTCTGGGGTCATTGATTTCTTTGTATTAGAAACCTGTGTTGTGTGCTAAATTAATCCTTATGCCTGACCTGTTAGTTCAGGCCATAATAACATCTGAACCTAGTTCTGCTCCCAAAGACAACGGATTTCCTGTTTTCTTCGGAGATGCTTTTGCTGAGGTTGAACTTTGGAGGCCAAGCTTGCTATTTTTTTCAAGAATAAATTACTGGGCTCGGGAGAGCCCTGAGCCATGGAAGGGACCTGCGGATGTGACTGTAATAATGGTGGAGGATCCTTCTCCCACCAGATGCCTCCTTTGCAGGAGGAAAGAGTTATGTGCACAGTTTGTCATGCAGGCAAAAGAGCCTTTGGTTGGAAGTTGTCTCCAGAAGCTCTGGCAGCTTGTGTCCAGTTGTGTGCTTGCCCATACCGGCAGGAGGTTTCAACAAGTTCAGGTAGGGTAAGGGAAATGAGGAGCTGGATGTTTCTCTTGTCTATTTCCCAAGCACACATCAGAGGTGTCTCTTCACCTGTGCAGCATTAGCAAAGGCCAGTGTGATAATCTTTTGTTCTGCAGGCTGATAATGATTGCAGTGCAAAAGGTCTGAAGCCCCTTTATGAGCAGAGGAGAGGAGCAGCATAATTCATTAGAACTCCTGAAGACTTCTCACTCCATTTTTCTATAGTTGGGTTTTCAGATTTGAGATTCACAGCCGGATTGTACTGTGAAAGCTGCCTGACATCTTGCAAAAAGAACCTAACAACACTGGGCTGAGTGGGACCTGTTAATCATTTTCAGTTTCATAATGTTCAGCCTCCCATTGCTGCTGGAGAATTAAGAAGATGCAAAGTCTTTCATCCAGATCCCCTAGGTGATGTGGTTTCTTGCCGAAATCAGTGCAATTTAAGTAAACGTGGAAAACATGTGGACCTTTCTGTCCAGGCTGCTGTTAACTATTATGTGAGAGATTATACCCTAATTCTACCTGGTAAGAGTTCTATTAACAACAGCTGCTGTTTGGTATGAAATGTAGTCATTGTAAGTCTTTTATTCTTGTTTTGGTTTTAGTATTGTTTTGGCACAAGGAAAATTTCCCTTGGCGAAGGGAGAAACTTAGTGCTCTGTGGAAGAGCAGTGTATTGGAGGATTAATTGAGGATTTATTTCCCTTTCCATGCTGAAGTCTCTTCTTTCTTCCCTCAGTCCACTGTCTGTCCTCCTTTTAAGTACTCAAGATCCCTTCAATACAGTCTACAAAGGGTTTTTATGCTTTCAAGTGTTGGGGGTTTTTTTTCCCTTAAATTCCTCTCCTAATGGGCTTCAGCATTGGCCAACCGAAATTGGTGGTTCTCTCTTAACTCATTCAAGCACAGCATCAGGACCTTTCTTGATGTCAAACAATGGCCTGGTCATTGTTTAGAAAGGAGGAGTGAGGCTCAGCAGTCCTGTGTGTGCTGTAAATTTAAAACTGCATCTTTCTGTATCCTTTAAGTACTGCCACTCAGTCACTTCATCTCTCTTCACGCTAACAGCTCTTGATCCCCACTCGCTTTGAAACCAGGAACTGAGTAAGAAGGATGTGCTCGCACACTCTTGGTGATCCAGTGTTCAAAATGCCTGATGAACTTCGTGTGTGCTTCCACGGAGCTAAAACTTTTGCTCAGTTGACTCTTGAGTGTGTGTTCAGTGCTCAGGAGTGGAAGTTTCCAGTCTGATCGTTTTTGGTGTGTCATAAGCTCGCAGAACAAAGGAATAGTTTATTAGCAGCAGGGTGGCTGTCAGTTGTTTACTACTCCCAGTGCTAGCACATGGCCTTAGAGTAGAACAGTGCAGTCATGACCTATTTGGCAAAGCCATCCAAATTCCTCCACTGCACTCTTTTCATAATGTTTCGTATTTTCCTTTGGTAGTAGAAAGGCCAGCAGAGTAGTCGAGGGACTCAAGGTCTGGCTGGTGGAGTAATGGGCTTGAGGACTTAGAAGCGAGTGTTTTCCTTAAATGTTGATTGCCCCTTCCCCTAACTTGGACTTTCTCTCCCTGTCATTAACCAGGTCTGACTAAGCAATGTGAAAAGTCTGTTGGTCTCTCAAATAGTCCAGAAACGAATGTATTTCCAAACTGCTGACACACTCCTTCATTCTGAAACACTGACAGCAGTGATAATAAATGATGAAGTGACTCTATGGTATTTTTCATAATTAAAAAAAAGGCAAAAATGCTGTTTAGTTTTCTGCCTCCCCTCACACAGATGTGTACTATAGCTAGGAAAAGTAGCATTACCATGTACTACTATTGCTTTTAAGTGGCTTAGGTCAGAGTCACGTTCCTTGGTCTTTATATTATCCCTACTCTGATTCCTCTGTTCCCCTTGTTGTGCAGGGTACAGTGAGCAAGACTATTGGTATTTCGGGAATGCCAGAATGAAAGACAGCTAATTTCTCCCAGAAACAATGAGGACAACCAGCTTTCCTTCATGGCCAGCCAGAAGTCGTCCTGCTGAATTCAACTGTTGTTATTTATAGGCCTGTTCTGGCACATCCTAATGTGCTTCTGGATGCTGTTGTAGCTACGATGGCAGAAACAGCTACTCGCATGCAAGTGTGCAGCAGTGGGGCAAGTACTGCTGAGCTCTAACATATGCTGCAGGGTCTGGAAGACCAGCTAGCTGGTTGTTTGCCAATTAATGGATCTGGCTATACATACCCCTGTTCCATATGGGTCTGTGAACTAAGCTTTTTTAAAGAAAAGCCTGTCTGTGCGAGCTGTGGCTGTAGCAATGATATATCTGAGCAAGCGAAGTAAGAATTGACTTGCAATAGGTCCCTCTGGAGATGAGTGCCTTGCACGGGTCCTCAGGGAGCTCTGTCATACCATCCATCTCTTCCTGGCCTTAGGGAACTGAGTACTTGCTAGTTCAGAGTTTTCCATGTCTTTAATGGCTTGGCTTGCAAACAGTCAGTTCAACAACATGAACGGGATATTGGCCAGGTCTAACATTAAAAGCCTGTGCTTAATATTAAGTATTCCAATAGACACACTGTGAGCCTGCAGTGGTGTTCAGTTGCCAGAAGTCAGTAGAACCATCATCTGCTTGAACTCCAGCATGTGCTTTGCTTCTTCAGGTCTCATGGTGGTACAAAATTGAGAACCAGAGTCCTAAAACAAGTCCTTAGATGTGAACACTTTGCATATAATGAAACTTCTGGTTGTTCAGTGGTAAATGTTTGTCAGTGAGAGAAAGCAAGCTTTTTCTCAAGAGAAAATTGGAGTAAAGGGAAAAGACTTCTTGGCTGTTTAACCTCGTAATTAGCTAAAGGAACATTTCATTTTACTTGATGCAATATTTTTTCCCTTGTATTTATCATGGATTATTATTCTACTCTTGCTCATGGGTAACAGAGCCTTTTCAATCATGTAATCAATCTAATAGTGCCAGAACTAGAAGGCTACAATTCCATAAATTTGCACTAGTAGCAAATAGGACATATTGATGAATGAGCTTATATTGTATTTCTGTGTTTAACTGTATTATTGTAAAGAATTTTGGACAAAAAGTTGCCTTTTTTCTAACATTTTTCTGCTCATGCATTTTATTCTGTTATGTTAGAAGAGTAAAGTCAGAAGTATAAATTATAATGTCTCAAATACTGAATGACAACAAAAAAGTTGCATTACAAATAAGGTCATTTCTGTGTTGGTAAGAAAAATAAAATGTCATCCTATCTCTGGCAGACTAGGTAAGATGATTAACTAGGAGCCATAAACTCTGTTAATTGCACATTGTTAAGCATCATAGGCCACAGATGGATGCTAATCCCTGAAATGTAGCCAAATGATGGATCCTGACAAGGGCAAGTAGAGGGCTGGTAGGGAAAAAGACACCCAGTTAAGTTTTAAACAGCAATAGGTGCTAATTTGTTTCTCTTCCTCTTAGAGACGCAGGAGATTGTTCCCTTTCACGCAGCATATTAAAAAGTCAAGGTCTTTTTGCATGGGTGTTGCAGAAATCAGTTTGGTCTTCAGTGTGGCAGAGTTATGTTGCTTACACAGGCCTTGTGTTATGACTCAGTCTAGCACAAGTTCCAGGTTGCTGCCTGCAAATCAGGGGTGAGCTGTGACATGTGCCTGTGACAACGAGGACACCGGATGCAGCAGACCTTGGGTGTGACCTGGGGGGCATTCTCATGTTAAAATCCTAGCTACTGCTTGAAGTTTCTCTTCTGGATTAGTTGAATGTCTGAATCTGGCTAGCACTGTCAGCTCCCTGTGAATTTAACCTCTAGGCCCTTCCGTAGTTCAGTAGTGGCTGTCAACCCCTGCAAACTGAGATCTGGCAAAGGTGAAACTGTAAGGATCTTCTGGAAACCGTGGCTCAGAGCTTCTCCAAATGCATGCATGAGCCTCCTTAGGATGTTAACGTGGTTTCTGTGCAGAGTCATATCTGTGTGAGTTTGCCAGGTGGGAGGCTTAACACAGCTGTTAAGAAAATGGAAAGGAAGTCAGTATGTACTGCAGAAGTGTTTCCAGTTTTATTCACCTTTCCACAGTCAATACCCATCCATGCAGTTGTTCTTTACTGATGGTTTTGCCTCTTCCCTGAGACTGAATTTCTTTTTAATTTCTTTTAATAACCTTGGAAAATATTGTATGCAACTGTCTGTGATCTACTTATTAATCCCCCTTTATCATCTATCTAGTCTTTACCAGTACTTAAGAATATGTGTTTTCAACCTAAGGTTTTTTTTTTTGTTTAGGTTCCAGGACCAAGGAAGGAGTAGTTCATGGTGTCACAACAGGTAAGATAATTATCTCTTGATTTCAGCTTCTTTCCTACATGCGGTTAACCAGCCATTTAGCTGTTAAAAATTCTGTTTTTTTGAGAGCACTACAATTTATGAAAGATAGAAAAACACAGGAAAATTGAGAGATCTGGTTGGCTGGGAAGATTGAAGGGAAATGGCTTACAGGAAAGAAACAAATTTCAGAGTTTTGATTTGAATTTGTCACAGTTATGAGTGTTTTGAAATGTTTTTTTAAAACTGACTAATCTCTCAGTAGCAAGAGCACTTTCAAACTTGAAATGTAATGCCCGGCATGTATATTCACAATAGCATTTCTACACCAAAAAAAAGTAAATTTGCTTTTTAAATTGATTTGCAGGGATCATTTTAGGTGTGAACTGAAACCAATAACCAATAATTTGTTTTAAGGGGCAAAATGAATGGAAGTCTTTGATATCTACAGAGTGCAGAAAAGCCTTAGCTGGCCATAGGGCACTGAATAAAATGTGTAATTTTCTGCTGTAGAATGTGGGAGTTCTGGAGGTGTGAAGAGAATGCATGATCAAGAAATGTAAGCTGCTTTTCCCCGAACAAATTAGAAAACAAATAAGATAGTAAAAAAGGATTTCTTTTTCCTTAGTGTACAGCTGGTGTGTCATTCAGCTGTGCTCACATAAGCCAATGCAAAGGATAAACAATGGTAGGTAAAAAAATGTCAGTACTTAATACACAACCCACATAAGTGGTTGAAAAGTCAGTCAAGAGCATTTCTAGTAACAAAACGGAACAGAATATCTAGGATAGTCCTTCAGAGTTTAGCCCCAGGCTAAGCATGCATGCTGTTGTTATGAGGTATGAAATCTCAGCTTGTTAGACCTCAATTAAGAGAAATATTCAGAGGGATCATTACTATGACTGGCAGAGGATTGCAGTAGAATGAGATTTGGGGCACATGTATCCAATATCATCACAGATGTGGAAGCAGCAACTGACAGCAGTGGGAAGCAAGTTAATAGAGGTGATGTTCACCAAGCTGGGATGTGACAGAATCAAAGTCAAGGGCATTTGCACGTGTATGAAACATGCTGATGAAGCACTGGGCTTCTAGTGGGCTAGGTCAGTGGGGGATTTCTCTTCCTCATCCTGAGAGAAACTACTGATCTCAAATGCTGTACCCCTCTTCATGTGATGGCAATATGTTTAGTGAGGCAGGAAGTTTTCAGTAGGTGAATAGAATTTTTAACAGGTTTGAAAATATTTTAAATTTTGTTCTGGAAGGTACAAAACAGGCTGTAAAGCCAAACATAAGGGGAACACATCTGTTACATGCTGTGCTGATGAATAGAAAATTTGAAAAAGTCACTGTTGATTTTAGACAACAGTAGCTGCTCCTCACACACTTTAGGAAATGAAAGCGACACAAAGCGAAACACCTAAAACTTGGGAATAATGGGTTCTGTGCCACAGTTTGCTTCCTTCTGGCCTTTCAAGCTGTTTGGGATTAGTTTGGCTGTTGAATGAAAATGGAAAATGAACAGGGGGTGAGCAGGTTGAAATGTGGCAGTGAGAAGAGAGGACTTCAGGCAAAATCTGGAGAGCATGGCTTCCCAAATGAAACAGGATGGACTTGCTAGTGTAAGAACAGAGGAACTGCTTGGACACGTTTTAAGAATAAAAAAATAATAGCAAGTCTATAAATAGTTGTTCTGTCAAGCAGAGAAGGTAGATAAAAACAGATTGGGTTCACTGTAGTGATTCTATGAGGTGTAATATGAAGACACTCAGAGATGGTAGTGAAGGTGCCATGGAAATCAAATCTATTTAAATCAGTGCTGTTACTGTTAATGTGACAAAAATGCCTTTTAAGTTGCTTGTAAAGACCTAATTGTCTCTTTTCATGTGACTGGGAGTTCACAAGTTGTGGTGGTTTTATGATATTGACTCCCCAGTGCATCATGTGAAACCTGAGGTGAAGTAAACACTTCATTATGTAAACAAAAATGGTTCAGGGGGTTGGAGACAATCAAATGCAAAATAGAATCACAGATCAAAATGAGTGCATTCACAGTTGTGCAGTCAGTCTTTTCTTGCTGTCTGAGTTCCAAAATCTAGATAGTTTTGCTGTTTTTGAATAAATTGTGGGTTAACCCCCTGTGCTGGTGAAATGACTGTGAAATGACGCACCTTGAAGGGCTAAAAAACCTAAATGCATTTTTCAGTCAGTTAATTTCCAAACCCAGAATTACTAGACTGAGGTGTTTCTTGCTTTAAATGTGACCTGATTGTACCAGGTTGAGTGACATCAAGATACTGTGAAATGAGGATTCCAGGCTGTAGCTCACAGGAATATGGTGAGTGTGTTATTTGGCAGGTCACCCTTTCTCAGAACTTCTGATGATAAAGCAGCTTTGCTTATTGGTTTTATGGGGTGTTTGCTTGCATTTAGACTTGCTAGACTTCATAATTAACATGTCTCCTGGCCTTTGACTGTAAATGCATAATTCACTCATCTTACTTATCTCCCAGAAATGAACTGTATCAAAGATGAAATATTTACAGTCCATCTCCTGATATGCTAAATAAAGCACTATTTGTAAATAAATCAGAACCAAAAAGCCCTTAGCCCTTCAACCATGTGTCTGTGTCCTGAAATTGACTGAAGACACAATATTGACAGTTATAAACCAATAGTGAAGTGTTTTGCTTAGTTCTTTTATTTGATCATTCCTGTTCTTCTTAACATTCTTATTCATTGGTATCCTGCTCTTTAACTCCATCAGGTATCTTACAGAAAATTGCATAAATTAAAGAACCACCAATATATTTGTGGCATCTCTGTAAATGAATTCTTCAAGTAGTTAAGATAAACTTACTATTTGAAATACGTACTCAAAAGTGTATTTGGTACAGTAGGAGTAATTCAGAGAAACTCTGTGGTTTCAATCAACTTTTACTGTCCAAGGTTGAAAGCAACTAATTGTTTTGAATTTCTGCAGAGGTTTTACATGGTTACTATATGCTACCCAGTTGTCTGTAATAAGCAGGGCAAAGACAACTTCAATGCTAATACTTTTTGCACAGTGCTATAGTCAGTATTAGAACTCAAAGTTAGCCTTGGTGTGGTCATTGTACACTGCCCCAGGGTCATTTAATGGAATGGACAGTCTCTGCATAGATAGAAGTAATCAGGCCATAGCACAGCAAAGCTCTGCAGAAGCTGCTTGACTCTGATTCTCAACACTGTGATGCAAAGCAGATATCAATTTTACAAAGACTTAATGGCTTAAGATCACTAAACAACCTGGTATTCAGATAAATTTAATAATTTGGAATCAAACCCTTGCATTCTGAACTGATTTGTTTGTATGCACTTAATGCTTTCCCTGTTGCTACTTAGTGTAAGCAATAAAATATGTGAGACTGGAAACCTATTTTGATTTTTCTTCTCCTGTCACTGGGGTTTCAGAGCTGGTGTGTCACCAGGCTGGAGCTCATTATCAGAGTCACTCTGGTAATGATGTTGATATTCAGTTATTCCTTAGAGACAGGAAAGAAGGCTCTCTCCTTACTATGATTGCTTTTGCCAATCTGTGCTATTTATATGGTTTGCTGAGTTTGTCTTCATGGCTCTGATTTCTGAAGCAGTGTGTGAGAGATCTTTCATGGAAACTCCTGTGTCAGCTTTCTTATGCTATGTCTGTGTGCAGGTTTTGGCTGGGATGGAGTTAATTTTCTTCATAGTACCTGGTATGGGGCTGTTTGGGATTTGTGTTGGAACCAGTGTTGATAACATAGGGATGCTCATTGCTGAGCAGATCTTATGCATCAAGGCTGTTCCTGCTTCTCACTTCACCCCACCAGTGAGGAGGCTGAGGGTTCACAAGGAACTGGAGGAAGACACAGCCAGGACAGCTGACTGCAGTTGACCAGAGGGATGTTCCACACTGTATGGCATCATACTGAGCAGTAAAAGTATGGGGAAGGTTGGTGGGGGTCATCTGCTTGGGGACTGGCTGGGCATCAGTTTGGTGGTGGTGAGCAATTGTTTTAATTTGCATCACCCGTGGGATTTATATCTTTCTCTCTTTGTTATTTTCCTTTTTATTATGATTTGTTATTACTATTATTGTTTTATTTCAATTTAACAGTACGTAGCCCATGAGTTTTCTTGCTTTTACCCTTCCAGTTCTCTTCCTCCCTATTCTGCTGGGGGAGGAAGTGAATGAGCAGCTGTGTGGTGCTTAGTTGCCAGCTGGGGTTAAACCGTGGTTGTCTGAAATAGAAGCAATATTAAGTATACTGCTTTTGTTAACTACTTTTATCAGTATCTTAATGTTGTGCCAGTAACAGTGTTAGCAGCCTGATTCTTTCCTTTTTCATTTGAGTTTGTATGTATTAAACCTTTCCTAGGATAATGTGTTTCTGGGAGGAGGAAATGTACTTCAGACAGCACCTTCCCAAAATACTGTAGTAGTGGGAACAGCAGCCACTGGATAGTTGCTCTTGGTAGGTGGTTGTATTTGCCATGACAACATAGTATAAGAAATGTGGGTCTAATAATGGCATTGAGAATCAGGTGGTTTATACTGCAGCATCCACAGTGCACTCAATTCCACTCTGTTTCGTGATATTTTGCTTTTGAGGTGCAGTTGCTGTAAGAGCTTGAGATAATGAAACTAATTGTGACCATGACAATCAACACAGTACAAGCGTGCTTTATCGTTTTATCAGGAAGTATGAGTCTGCTTAAAGCCAACTGACCCCTTGTCAGCATCAAGCCTGCTGAGTCCTTTATATGTTCTGCCATTCAACATTGTTTGGAGAGGGGAGTTTTCAAAACAATGTGTGTCACTTCCATACAGAAAAATTTAATAGAAGGACCCTGAATTATAGAATCATAGAATGGTTTGGGTTGGGAGAGACATTAAAGATTATCTGGTTCTAACCCCATTACATGGGCAGGAACACCTTTTGCTGGACCAGGTTGCTCATGGCCCCCTGGCCTTGAGCGCTTCCAGCGATGGGGCAGCCACAGCTTCTCTGGGCAACCTGTTTCAGTGCTTCACCACTCTCATAGAAAAGAATTTCTTCCAAATCTAAACCTATGCTCTTTCAGTTTGAAGCCTTTCACTCCTGTCCTGTCCCAACATGACCCTGTAAAAAGTCCCTCTCCACCTTTCTTGTAGGCTCTTTTTAGGTACTGGAAGGCCACAAGTAGGTCTCCCTGGAGCCTTCTCTTCAGGCTGAACAACCCCAGCTCTCTGTCTGCTTTCATAGGAGGGGTGCTCCATCCCTCTGGTCATCTTGGTGGTGTCCCCTGGACTCTCTCCATCAGGTCCATGTCCTTCCTGTGCTGGGACCCCAGAGCTGGATGCAGCACTGCAGGTGGGGTCTCACCAGAGCGGAGCAGAGGGACAGAATCCCCTCCCTTGACTTGCTGGTTATGCTGCTTTGGATGCAGCCCAGGATCTCTCTGAGAAAATGAATGAGACAGAGGAAAAATAAAAAGTACTGAAATGTACCCAAAACATATCTCCTCTTCTTTTTAACTTTTTAAAAAATTTAAATGCTTCTTGGAAGATACAATTTTTGAATCTACTTTTACAAGATGCTACTTTTTTTTATAATTCTTTTTGCCATTTGGAATAACATGAACGACTTTCTGTTTCCTAATGTTACTCAGTTTCTTTCTAAAAGACTCAAGCATGATCAGGTCTCACCATGCTTTGCAAGATACAGCGTGTTATTAGGACACACACATATCTTAAGATATATGTTTGCAAGAACCAGTGAAAAGCTTCCTATGAAAATTTTATGCATAGAATCTAAGGCTTTTTGTGGTCTGTAGCTGGTAATAATTGAATGGGGCATCTTAACAGATGTCTTTTTGCACTTGCTAGCATTAAGTCAGACCTTCCCTGAGGGCAGCATTTGCTTTTCAGCAAAACCCACTTTTGATTATTTTTTTTTTTTCCTGGAAAAAGCATGGCAATAGAGTAGTGGATGTATACAATAAATTTCTCATGAACTTTTAGATCATTAGCATGTATAGTGTGGGAGATATTTGAAACAGACTTTGTTTCAAATTTCTTACAATGTTGTTCTGCTCTATAATGAAAGCTCCTGATCATAATAAAGAAATACTCAATTAGTTGCTAACTTTTCCCTTTAACTTAGCTAAAATGAGCATTAAATTATCTGCCTCCATTTTCAGTCAGCAGATATTTATAATTTGGGTCTTTAATAAAAATTGCATATTAGTCATGTTATTTAGCTTTCTAGCTTGTTCCTAATTTTTGCCATTTAATATCAGTCATAGTAATGTATGCTGTCTGCCCTGCGATATGGACAACTGATGCTCTTTATGTAAGGAATTAAAGGAATGTAATTTATCCACAGAAAGTCTGATTTTCATATGTGCTTCCCAAAAAAAGGCTCAGAAATGATGGCCTAACTTTCAAGCAGAATCCATCCTGTGGTCATAAAGGGTACAGATAAAACCATGAATGCATTTTATGGATCAAATGGGATTTAGCCGGGAGGATTAGTTAGAATTGAAAAAATATATGATGGATGTTTTTGTAGAACATTTCCTTGTTTAGAGGAATACATGTTTTATTTTGCTGAAAATCTCGCTGTGTAACTTTAAGGCATGAAGTCATTCCATCCCTTTCTTCGAGCAGTGTCACTGTAGTTCAAGCTGCTGTCAGAAAGAGCCCTTGGGGATGAATGAGCAGAAAAAACCCAGTGATATTCTGAAAGGTAGAATGGCAACTGCTGATGTTAGGCTAAATGAGTAGTTGTTTCCCTGGGGCTTGGCAGTTAGCTATTAATCCAGTTTGCTTTGGCATTCAGTCTTTTTATAAATTAGTGTATTATGTATTAGCATTGGGGCAAAAATCTCAAGGGAGTCAGATAAAAGGTTGTACTTGAAATTCTCTGGTTGAGCATTGATAGATCTGCTTTTTAATGAAATATATCTTAAAAAATAAAAATAGAAAGAATAATCCATGTTTTTTGAGTCCAATGTAAAACATCTTGTCTTCCATGCCCTGTATCATGCAGCAAGTGTTTGGTGGACTAATTGGAATGCATTTCCAAACTAGGATGTATTATACAGTGAGTTGGATGTAATAAGAGCACCTAAATAATGACTTTTCTTCCCTAAAGTGCAGTTAGATATGAATGAAAATGTCACATGTCTTTCATATGAAAGAAATTGAGCCCCAACTAAGGCTTATTTTTGCCTCTGCTGCTCCAGCGTTACCAGATGGATAGTTTAATTTCTTAAGATCCACTTGGGGTACAGAAAATGTAATGGCCTTATGACTTTTCGTGATGTTGGGCTGTCAGTGATAGATACTCTGAAAAACTTGCAGCTCCCAGAGGCATGATGTGTTTTTCCATCTTATGCTTCTCCTCAGTGGCTGAGAAGACCAAAGAGCAAGTGTCTAATGTTGGGGGAGCTGTGGTGACGGGAGTGACGGCGGTGGCGCAGAAGACGGTGGAAGGAGCAGGGAACATCGCTGCAGCCACTGGCTTGGTGAAGAAGGATCAGTTGGCCAAGCAGGTTTGTTTGTTTGCAGTCTTTTCCAGGTGAAGAAGTGAGCAGAGTGTGCCTCATGAACTGAGAGGCAGATGGAGTCTTTTCTGTCAGCGGTGTACATGTAGGATGATTTGTATTATGCCAAACAAATGAACAGCAGAGATCATGTCTGATGTTTATAGCTTGTGTTTTCAGTGGCTTGCAGGATTTGGGAACTTGAGTAGGATCAGGCATGGAATTTTATTATTCTGAAATGTCTTAGTTAATTTGGATCATGGTTTAAAGTGTGATGTAGTGGTGATTCTGAACTCTGCAGCCTCTAGTGGAGGCCAGCTACTGTAGGATAGCTGTGTAGTTGTGTGGAAAGACAACTGTTTTTCCCAGTAACTTCAAATTTAAAAGCAACCTGCTAGTGCTGAAAGGTCAAACAGCAAATCTCGGGTTTAATTTGTATTCTCTGTGGTTGTAGAGGGAAGGGTTTGTGTACCAATCCACTGACTGGTTAGACACATTGCATCTAAAATCAAGATGTAACTGGAGAGTCACTGTCTTCCATTAACAGACTGACACTTTCTCAAAAATGCCTCCAAATATTCTCAACTATCCAGATTAAATTTGCTCTAGCTCATCCTATAGAACACTGGAGGTATTTTTATTCCAGCCCCAAGGTGAGCATAAGTATTTGCACAACATGAAGTGTTACTCCATTTTTGTTGCTGATATACTGTAGTTATGTTCTTCCACTGACACTAGGTGAAAAGTGACCCCAGTTGGCAGGAATGATGCTTTCCAAAATGTGTATAGTGTTTTTTGGAGACAAAAATAATCCAGAAGAGACAAATACCTCCTTTTGTGCTGTTTTCTATATGAACATTTAAGAATTAGACAAAAACAGGATTAGGAAGAGTATTTAGTATGTACACAAAAATACAGCTGTCATGGAATTTAGCATGAAGTTCTACTGTATTTCTTATTTCCAGTTAGTGTCCAGAGGAGCTGTAAAAACTGAATCCTTAAAAACTGGGCGTTTTTATCCTTTTTGAAGTGTAGTCTCTGTCTGTCTGACAAATCCTATTGGTGCTTTACGATGGGGAGCAAAAATGGATATTACGTATGTAGGCGTTCATTTCACTGCGGTGGATTGTCTTGAAAATGTCTCACAAGCGGGTTTTATTCTCTTTCCAATCAATATTCCCGAGGGATTTTTTAGTCCTCTTTTATTCAGCTATAAGTAAAAATGTTGCTTTTGATGTGGTCATGGACCTTTGTGAAAGCCGTGTGGGAAGATTTGCAAAATGGAGAATCTAATGAACAGCCAGGGGATACATGGGTATGGCATGGTCACAGTAGTCTGTGCCCTTCGTTTCTGCTGAAGCTCTTGCGTAGTTTTATGATGAGAATATTCTTTTCTGTTCATAGCCCTTGAAACTCAGTGTAATAAGGATCATCGTTGCTGTAATGCACAATTACCCCCTTTAGTATTGACCATAACTAATGCCTTTTTATCTCTCTCTGTAGAGAGAGATCCCTGTAATTATAAAGTATAAAACAAATGTCTGCTGACATTCATTTAAATCTGTTCTCTGTATTGTAAAGCTTAAATATAAGTCCTGATGGCCGTAACAGAATAAAATCACATCTGTGAAATGAAAGAACATCCGTAATGTACGTGCATATTATTCCTATAAATAGCAACGTTATTCTGACCTGGTGCTTTGTTCTTTAGATATGTAAAATCATTCATTTGACTCTTGATACCGATATTTTTAGACTGAGATTCTCAGTCATCTATGCACTATGGCCATGTAGCTGATGAGTATGGCTCTTCCTGGTCTGCCTTGCCTCTGTCTTCTTCTGGTTTTGCAAGGGATGAGTAGCCATTTCAAAGATGTTAATATCAAAATTGAGTCACAGAAAGTTATTTTAAAACCTAGTGGGTTTGCATTCCTTTTCAGCTCTGAGGCCCATGAGATAGATTTTTGTTTGGATTTTCGAGATTAACTGACAGTTGGGTAGGGCAGGTGTGGGCATCCAGAATAGCAGTGGGACACAGGTCCCTTGAAGGAAACAGGGTGAGTTTTTCTGAAATAAAAGAAGATGCCAACCAGGCATCCAATCAAAGTATCAGTGTAACTTTTTTTTTATCTCTGTTGGGTTACGTGTCTTAAGGCAGCTTACCTGTGTGAAAGCCTACAGTCTTGCATGGTGACTGGCATTTTTCTTGTGCCGTGATGGAAGCTTGGTTTTGACTTTCAATAATTAAAAGCACTCATAAATGTTTTTTGGGGTATTTTTTTTACCTGTGGCTACATCAGTAATTATGCAAAGGAAATATGAAGCAAATTCTTGGTAAAATTCTTCCTTGAGAAGCTTGTCCAAGCAGGCGTAGTGCAGCCTTAAAAACTGGTGTGCTTTGGAGCATGAAGCACAAGCTCAAGCATCCAAGTGAGGCCAGGCTGGAGGGCTGCTGTGACACCACAGTGTCACCCACCTGCCCTGCAGCTGGTGTAAGCAGGCAGTGTGGAGTGAGAGCTGAGACAGTGAGAGACAGGGATGACTTGAGAGTGCCCATCTGAGGCTGCCTGGGGGATTTCTGCTTTGGCAGAAACTCACTGCTAGAAACAGCCAGGGTAGTGGTGGTTAGTAGGCTCAAATTAATTATAAAAGGGCTAATGTACTGCAAGCAGTATTTTACGGAATGACAAAACACACAAAAAATCTATTGTGTGCCTGTGCATGTTTTATTGCTGTGTACAGTGTGTCTTCTAAATGAGTTTTTAAAAAGTGAGAATTATTGATAGTTGCATTTAATGGAGATTTGCAAGTCAGCCTGAATGTATGGATTCAAAGAGTGGGGGGAGGTACCAGCAAGTGAGCATCTGGTGTATAGTATTGCATGAGAACAAAATATGGATTGCAAAGTTTATTGTTTTCAGGTAGGTAATTAACGAATTGAATTAAGTTCTTAACCTCACTGAATCCATGTCATTTGGTTCCCTGGCATCTCAAGAATAAACAGTTGCCAACTTTTATGATTTCTCTGCTGAATAATTTTATTTTTACTGTTCTAGCACCAAGATTCCCAGTCAAGCTGAAACCTCAAGGTTCTTTGAGTACTGTATGATGATACAGTCATATGGATTTTGTGTGCTGTAGATTTTACTAAAGTAAATAGAGGAACAGGTCTTGTCCTTAAAATTTTTGGGATCTATATGATCTGTATGGATCATGTTTGGTATCTCCATGTGCTAAATTCTTTTTTTTTTTTCCTAGTGTCTCTTAATTTAACACTTTTGCAGTAAATAGCACTGAAAACACAAAATTACAGTAGCAGGTAACAGGTAGGCAATATGCTTCGAGAGCAGATAAAATAACTCATTGGTTTAATTATGAAGCTTTCACAGAAGAAGCCTCTAAGTGTCAAGACCAACAATTTAGTCATTAGGTATTTTCTTTTATAGAAAATATTAAGAGCCCTTGCTAATTGCATTTAATGTGAAAATTAATATAGAAGAGTAAAAGTGATGGCAAGTTTGCTTTATCTCCCGTTCCCACCCCCCTGCGTTTTTTGTCATTCCTTAGAATTCAGTGTCACAGCATAAACATTCAGTGCAGCAGAAGCACAGGTGTAGAGTATTTCTTGTCTTATTACTTTTCCTTTCTACAATAGCTAATCTTGTGAACCACCAAAATTTTCCACGGACATTATACTTTATTTAGAGCCAGGGTGAATGAATCCACTTTGGGGAATCGCCATAATCAAATACACAAATATGTAGGAGCCTTTTTGATCCTTTTTACAGGGAAGCTCCATGAGACATGGCGCATTGCTGAGACTAAAGACATGATGAAACACCTTTGAATTTTGGTGAGAGCAACTCAGTTTTGATTAAGACACCAAACATCACAGTGTACTCCAGTCAGCTGTTACTTGTTCATTTGGGAGATCTTACTAGTAGGAGGAATGCAAACCCTGTGAGTCTTTGAAAATTTGTCTTTCAGTGGCAGAATGAAGGATGCTTTTCTTCTTTATTAAACACCAATTTTTAAAATGTAAGTTATCCTTTTTCCTTTAAAGATTTGATTTGTCTTGTTGCAAATTGAGGTTCCTGGGTGTTCCCAAAGAAGTTTTGTTTACCACCTGTAGTTTAAGAAACCAAAAAAGCTGAATAAGAAATCTTGAGGTTTTGCACTTTACACTTTGATTATAGGAACAGAGATCAGTTTAGAAACTCTTCTGTAGAAATCTTACGCATAAATAACTTAAGTAGAAGTCCAATGTCATCCCTAAGTTATCTTGACTATCAGTTCCCAAAGTTGGAATATCAGCATTAAGTCCCCAAGATGGCTTTGGTGCTCTCCTTGTTACCTGCAATACAATAAAAATGCCTGGCTTGGTAATTGAGAAGCTTCAACAGGCATTTTCTTGTTTTATCTCTTTTTATCTTTTTGAGACCTATTCAATGTATTTTCTTTGCTTGCCATAGTACTGACGTGCCACAGGGAAAATTCCTGAAACTTTCAAAATTAAATTTTAGTCTAATTTTTTTTGGTAAATAAGATTCTAAAAATAGGTCTAATCATTGCAGGATTTGGTTGTAGGTAGAACCATGTATTTTGCTAGAAAATGGTGATCTCATGGTTCTCTGACCATCTTTACGTTCAGTATACTGTAGAGGATGCTTGGCTTGTTGAAGGGTCAGTATTCCCTGTCTTTCTAGTCTGTAGGTTAGTCAATTAATTTTGAAAAGCTTGGCTAAAAACACAAAGGAAAAGCTGTGGAGCAGATGTGCCCAATATCCTTATTCAGAAAGGGAATTAGAGAGATTTTTTACTTTTGGATTACATTTTTTGTTACTAGGCAGGTGTGTCACAAAAGGCTAATAGACCCCAAGGAAAAGCAGGATGGTAAGTGCAAGTTGCATGAGACGTAAACTGTCGTTCTTCAGTTGGAATAAACAGGTTTATTGGTCTCCCAAAGCATTTAGGATGAGCAAAACATCAAGCCTTGATTTAAGCAAGGAAACTTCAGTAAGATTTTGATGTGCCAAATGCAGAAATGGACTCCATCCAATTAACTTCTGGAGTTGATGCTTTTCTGTAGATACTGTAAAGCAAGCAGGCTGTAGGGGCACAGCAGCATCTAACTGCCCTCCTCAACTACTTCTTACCCTTTATGGCTCTAATAAAATGTCACAGGAGAGAAGGGATAAGTTTGCTTAAATATATTAAATTATCTAGGTTCCTAGCGGGCCTGCCAGGCAGTCGTAGGTCTAACCCTTTACACCTGAGGCAAGCAGTGCCAGTTTGTCTTGTTGTGCAATGCAGAGATGTGATTTCTGGTTGTTCAGGGCTGGCATTACCATTGCTTTGTTGTGACACTCCTGGCTGGTGTGTGGGAGCAATTACAGCAGTGGTTTGGAAGCATAAAATGATTTGGGTTGGAAGGGACCTTAAAGATCATCTAGTTCCAAACCCCCTGCCACAAGCAGGGACACCTTCCAGTAGACCAGGTTTCTCAAAGCCCCATCAGCCTGGCCCTGCAAGCTTGCATATCTTGGTTTCTGGTGGGATAACTAGCACTCAGTCTGTCTTCCTCCAGGAAACCAAAATGGTTTAGATGATTTATAGGAGAAGGCCTGCTCAGATAGTCACAGCTGAACATCAGTCAGGCAACACTCGCTTTCAAATTTCTATTTGAATCATAATGTGCAGAGCACATAGTCTGAGGTATGTTTTTCTTTTTCCCTTATCATTTTATTCTTGATCTATGCATAATGTATGAGTGACTGCTGCAAAACAAAAAGGATATTTAGCAGCTATTAGCCATGTTTCCTTTTTTAATGTCTGTAGATTGATTGAGAGTGGAAGAATGATGGATAGATTTCCCATTAGAGGATCCACATTGCTCAGGAGCTGATTCCCAGAAGACCCTCTTAAGAGAAAGCCTTTGTTAGCTGTTTCTTTAAATTCTGGAAGGAAGTGGAACTGTCAGTGAGCTGACATATCTCTTTGATTGTAGTGTAGCTGGACTGATTTATTTTGGTAGAGCTTTTCTTACTGATCTCAGAATTAATGATGATGTGTTGTACTAAAATATCTGTAACAAATTCATTCTATAAAGCTAATCCATGTTCTAGAAACAGCAAACTCTGATGTGTTATGAATCATAAGGCACCCACAGGTAGGTGGTATTAAAGTTTTGAATCTGCGTTATGTACACAGTCCAATCTCCTCCTCATGACAGCACATGTATTATTTTTGATGGAAAAGCTCATGAATCATCTAGGTTGTACAGAGGTATGAATGTCGGTAGACCTGTGAAATTGTGTTAGAATTCAGTATGAATTCTGGGTGTTGGAATGCAAGTGGCTTTGATTTAGTGGTTTGAATTTATTTTGGAAACACATTACAGTTGCAGTTGAGGCCACTTAATGCAGTTTCATTAACGCAGTTCTGTTTTCTCTTGGTGTTTCCACATGCCAAGCCTGCCATATGTAGCTTAGTATATGTTGATACTGCCTAATGGCACGGTAAAGAACAGTGTGGAGTGTGTGAAGCAGACTCCAATGTTTGCAGGAAATTTTATTTGAGGAAATGTGCTAATTTGTTGCCCACAGAAAATACCCTGATTAATAGGAAGGGTAAAGAGATCACAAAGCCAGCAAGGAAATACAATGTTTTTCTTGTACATTTCTTTTGCTTTATAGGAGTTTCTTACCTGTCACTTCCTTCTTGGTGGGGATGTGCACATTCTGGTAGCACTTCTGGATATGAGTAGATTAATTTTAGGTCACTTTGAACGCCACTGTTTGAAATATTTAAAATTAGGCTGAGCAAGATAGAAATGAGTATGCACAGAAAATAACAATACTTGGAGGAAAAGAACCAGATGGTGGAAGACGGGTGACTGTAGATAGAAGTGCCAGATTTTTTGTGTTTTTTGGAGATTATGCTGAAGTGGTGGTAGAACTTTGAATGGCAACTTATGCTTGACCTCCCTGGTTGGCAGAGAAAACACTTTTCCTACTGTGGGGCATGTTGCTAGTATTTTTTCTCAGAGAGCAAAACAGCAATATTTGAAGGAAGACCATGTTCTCTCTGTCAAAGCATTTCTATGCATTGATATCTGTGACTTAAGCAGAACTTGAGGAAAGAAAACTTGAAAGCTGTTATCACAATATCCTGGAGGTTATTGCGCTTCATTAATTCAGGAGCAAATGTCAGTTTAATATAAAGGTCTTGCGAGTTTTCCTGGTTTCCTAATGGCTTCCATGCTGTGAGATAACATTTTAGTGCAGACTGATGTTCAGGGTCTACCTTCTGCCTTCACTACTTCTGACCATAATGTATTCCTAATTATCTGTGGAGGGATTGAGTTAGGGAGCTTTTGGGTGGCATCATACTGTTCTTTGTTTTCTAGCAGTTGCTTAACGTCAGATTTAGCTTTGACTGTGGAGAAATTAAGTACCCCCATCTTAAACTGAATATGCCTATCTCCCTTGGTCTCCAAGAAGAATTGCTTGCCAGCTGATAGAAGGGTAAACACATTCTCCACTAGGAATTGTTCATGTCATGCTAATGAGATAATAATTGTAATATCTACAAATAGCAGACACAATTTTTAATTTCTTTTTCTTTAACTTACGAGGGAGAAGCAAAAGACATTCCCCATCCTTTTACCAGGAGACTGCCTTTTGCATTTATTATGAGGGTTTTGCTTGCTTACACTCTGCTCTGTTTCTTCCCTCTTCTTTACTCTGGTTTCTCTTCTACCTCCTATATCCCCCATCTCCTGTTGCTGTGTAATAATACCAAGTATTCCCCCACAGCACATTCCAGGCTGCTGTGTTGATCTCCCCTGTGTAGGTATGGCCATTGTATTATGGAATTCTCTCAGGCTAGCTGTGGGACCAGTTGCATTTCATAGTGTCCCAATCTCTCCTGTGCATCCATATGTGGGATTTCATGCAGTACTCACAGAATTTTTTTTTTCCTGTTCTGAATAGTTTCCAACCCTATGCTAAATATTCAGGATGTTGCTACTTGGTGAGAGGAATACTTTTAAGTTCATTTGGGGAGGATATATATTCATGCCAGCTATTCCTGTTCTTGCCCACTTTTGTATGAAAGATTCAGCAATTTCAGATGGGAAATAGTTTCACGTAACTCATGATAGCTGGGCAAAATTTAAAGTGGCATTTTTGTGCAACTTAAGGTAAAGGTTTTACAAGCTTCCAAGTATTAGCAGGTTACTATAAGTGTCTCCTTAGCATCTTCTGCTGTGTTTCAATGTTCCTTTCCTCTGCTGGCCAAGGAGTGTGTAAGCCTTGGAAGGTAAGAAGCTTAAATGTGATTCATTCTGTGCCTGTCTGGAAGTCATTGTCTCCAGAGTATTTGTGATGGTAGCTGGTGTGAGTTGCTGATGTTGTAGAAGTCAAGGACTGCAGCTGGTGGGTTTTTTAGCTAGCAGTGAAAGTTGATGGTGCTGAAATGATGTTTTGGCAAAGCACTGCAGTGTGTGTTGATGTCTGCCAGTCTGTTCAGCAAAGCACTGCAGTGGGATGTTTAATAGGCATGACTAGCAAACTGGGGTCTTGGACTGATGTGATGATGGTGGCTGTATAAACTTCAAGAACTGAAGCGTGGAGTCAGTTACCTCTGTGTGGAGATAGAGATTAATCTGTATTTTCAGAATGTCAATCCAATGCTATCTCCCTCCCAAAGAAACCCTGTAGGTTAAGAGGGAGAGGGAGGTTGAAAGAAATAAGGTGGGATGCTTTATTGGGACTACCTAACTACTGGCAGTGCTGCTGTTACTATCAGAAGAAAGGAAGTTTATATCAGAGTACTTGAGATGATCAGCAAATATTAGTATCATGAGACATACACCATTTTGGTGGCTATTTTAACCACTGATAGAACTTTCTAAAGAACTTGTGGAGTAATGGATAAAAGCTTGGATATAGCCTGCAGATGTCTGGGACTCCTTCAAAGCTGCTAGGACATAATGAAAGAGAAGAGATGATTCATCTTTTCTTCAGTAAACTGTCATTAAACTCTGGCTCTCACCTGCTTTCAACTGCGTTAATTTTTTGTTAGAGGAAGTTAAGTGGCCTGGATAAGGATGACTGGTAATAATTTTTCAGTTTTTAAATACTTGTCTCAGAATGTTTCAAAAGCTTCCACGATGTATCTGGACACTGAAATTTGTTACTGGACAAAGCAACATAGAACATGTCAGAAATGCATCTGAACATTTAGATTGCAAATGTCTCTTTTGCCAGTGGCTTGTCTAATGCAAAATATTCCCTGTGAGGAAACTGGAGGTGTAAGCTGCTAAAGTTGTCCTTCAAAAAAACATGCTTTTTGCAAGAGTGAAGCAGGCAGAAAGCCTGATTCTGAAATGTATTGGACATATTGATTGCCCTCCAAGCTTTCGGTGTTAGCTTTCAGAGCTATTTCCTTGTGCTTTATTAGCACATGCCCTGGAGGTTTGCCAGGCTTGGGTCAGAAAAGTCAAAATGAAGCTCAAGATGAGGATATGCAGCCAGTAAAGAACTACTTTTACCCTGCTCGGTGGGTTAGCTATGAACAGAAGGAGGAACTGTCTGTAACTGCTTCCCCTTCAGCAGCACATAAAATAGGATTTGTGCCCTTAAAGCAGCTTAACCCCTCTGTCCCACCTCCCACTCCATCCTGTGGGGAAGGGGCATCACCTAGAGCAGCTGATACCCTGCCAGTATTGTCAGCCTTGCATATTTCTGCTCAGGGACCACGGGATGAAGCAAAGGCTCTAGGCTTTTTTGGCTGACCTCTGCCATACCTTTTAATTGTGTAATGTAGTTCTTTCTTCATGTGCTATTATATGTAAGAAAGAGATGCCGATTTTTTTTTTTCCTTGCTAATTCCCTGTGATGCTTTTAAGGCCAAAAGGGTTCTTTGTGGTCTAAATGGACATGCATTGCCCTGGAGTGGTGTAAAAAGTTCTATTAAGGTGTCAGGTTGAGTGTCAGTCACAAGAAATCTCTTCTTATCCATAGAGACAGTATTTCTAACAGGGAATGTCCATTCAAGATGAAGAAAAGAAGCAGCGGTTGAAACAAGCTATCACATCTAAAGAAAATGACTTTTACAGATTGTAATACAAATTGCGCTTGGGGAAGGAAATTACAAGGGCAACCGAGCTGGGTTACAGAGCACTTTTAAGACTTGCAGGTTCTCTTGATTTTATGTGAGCCTTTAGGAAGGAAGCTGGAAGCTGTAAAACCTGTTAGCATCTCTGGTGTTGAGAACTCACTGTGAGCTTCTGATTGCTTCTAATTTGAAGTGTTTTTAATTATTAAGCTAATGATTTATATTAAGTTGATACTTTAAAGGTATTGAAATGTGTGGTTTAATTGTAATTGTGTATGCAGTTGCTGGCCAGTTTGGTAGAATTTATATCCATAATGCAGTTTATAGATGATAATGTGTGCATGAAACACTTATACTTTGCCTCATGAATATACTTATGTCAATTAAAAATAATAACATGGCTCTGGTGGCATCAAACACTTCAGTTCATTACTTAACTACCAGCATATCTTATGTAAGAACTTCACTCAGAGATGCTTGATTAACCCCTGGCTGACTTAGCTAATACTTCATATGGTTGATCTGAACAAATTATTGTTTTCAGATTCCTAGTAGCATTGGTTTTAATGGCTGGGTCATTTTTAATTTTGTGCATGTGACAGATCATCTTACAAATCCCTCAAGATATAACTGACTGAGTTCAGACATACTGTATGTAAATTGTTTTGTAGAGAAAGGGCAGAGATCAAACAGAGCTGGAGGCTGAATTAATTTCCCTCTCTGGAGAAAATTATTCTAACAGGTCAAGAGTGAAGTCACTGGCTTCGCACAGATTTTCAGATGGAAGAAAGATATCCTCTCTTCTCCTCATCCCTGCTGTGGTCTTAGACATTTTTCTGAAGTGCATTTGTTGTATTTGATGATGCTGGACCAGTGCATTTAGCAGCTAAACCCTCTTCCTTGTCCACAGCATGGAGACAGGCTTTATGAGCATGTATTTGCATAGCAAAAGTTTAAGAGGTGAAGGCAGGGGGGATCAGTGATGGCTGTTGTGATAGGATGCAGCGCAGGGTTGTCAGACCAACAGGTGGAAGGTGCAGACTTTTACTAGGAGCCTTATGTCAGTTGTTACCTTTTGTTAGCTTGGAATTTATAAACAGCTTCTTGAAATGAGGATACTTTTTTTTTTTTAAGCACTGTTATTTCCAATAGATTCCATGTGTTTCCTTTTTAGAAAAAACCTAAGTAATAGCTATTCCAGTAGCTTTGAAGGAGGGCATGTGTTCGCATACAGCTGACCTGATGTCTGAGCCAGAGTAGTGAGCTTGCTTTTTCACAGTCACCAGCATAATGTTTCCTCCGTAGTCTATTTTTGGAAGGGGTGGTGTGCTCATCATTCACAGGAAAGGTAACAGATTTAGCAGTGCTTCTTTCCACCTCCTACACACCATCAATGAGATGGAGTTTTTAAATCTTAGCTGTCTCTGCAGATTTTTCTCTGAGCTTCATTTCGGATATACGCTTTATAATGCGGCTGGTTGGACTGCTGTAAATGCCAGCTGTTGTCCAAACTGAGAAATAGGGGAGGCTGGGAGAAGTAATGAAACCAATTTAAAAAGCAAAGCTTAGACCTTGCTTTGGAATCTATTTGGAGTAATGGAGACATCTTGATGACAGTTAAGATGAGTAGTGGTGGATTTTTTTTCTTCTTTTCCCAGCCTCTGTGTTCCTTAGCTCAGCTGTATGCCTCTAGATTGTGTGTGGTACATTATGGGAAGGGAAGCGACTAAACAGCAGCCTTTGCAGGCCTCCTGAAGGAGAATTTTTCAGCTTTCATATTTGGGAATTCATTCTGGCATTCAGGCTACATGAAGAGAACGTGGAGAGCTATTGGTTGTACTTGAAATAAAATGGATGATCGGTAGCTGGTCAAGGTGCCAAGTTAAAGTGTTCTACAGAGACTTAAGGACATTCAGTTACTTCACGTTTTCCCTGTTCATCTTGGATTTAAAGTTGGCCTAAGGAAACAGTAACGGGTTTGACTGGGACAGATGGTAAACCCAACCTTCCTCTGCGTCCTCTAGTTAGCAAAAGTCTGTTTGTGGAATCAAAGCTGATGGGGGGATGAGCTGGGTTCAGGAAGGATGGAAAGACTGGGTAGGAGGTGTCTGATGATTGGGGAATGAGTAGGAGGAGGAAAGAGTGGCCATATATGAGAGAAGGTAGTTCCCCCCTTGCATTCAAGAACGATGAGGCAACCTCTTAATCCTGTTTCCTTGTGGTAATGGGATGCTGGCATAGAATTCCCTCTCCAGAAGTCTGTTTCTGCTGCTGGGAACATGGCAGAAGGATTCAGGCTGTGATATGGGACTTGAAATGGATTCTACCTTTCTCTTATACCCAGCAACTTTTGCCAGCAAAATAGTGGCTTGGAAGTCTAGCTGCCCTGGAACTTGGATATTTCACCCTGATGTTTTGCCTTTTTGGTAAACATTGGTAATAAACGTGAATCCTATGGGAAGAAGAAATTGCATTTCAGATTCTTTTTTTGTAACTGCTCTGCATCAGTCCTAATGTTGATCCCTTTGATAATTTCCAGGAAACTTATTTGTAGCAGAACTTGATGAGTGCTGACTGCTTTTGAATATCTATCCTAGCACCTAACATTGGGGTAGTGTGGAAAAGCAGGGCTTTTGAGTGATTGTTTTACAGGGACATAGATTCAGCTAAGATTTCAAATTATCTGAAAGGACTTGTACAGGGTCCATCATGTCATGTCCTCCTCTTCTGCTTTCATGTTTTACCCTTCAGTGCTTGAGGCATATTTTGAACTCTGTGCAAACCATTGCATCCACCCAAATGTTCCTAGATTGTGTGCTGACATCTTGCTAGCTCACCTAATTAGTACCCCTTGCCCCAAGGAGAAAGAAACTTAACTGATCAGATTCTGAGGATCTTGAATTTGGATGGGTTTGTATGCATGAGAGGAGGACGAAAGGAATTTTTAAAGATTATTAAGTTTAAGAAAAATCTGCAGCCATGTGCTTTGTGTTTATTGATTATCCAAGTTTAAAATAAAATCTGAATGCCTTCTAAATTTTCTAGTGAGTTAAAATCTATTCTTTCTGGGCCTTTGGTCCATCTGTCCTGCAAGCACTCTTGTGTCCTGTACAGGAGACCTATCCTTTTGGTTTCCATAGGGTGCACAGTGTTTGACCAGCTATTTCATCAGTCCAGTACAACATCATATTGCTCTGTCACAGAATCATAGAATGGCTTGGGTTGGAAGGGACCTTAAAGATCATCTGCTTCCAACCCTTCTGCCTTGGACTGTACCCAACCACCCTGCCATTATCTTCCTTGCTTCTTTGTCATGATCTCTGCAGCTGTCCTGTGGAAGTAAAGGTGACTGCCTTGTACTGATAGACACCAATGTGCCCTTTACCAGGATGGCAAGGGGAGTGACTGTCCATCATTGGGACTGATCCTGACACTCGAGGAAAATGCCGACTGTTTCAACAAAGTATAAGGAGTTTACCCAGAGTGTTTAGTTTGCTATGTGCATTCCAGGGTTGTAATCACTTCCTGCCCCTGAACTCCCAGGTAGACTGAACTGGAGATCTCCCAGGAGATCAGAACCGGATTGGTGCTTTTCTTACAAATCATCAGTGTGCAAGTCAAGGTAGGCTTTTTATTAGCCTAATGCTTAGCTTCATTTTTGTCAATCTCTCGAAGGCTACCTTGCTTGCCCATGTGTAAACAGGTACAGGACTTTTATCTACAGTGGCTATGCAGGAGAAATTGAATATGTAGTTTGGCTAGATACATCTTTAATAAAGTATAGCGATGATCCAGGAGAAGTAAGAGCTCGAGCTGAGTTTTAGGGTTATCTTTACATTTAGATGAGCATATCTGGGATTCAAAGAGAGAAACAAACCTGTCATAGCATTTACCAAACATTTTTCAGAAGGAAGAAAACTTGAAATCATTTGTGTTTTTCTGTTTTGATGTGAACTGTCGACTACTTGCAGAAAACATTTCAGTGTAGCTGTTAAAATGATGATAGTGTTTCAAGCATCATGTAGCATATTTATGAAGTGCTTTTGTGCTACAGTGTCTCATCTGTTATGTCCCTTATGTAATTTCTGATTGTGATATCTGAGATGCATTGGATTGTTTGGGGTTTTTTAAATCCCTTCTGGAGGAGAGGCAGGAATTTGGCTGGCTCATTCCCAGATGTTGTGGCTTGAACTATCTGTTGGTCATTCTTTGTTAGAAGAACACGCTGTTCTTTCACCAAGCATCGTTCTGCATGTGGCCCGCATTTGAGACTGGATTTAGAAGTGGGGGCAAAAAGTGCAGAAATACAAGTTGTCTTTGCCCTAAAAGGAGCTATCTTCCTCACAATGAGGCATTGCATGAAGTTCCTTCCCTTGCTTGTTTTGGATGAGTAGCTAACAGAAGCTTGGAAGGGCTGCTGGGAGGATCCAAGCTATGCAAGGAGTGAGGCAGATGGACCAAGAAGCTCCTTTTTTGGCTGATGACTTGATCTGTCTCTCTCAAGAAGCACAGCTTGCTTCAGTTCCAAAATCAAAGGGCAGGGGACCAGAGGTGCAACACTTGCATGCTCTGTGGACTAGCATTGGAAAGACTTGGGATGAGCATGAGAATCATTCACTGAAAAAACATGCTTATGCTTGAGTGCATGATTCTTGTGATTGTCTTTTTTCAGGAGTGCTAAACAGGCCTATGTGCTTTAATATATCAGTATTAAAACTAAAGGTGCATCAAGGGTAAGACTGTTCTATTCAGCCACCCAACAGTGCTTTGGTGAGCAGGTAAACAGAACTGCAGTCACTGGGGCTGCTCAAGAAATATGGGAAGGTGTCAGTGTTTGACAGGTGATTGCAGGAGAAACAAGCAGAAGTGAATGGGCATATTGATTACATAAAATAATCTACAGTACATACACATGCATAGAACTGGTGAGGTAGAACTCTAGCATATTTCAACAATGCTAGCACATAATTTTGTAGTTGCTCTGATTAACAGTAGGCTTTCTCAGTCAGGTCTCTAAGTGTACTGGCTACAAGGAGTGCATAGTTCCATTAAGTAAAGTCAGCCCTTGGGATATTGCCATATCTGGGCTTTTTTGAACTCTGTATTTGAACAGTTGGGACTTGTTTCTGCTTATCTTTTACTATTGGAGCAGTGCATGCTGCAGCATTCAAATTTTTTTAATAATCTCAACCATTGTCTGGTAAAGTCATATATGAGAGATAAATTATAGTAATTGTCCTTGACAAAACAAAAAACCAAAACCCTAAGAGTTTTGCCACCAGGCATTATTGAGTAATGATTAAATAAATCTCTAGAGGGTGGAAATAAATGGGATGTGTAATTTTTCTGGCTTTAAAATGTGACCTGAAAATGTTTTGTTCTTCGTTGCTCCTTGTATTGTTCTTTCATGGCATCTGAAGTGTTGTCTTCTCTATTGTGGGAGTCAGTGTTAGTCATCTGGGCAGCTGTTCTTCCAGAGGCATCAAGCAGTAGGTGGATAATAACCAAATAGTACAGAGCAGCAAATAACATCATATTCTTACCATGAAAAATGGTGTTGAGATCTGTTAAATTCATCCCTTGTTCCCATTTGATATGTCTTTGGCTGCATGATGAAGGGCTATTATGAGCCTGTTCTGTCTTGTACTCTTGATCAACCTGATAATGTCTTCTAGGCTGGCAAGGTTTTAAAGCAACTAGAATTGACTAAGACCAAGAGGGTAAGGCTGGTACACTGACAGCTGGTGGCAGTTAAGTTTTCTTACTTCCTTTGACAGTAAGTTTTTATTTCACTGCTTGTTCAGCCACCTCAGTGTGGACTGTCACTCTTTGACAAGTACAGCAAGTAAGGATGATCTTGTCAGTCAAACCTACTCAACAGAAAACTTGTTCCATTTACTTGGTGTTTGATTCCTATTTTGCCTTCTATTCAAGATTGTTCTGATCTTTGACTACTTCATTATGCCATATAAATAGTTTTGTTTTTCAAGACTGTGTAGACTGAACGTCTGAGAATCTGAGATAGTTTGGCATGGCCATATTTCTTACTGAATACTTTATTCCACTTCTTGGTCACCAGTAGTAATGTAATTGGGATATTAGTAAAAAGTACAAATGCCAGGCAGCAGGATGCTCTTATCAGAGGAAAACTGCTTCTTCATCTGTGAATATATAAAATAATGATCAGTCAAGCATTGCACAGAAGTGCTATGCAATTAAAAAAAATAGCACAGATGTTAGCCGTGCTCTTGGACAGATCATCCAGACTGTCATCTGTTCACTTCCCTGAAGTGCTGTTGTATCTATATACATTTAGTCTATTGTGATAGCATATACTGCCTTTTAACTTCTTTTCCCTTCTGAAAGATCACTATGTTAACTCTGAAGTAAGTAGTAATAATTTAGAACTGTCTATTTTTTTTTTTTTTTCTGCTTTCCCTTTCATCTTTCCCAAGCCTAGCAGTTTGGTTCTTCATTGCCTCAGACTGTGAAATACAGTGAGGTATTAGAGTCGTCTTCATACTGCCAGAGAAGCAGACAATTACTGCGAGGTGATGGGAGTTTTTTATTTGATATGAGATAGCGATCACAAGACTGGTGACCTTTGAGTTTTTCAGTTACTTTATGAAGACTGAATGGTAGACTAGCCTATCTTCTAGTCCTTGTTCTTCATGTCCATCACTGGAAAAACAGATGTTTAGGTGGAAATGGAACAGAGGGAATTTTGTGGCTTGTATGGAGTTTGTATTATTTGAAATTTTTTCAGTCTTATTACTGGTAATCCAGGATGGAGACGTGTTTACAATGGGGGGGCATTTCAGAGGAGTAGACAATGCAGCTGTTAAAATACGTGTGAGATGTGTGAAACTTCACACCAAAGTAATTACACTTTTAATTTCAGGGGAAGAATTTTGCCTTGCTTGTTTTTACCATACCTTCTAGTGCATACTAATTCTTTCCTCCTTGTGATTTAAGTCTTATCTTAGTACTTGGGCTGTATTTGAAGTGTTTCCTACCAGAACACATATGCAGTAGCATGAGATGTGATAGCAGTACCATTATTGGTTTTCTCTTTTATTTTGTTTGTTGTTTTCATGAGTCTGTTTTACTCTGAGTTCGAATTGGGAAGCAAGAGACGCAGTTTTTTCTTCTGTCTTAGATGTTTATTATTTCTTATCTATAGTATAAGTGCGCAGAGTTTGCCTCTTTGTTAACACGGTGGAAAATGGCCCCAAGTTGTAAAATCCAAGGCCATTTAAAGCCCAGTTCACCCAATTACAAAATGTTAAGTAAATTGGTTTTACTTACTTCACCCAAACTAACTATTCATGACCTGCACTGCGGGTTTTTTTGAACCAATACCAGAAAACCCAGATTTGTGAAGAAGAAAGAAGTAAAAACCCACACCCAAAGTCCTCCATCTTGTGACTATATTCCATAAATCTAAATTCTACATTTCTACATGTTTCACCCAGTGATATAACTTTTAATTACACAGCAACAACCTCAGTGTTATCACACAATTTGGGAAGTCTTTCCCAAGGTCTCAGGTCAAATGGAGTGTGCTTTTGAGGATCATTGCTTGTCAGAACTGAAAGACTGAAATTCTCACAACTCAGGGTTCCAACATACCATTCTGTGCATGTTTTTCCCAACAATCTCCTTCTTCTGTGTCACATTATTTAGACAGGATTGGCTCAAGTGCCACACATAAATATCTATTTCTGTTTGAGGAAAGAGATGGGAAACTGAATTAAGTGTTCTGTGAGAGTTAGTATTTAAAGATACAGTTAAAAAGTACATACTCAGACCACCTGAACAGGCATCAGTCCAGACATGACAGATACAGGTGCTGCAGAAATAACTGCATTTGCATGGCCCTACTCCATTTTAAAAGATGGAAAGTCCTAGTCAGTCTCTCAGCATTATGTGCATTACCTTTGAGTTCAATCCTTGTGGAGAGTAAATCACTTCACCTCCTACATGGCTGGGGAGGATGCCTTGTGCCTTAGTGGGTTGCACTGAAGAGGAAGACACACAGACAAGTGTTGGCCTGAAGCTGCTCTGTCGATACTTTCCTTTGTCCTTCTAATCGTGGACCAGACCCACAAAAACCATGCTCCCAAATCACAGGGGTTGTCCTCTAAGCAGCCACGGTGCTTTCCTCACATGCAGTCTGAACTGTTAGTAGAGCACAATATGTTTTTTAGTAATCTTTGGGTGAAGACCCCTGTAATGGTTGTCTGAAGTCACACTGTATCCAAAAGACTGTAGCTTGGATGGACCGAGTGGAATATACCTCTCAAGGCTTTGCAGCTGTACAAGCTTTGTTACTTTGGGATTTACTTGTATTTTGTCCAGGAAGAAAAATGTGACAGAAATGTAGCTCGCTAGAACAGGATCCTGAAACATCCAAACTGACGAAAATCATTAGTCCTTGCACTCTGAAAAGCATGGGGATTATTTCAAAGAACTTAAAAGCAAATGTCACTTTTCATCTTCAGAACAGATGCTTCTAGTCTGTTGGAAATGCAAGGCAGGAAGCTTGGATTTCTCTTGCTGTTTGAGAAGTACAAAAATATAAGCTACATTAATTAGTCCTATTAGTAGTGTTGATGTCAGAGTTACAAACCTGAATTGGTCAATTGTCTGCCAAATACGGACTTGTAAGCGCAGGTTCATTACAACAGTATTGGTTTAGGCACCTAAAGGTAGTGTTTAAATGGTTTGTTGGAACATCCTCTGGGCCTTCACCTGTAACTATTTACTGGTTAATACACAGCAGCCCTCCTAAAGCACTTTAGAAACTGTGCTGTCTACAGTTCCTGAACACTGAAAGAAATCTTAGCTCTGTCTGTCTAGTCAGGTATAGCCCAACCTGTATGAATTGCTTGTCCTCTTAAATTTTAACTGATTAAAATTTTAGTTGGGTGATGACTGTCTTCAGCTTTTTGAGGATAAAGTTTCTTACAGTAACAGGGAAACAAAGTTTGGTAGAATCCCTTTGAGCAACGTTTTTATTTAAAAGCTTCTAATACAACGGCAAGGGGAGTTGCACAGAGCAGCATAAAATTCAAATGTGACACTGACTTGAGTTGTTCGGACTCAGAGCTGCATCTTTTGATATTGCTGCTTCAGTGTTCAGCATTGGGCCAGACTTGCAATGTAGATGTAAGTTGTTCATCGTACTTCTTGAAATTACAACCGTTGCTGAAATGTTTGAAATTTCATATGGTGTTATTATTTTGTTGATTTTTGGAAGGAAAAAAAAGGGGTTTAGATGTCTTAGTTCTTTTGTTTCTAAATGCATTGGATATAAGAACCTGAGAAGAGTTATAAATATTGGTGTGGTATGTAAATCTCATCTTGAATATGCAGGACATTCATGGCATGGTTTCACTCTTCCCTTGCCAGGAGGGATTTTTTTAATTGAGGGACTCCCTAATTCAGAAGTGTCGCTCCATTGCAAGGAAAGTGCTGTTGTCTCCCTGTGATACCTCAACTTGTTGAGCAGTTATTTGAATCCATGTAACCCTCTGCAGCCAGTGTCCCACTTGAACATTTTTATGTGGCACTGGGGGTTGTGTTTGATGTCCTTTAGTTTTTATCTGTGAAGACAGCTGATCTATCATTCCTTATCTCTGTGCTGTTTAGCAGGCAAAGGTCAAGTTGATGATCAAAGAAATACTGAATCTGAGCTCTTTGAGATGCTCTTCATCCTGATATTTTTTGATGTTAACTGAGTTTCTATTTGCGCTTCTTGAAAAATATGCACCTTGCAATAAAATGGGAAAGAAGGGGAAATCTTACATTTTTATGTAACTTACTCATCCAGTAGAGCTGTGTTTTTCTTGTCTTAGACTGTATAATTATAAGAAACTGCAGGGGGGGAAAAGAATAATCTTCCAGTCTTGGTAGCCTGGTAGCTATCTTTTTCCTGTAGTATTTTCTAATACTTATTTCAAAACCTTGTTATGCAGAAATTTTAGCTGTTGTATCCCTAAATGATGTGTGAACAGATTTCAATTTCCATTAATTTGCCCATTACTCAAAATTGTTTGTCTGTCAGTTGCTCTGTCTGCTGTTTGCAGTTTGTTATTTGCACTGTGCATTTGGTCACTGATTGCACAGAATGTTCTTGCTCTTGGATAGAAAGTCTTCCAAGCTCACAAAGCCTTTTTGAAGGAACTGTGTAAATACATTACTGCACACATATTTGAAGTGGCTTCTCATGTGTGTGATAATAGAATGTATATAAAAGGAATGGTGAATGCTGTTGAAATGGTTACAAAAATTGTGTTTGTATGAGTGTTCTGGAATATTTTGTAATGGCTTAGTGTGACTGCAGCTTCTCATGGATACTTTTTAAAGTAGGCAATCTAAAGACAGTGTCTTCAAGTTGTGGGTGTTACGGGCTTTAGCTGGATGCCGGTTTTGCAGCAAGACTTACTGAGATAGTTAATTGTGCTGACCTTTAAACTGTTGTTCTTAGTTTTCTGACTAACAGCCAGAAGTGGAGGGGAGATGTGGCATCTCTGAGCTGTCATCTGGGTATTTCTGGGATTTTGCACATGTATGCAACAGTTAGACTTGGCTCACGTTTTCAAAACTTCCTGCTACAAATAGTTGTGGGGTTTTTTTTAAGTGAAATTTTAAGCTTATGAACAAATTATTTCTGGGAGAAATTTTGGGGGTTTTAGGCTTGAGATTCAGTTTTTAGATTTTTGTGTTCCTGTTCTGCTGCCAGTAATCAGAATTTCTTCCACTTCATTACCACTTCTAAATCTGTGACTAGTATGCTGTCTTTTCTATCACAGATCTTTTAGGGAAGATATTTTTAAAAAATCCTTTTAGTAACTGATGAGACACCTTCCCTCAAACTGAAACACTGTCAATTATTGTTACTCTTTCTTTACAGCTTAAATTCAAAAGGCCTTGGTTATATTCAGATCAATTTGAATTACTTTTTAAATTAAGATTTTTGAGGTACAACACCAGCTGCCTGGGTAGAATCTAACTAGATTAATTTAACTGTGCACCCTTAATCCAGTAATTTTTAAATGATTCTGTGCAAAAGAAGCGATCTTGTCAGGCAAGATTTGCTTTGCTGTTTTATTGCCTGTGCTTCTGTTTCCATCCAGGAGCAGGATTTTCAGCTGTGTGTAGTTGTTGGCCATTGCAGTCAGTGGGAGAGTTACTGATTTTTCTCTGTGAGAGCAACTTTAGTGCCTCTGGTGGAGTTCTCAAATCCCCACCTGACTTTTTGTTCATGAAGTGCCAGTGGTTGTCACTTGACTTCCATCAGTGCTCATTTTGGACCACCTTAAGATCTGGTCAAGTATTTGATAGAAAATTTGGTCAGAAGGTAACCAGACTTTCAAAAAGTCTAAGCTATTTCACTTCTAGGAGTTTGGGATTTTTTCACTTTGTTTGTGTAGGCTTGTACTGGTTATTTTACTCCTTCCTCCAAAGCAACTGGAGGGAAGGTTTCCTTCAAATGGGATGCTCTTACTCTGTCTCGAAGGCTGTGAATGAGAAGCAATGTTTGCATGAGAAAGTGGAATAACACATTTTAGCTTTTTAATGATGCAGTTCTCTCCCATCAGCCTCTGCTGATGCAATGCAGTGGAGAAGCAATTCAGTGAAGATTTATTTGCAGGTAACTCTGCAATTCTGACTATTTCCCTGTAGAAGAAACTTAAATTGCTGGTTGTCCTGTTAAAAAGCACCAACTAATTACTTTGTTTCCCTCTCAGCAGTGATAAAATAGATTATACCATTTTAGCATTGAAAATTAGGTCACTGTCCAAGGCAATTTTTGAGTGACCCATAATTAGGATCTAACTTCAGGATGTCTAATCTGACATTAATTGCAAATGTCCTGAAATACACATTCCTAAAGTGCTTCCAGTTGGGCTCCTCAGTGTTACTAAATCTGAACCACTCTTAAATGAACACAGCCTTGGCCAAAATGTCCAACAACAAAAATTCCTCGAGTTGGTGATTAAAACCCCACACTCCACCCAAATGCGAGCCATAAATAAGTGACATACTCCTACCATGACAAAATTAGTTGAGGAGAAAAAAGACTCACGGTAAAACTTGTAAATGTCATCTTTGTTAGCATGGGACATGTAGGAGCCTTTTCTGAAAAGGAGGATTCAGTGCTCTGTGAATAGATGAGTACAGTATGTAAGGGCTCGTGACTAACATAGTAAATCTCAGTGTCTTGCATTATGCAATATGATGTTGGGAATGCTATTTCTCACTGCTTCCTTTGTAAGACACACTGTTCTGCCAGCTACAACGCAGCACTGGAATTAGTGCTCCTTTGGGGAAAAGGAAATGGAATAAGGTCACTGCTTTCATTTCTTTGGGCCTCTGAGAAAGATGGGATTTTGTTGTGTTCCGAACAAACGTGGTACAGAGTTGTCGGGGGTCCGGGGACTCCAAGCGCACAACAGCGCGAGCACAGATGAGGGCAGGTCAGAGAGAAACCCTATCCACTGTGGCCCTAGTGAGAGAGCACTGAGATGGCATCTCCCCCTCTCTGGTGTTACCCTAGCTCTGACGTGGGGAGTTGGAAACCATCACAGACTGTTAGCTTTTAGTTAAAAAGAATGTTCTTTTAGGTAAGTTAAACTTCTTAGCCAGACCCTTCAATTTTAAATACTAACGGTTTCACCACCACAGAGTGACTGAGAGAAAGCAAAGAGCATATAAAATTGAGATTTTTCTGAAGGCTGTAGCTGTAGCCACTAGAACAAAAGAAATGCTAACTGGTTTGGAAGTTGAGGTCATGTGCTTTTCACTATGTTGACTTAGTATTTTCCTTTACAATTGCTTAGAGTTCAGCATCTTTTATGTTTCAATTAACTTATTTCCCATTAAAATAAAGTTTGATATGTAATTCTGCAAGTTTTATTAGGGTTCTCGGTAATTTTTTTTGAGACACTCTTAAGAAATCTGACTCAAAAAGAATCAAGACAACTGATATTTCAAATGGAGGTAGCAGGGAAATAAAAAAATGGCCATGTGTGTCAGAAATCTCTTCTGTGAACATCTTAGTGATGAGCTACAACTCCTGCTGGAAACTGTAAGAGAAATCACTGCACCACTAAAACCTGGGACTGCATGTTCTGCCAGCATAACCCTACTGTGAACAACCTGACCTCAGCATCAGCTACCTGGTGAAGCCTGGCCCAAGAGCTTTGCTTTTGTGGCACGGCCACCAAATGTCCCAAGGAGGAAGATGCAAGTCACAGGTGATATGCTAAGCTCCACCTTGAAGACTTACCTCTAGATTTTCTTGCAAGAACAGAAAATAAACCCACATAGTCATTTGAGCAGAAGAGAAGCCACTCATGTTACATGCTCTTCACCTTAATTTTTCTTCTTCCAAGGGCAATGAACAGAGGTGCCTGGGATTACACAAAGAATGACAGGGGGTAATGTAGTTCCTGCAAGCATTTGGTGGGCTATTTTTCTCTGTCTGAAAGCATGGGAGCTGAATGAATATCAGAGTTTATAAATCACACTAAGTAATGCGGGATTGTGGCTAAAACAGAGACACACAACTTGTGGCTAAGGTGATGATGGGAGCTGCGTGATTGGGAAAACAATCTGTGTTTTTCCAAAGGACAGCATCTGAAAATAATACAAAGACAAGCAAAAAAAAAAATAAAAGCAGTGTCAGCATATAAAGTGATCAGCAGAGATCTGGCAGGGTATGCAATGTGGAGAATGTGGCTGAAAAACAATTTAAGGCTTCCTTTTTCTTCAGGAACAATAGGAGTTTTGGCCTCCCAAAAAAAAAAAGAAAAAAAAGGACTCTTCATCCTGAACCACATTATTTGGGTTACGCACAAAGTTTCATATGGCTTCCCCTGAAAACACATTTAAATGAGGAAAAATTAATCAGAAATTAATATATTGTGTTGTATGGTAAAAAAAGCAAGTAATTTCTATGAATTATTGTTCTGGTGGAAATGGGGACAGTGATATTCAGTTAAGGATTAGTGCAGGAAGCGGGGATGAAAATTCAAGGTTGGATGGATCAAGTGAAGCTTTTTCCAGGTTCTGTCAGTACCAGTTGTAAATGAAATGGCTGATACTGAACCCAGGCTGCTTCTGTAACAAAAAGGATCACTAAAACAACTTCCATGAAAGTAAGATAACTTAAGGCCACGTTGCTAGGCAAAATTAATTTTTAACTCCAGAGCTTAAAATGCCTGGGATGCGCTTTGAGCTGCTTTGAAATTTAGATCCATGGATGGAGGCTGCTGGAGAAGTAGGAGGAATGGTTCTGGTCTATCATAAACTAGCTGCAGCTTTGCATTTAATCGGTGAGGATCTGATAAGTCTGTTTCCCTACCTGCAGAGCTTGTAGAATGTTTCTGCCTTATCTGTGTAAAATATAGGAGCTTGGCATGCTGTCGTAAGCAAGGGGAAGACTTCTGCAGAGGTGAACATCAGCATAGTGTTCAGTAAAGCATTCAGGAGGCTAAAATTCATGGATGTGGCTGAGAAGTTTACAGACCTTGAGCACCACACTTCCCAACAGTCATTCCTGTGCAAGACAAGTTAGCCCTGAGTATTTGTACTGGGTGATCTATTGGCCAGGAGGTGATTAAGTAAAGATGGAGTTCCCCAGTAATTGGGGTTCATAGGTAACATAATGGTAACATTAGGAAAAAGGAAAAAATTAAAAATTGAAGCATTACATGGAAGTGAACTAGGATTGAATGTAAGAAGGTGTCTGGAGCTGTCTTACTAGCTTTGGGGTTTTACATTTATTTATTTATGGGTTTTGAGTAGTTGAGAGATCCCTTTCCTCACTTAATTCACATATTTCCTCTCAGAATCTCTAGAGAAACAGAGCAGTCAAAACCAAGGACTAACAGTTGCATCAAAGCTACAATGAGACTTTTCCTTTCATTATACCATGGTAGATGGATTAGTAATGATAGCTTTTGCTAGTTTATTCCTTTTCTCATATTGATTTAACCCAGATCTTAAAAGAATATTTCCTGTGCTATTTAAGCATTTTGTTTACATGTGTTCTTTTCTTTGTTTTTATACCAGATTCTTAGATGCCAAATAGCATAAATAGAATTGTTTTCTATATTTAATTACATAATTGTTTTAAATAAGGAAAAGAAATATAAATCTGTGAACTTGTGAGTGTCAGGATAAATTTCTTCCAAAAAAACTATTATTTTGCAATTGATAGGAGAACAAATTACTTTTCCTCTTCGTACAGGTGTTGCTGGGAAATGGCTGTGTAGGGTCCCTAATTATTCCCACTTTGCAGGCAACAAGACACTTGGCTGGACTTTTCCAATCAGGAAAATTACTTCAAAGAGATAGGACCATACGTTTTTGCCTGTGGCAGGGACTTATTCTTGGTTTTTCTTGCTGTTCTTCTGTAGCTATTTGCTGGTGGTTTGTAGACTCTGCTTACATGGTTACTCTTAAAAACCACTTCCTCTGCTCTTCCTCACTGTCCACCACTTATCCTCTTCCTCCTAGGACCAAAGCTGTGATTTCCTCGTGGTTTACCACAGGGTAATTGAAGGATTGGGGATGTGGAGAAAGATGCTGCCACTGGCTTTTCTTCAGCTGCTGTATGACTGCTTCCTGAAATGATACTTCTTAATATCACTGCTGTTTTCTAACTGCTTTCACCAGCACTAACATACAAGTTAAGAATTCTGGTAATGCTAGACAAGTTCATATGATGCAGATAACTTGTGTTAAGGCTAAGAGCATCATATTTTGCTTTTTATTATAATTTCTAAGCATCCGAGACAGTTAAGCCTATGACACGAATGACAGTTCTAGTCTTTAAAAACTTTCAAACATATGACTCAGTCAAAAACTGACTTAAGTTTTTGGCAGCACTGACTTTGGATCTGAGCTTTTTTCTTAATGCCAGGCATGTTAGCTCTTTATGGTTTTGATCAGGTGAAATATAAACTTGAGGAAGTGACAATATAAGAGATGTTTGTTTTTTTCTTGGAACGCTGTTGCAGTTTGGAAGCTGACTGATTAGTTCAAAGATGCCTTCTAGACATGTATTGGTGACCACTGTTAATGGCAGTTGCTGAATGCTGCCCAGGTGGTCGTTGGATCTGATTTGTAGTAGCTTAAAAAGATGGATTCCTGCATGTGTGGGTGTCTGTCTGCTTCCCCCTTACAGCTCTACTGGCAGTAGCAGCCAGAGATCAACCAAGCAGATCATCTCATGATCTCTCCTCTTCCTTCTCATTCTTAAAACTAATGTCTAAAAATGAAGTCTAATTTAAATGATTGATTTAGATGATCTGCACTGACAGATACCCACTTAAAAATCTGGCCTGGTTTTCTGGAAGGACTAACTAAAGAAGATATTCTTTGAGAAGTAGGTTTCTAAGATGTGTCTTGTTTTGAGTATTCAACTGCCCTCTGATAATTCATCCAAAAGAATTCCCTACGGGCAACTTACAATTTCTTGTCTCCCCTGGCAGAGTTACTTGCAGTGGATAAACTATAACAATATACATGTCCAATGCTTAAGCATTTTTGCTTTACTGTGCAGTTAAATAATATTGCTAAATATAATATACCCCATAAGGTTTCAGATTTTCTATTTCCACTGTTTTACACATTTTGCCTGTGCTTTCTTAATCTAGTGTAATATAATAAGGAACTTCTGGGTTGGGTGCTGTAAGTTTTGTTTGATGTATCAAATAAGTGTTTTAATTTTAGTGCTGCTCTTCTACCAATTTCTGTATTTCGTAGTGTGAAGAAACATGATTTGGTCCACATGGCTCTCAGGAAACCTCTGTGCACAAAACTGTGTATTAGAAATGACAACAAGAAGTAGTTGTGACTTGGAAAATAGACTGAGGCTTGCTGCTTGTGCAGCAGGAAAGCACAAAACTCATTAAGTAGTTAATGAGCTTGGTGGTTTTAAATGTGGGGGAGAAATGGCTTTGTTTTATTGAGGCTGGAAGGAGAGAGGGAGGTGACTTTGTAAGAAATACTCAAATGTTCTGAAATCCTGGTTTTCCCCTCTCTCTCTTGGTGGGGGCGAAGCTGTAACAGTAAGAAAGTTACTAACTTTGCTATTTTATATTGGAAAATATAGATAGGAAAAGACACGAAACTTTGAAAAATGCCTCGCACAAATCACAGTGCCTTGATTGTGTGAAGGACCAAGTGTGTGCTTGGGTTCATTCTTCTGTGTGGGTACCTGTTAATATCTGCCGGCCAGGCTGTTCCCAGCCTGGCCCGCAGGTTTTCGGGGTCCGATGCCCGCGTGAACCAGCGACCGAATTGATGGTAACTGAGGTTTGCGTGCCTCAGTTTACCAGTGCAGCCCAACGCCTCCTCACAGCATGTAGGCATGCTGGAGCCAGCAGCGGAAGGTACGGAGAAAAGAGTGGAAACTCTGTCAGCTGCATTCCAAGTTTATTTTCTCCTGCCCTCGAGAGGGCAGGGGCCAGTTGGCTTGAAGGGGAGCTAAAACAGAGAGACCCCGGTTGTTCTCTCGCAGAGAGTTTTAAGGTGTTACATCATCAGGTAGAGATAACAGAATGAACCAATCATGAAAGAAGGTACATGATAATAAACCAATAAAGACCCCTCAGGGGAGGAACAATATCAAGCTAACAAGTAAGAAGACATCTAGAGGGTATTTCAAATCACGCTGGCCTGTTACAGGACTTGAAACTTCTGTGATTGACATGCAAGGGGTATGTTGCTAGGCTATAGGATAGCAACAGGTACCTGAACTTGTGTGTGTGCAAAAGTCCTGAGTGGGGTTTGGATGCCAGGGTGCTGCGGTTAAATTAAGTTGGGCTGGTGGGTACTGTGAGTTTCATCTTTTTCATGGATGCCCCAGTGCTTGGGCTGAGTGAGGGTTGTGGGGATCAGGGCAGCATCATGTTCCTTCAAGCCTCCTTGAGCCAGCTACCTCAGCTTGAGCATATTTCTTCGTTAACACCCATGGCATTAAAATAGCTCCTAACCTGAGGGCAAGTACTCTGTTTCCTGGCTGTGGTAGATGCGGTTGGTGGTACAGGTCTTGCATGAGTCAGGCATGAGTCACAGAGCCTCCTGCAAAGCTGCAGCCTGTAACATGCGTGCTGAGAACAGAACGCTTTCCCACAGTGCAGCCCCTGCTTCCCAGTTCAAACAGGAGGAGCAGGATGATGGAGTTAAAAACTTTGGATCTTACTAAATGCCAAGGATGAGGCTGAGGTTTTGGTTGACACCTATGCTAGGGATGTGATGGGGAGAGAGCAGGTCATAATGGATGTGTTTCCCAGATGCTGGCTACATACAAAGGGACCCAAATCATTTGGGTCCCAGCTCAGCTGTGTGGAGTCATTGAAAAACACCTGTGAGCAGCATTCCCTGGGCTGCCCTGCTCCCTCCCTGCTCCTGCCAGCCAAGGTGTGCTGGTGCCTTGCCAGTGCCTACAGCACTTGTCATGAGCTGCACCCTGGTGTCAGCAGGCAGTGGCAGTGACATACTTTGTGTTTCAGAATAGCAAAAACTTTCTTTGTTGTATATAAAAATAAAAGCTGTGTGAAGCAGCTGAGTAAGATTTAATCCTGTTAGTGTAAAGTTGGCAAGAGAGGCAGAGGTTGCACTTGTTCTCCTGGACACTCACTTGAGGAGAGAACAAGACCACAATCAATGTGGGGGTCAGTGTTTGAGTATTGCCTGCCTTCCGAAGGCATGGAGTTCAGTTGACTTCTCCGTCATGAGCTATGCCTGTGTAAAAATCTGGCTTGCAACAGGTATTCTATGGTCATAGTTAAAAGCAGATTTTTGAGAGATTCAGTGTGCTACCCTGAGTCTTAAGTATGGTTATCCATTTGGTACCCCTGTGGAAGCTGAGTGACTCTGGAAGATAGTCCCTGGAGTATACTTAATATCATGAGAAATTTTAGCAGTTTAATTCCGAATAGTTTTAACTTGCTTTTCTGAGCTGCTGACTTGCACTAGTTTTCTCAGGCATCAAGTATATTGGATTTTTTTTTAGTTTATTTTAAATAAACTGCTATTGTATAACTTTGATTATGAGAGCTGAGAGCATAAGAAAAACACCCAATATCATGAGGAGGGTGACTAATGTTGGCAACACTGGTGATGCTGATAGACATTAGAAGATAAAAGAGAGCAGATGGTGTTTCATGATTTTTTGAGTGCTTTGCTTATCTTTGCATCTCTAATGTAGTCCTTTGAAGAACATTACCTGAATTTAAACCTTTTTCTTCTCTTGAAAAAAGAAGTGAGACTAATCATAATGTTTTCAAAGCACTGTTACGGTCACATCTGGTACCTAGAGTGCCTCTGCACGTGTGGAAACATTTGCACTTGGAAGGCACTGCTTTGTATCAGCAGTGAGCATTTCATTTTTGACTTTTCTCTCCAAAGCTTCCCAAAGAAAACAGAAATCCTAAGTAAACATGGCATGCTCTTGACTTCAAAACCATGGCAATCCTCTGGGATTATTTTGCTTTGTAGAAGTGCAAAGCACATCACACGTCCAAGTGAACCTCAAGAAGCAATCTGGGAAATGGCAAGATTGTTCAGGGAGGGGACTGGGAACTGGCTCCTGCTGTGCAATTTGTAAAGAACAAGCATCAGAGGGACTTTTTTTTCTTGTGCACTTTACAAACTTCAAAATAGGCCCTTTCTCAGCAGTTACGTGGTGTTGGGAGACAACAGGTAGCTGCACAGTCTAATAATGGATGGGAAAAGACAGAAATGTTGTCAGAGAAGTGCTGGCACATCTATACTATTCCCAGTCTGGCAAATGCAGAGTTAAATCTGTCACTGACTGTACAAAAAGCTTGAACAGATTCTGTGTGTATCATGGGAGGATGTGATAGATGTCTGAAGAAAGATTATATTTAGAAGGTAGACAGATATTGGTAGAGCTCTCTGAGGAACTTCATCCCAAATGTCAACAAAGCTTTTATAGTAAAAAAAAAAAATTGAGAAAGTTTTTCAGAATATGCTATAGTGGTGGAAGAACTGCATTGCAAGAATTGGTGTGGGTATAGACATATCAATAAAGACAGATCATGATCCCAGTATGTACCACTAATACAGCAAAACTTTCCAGTGGAAACTTAGTCTGGAATTTCTGTAGAGTGAGTTCACTCAGCATTTTTGTGTGCAGGTAGCTCAGGGTATGGCTGTAGTACAGCTGAGTCACAGGTTGAGAGTTGCAGGTTCAGCTCTGGGGGGCAGGAGCCTGAGCCCCAAGCAAGAGGCCATGAAGTGCTGACCCTCTGCAGAACAAAGGGCACAGGGACCTGTGGCCCAGCCAGGGGACCGGACACTCAGGGACACAGCAGGAGCTGATGATTCCAGACTTTCCCACCCTTAGACTGTGAGGGTGCAAAAGCCCAGGGGCTCCTTGGTTCTGGGTCCCTCCTTGAGGAACCAGCTCGAGCTGTTATTTAGTTATTGCACCATGATTAAGGTACTTAAAAGATGGAGACATCTGAGATTGTGCTGTGAGAATCCTGGGGTCCAGCTGGTGAGGAAACCTATTCTGGCTGTGTGAGTGTGGGGGTGTAGCTGTGAAGGGACCTCTGTCCCAGCTCAGGTGGTGTGAGAGTGTTGGACAGGGAAGTGTCCTTAACAAGCTCAGCAGCTGATGTTAATTACTCTAAATTCTCATGTAGAAAGACAACTTTTAACTGCTGCTGATTAAATATGGGCTTTTGAACAGTGTCAGATTGCCCTGACTAAAGCAGTGTATTATGGGAGGAAATAAAAAATTGTTTTATTTGAACTGGGAAGCTCCTTCAGTATTTTCATGAGTACTCTTTCCGTGCTGGGACACTTAAACACCCACTGGATGGTTTACTGATATTTCAAGTCTTTGAGTCAATTAAAATGCAGAGTTGATGTGGTGAAGCCACAGCATCAATGTTCCCCAAGCTGGGGTGCTGAGTGATGTTACAGGTTTGGTCAGCAGTGCTTTTTAGTAGTTTTCAACTACTGGGCCAGCATTCTGGAGTTGCACTGACAACCATCCAGCAATGAGCAGGGCTTGGAGCAAGGCAGGTAGTCCTTTGGGGATGTAGAGGAGAGAAGTTCCATCACTTCCAAAAGTCTGGCTCCTTGAGCCACTTTCCCATATAAGAGGAGACCATTTCTTACAACAGGTCAGTGCTGACTGGGCTTGGACTGCTCTTTCACAGGGTGAAAAGCACAGTGAGATGAGGATGGTGAGACCCTCACTGAGGGGCCATTCTCTGGAGGAGCTGGAACTTTGAGGGGCAACAACACATGGCTGCTGGGTTTGCAGTTAGTAATCCTAAAGTGCAAAACCAAAAATAAAGAAAATCTAAAGCAGAAGGGGAAACAAAATGTATTTCGGGCAGTAAAGCAATGCTGCCTGAGACATGAGCTCAGCTGATCTGTGAGTGTTGTCAGCTGTGGGCTGCCCCTTGCTGCCATGAGCTCAGGTCTCAGTCTGTTGTCTTACAGCAAAATGTATTGCTCATATGTAGCATGTCTAAAATTAGGTTGTGTTCTGTGCCAGAAAGGTATTTATTTTAGGCAGGCAAGGAAAGAAGGAATGAACACTTCCTTTAGGGTAGCTGCAGACACTTGTCCCATGGAAGGAAATTGAGTAGTGTTTTCAAGATACGAGTGCTGCCGAATTATCCACTTAGCCTGCTGCATCCAGTCTTTGTGGTATTATAAGCTTTTGTAGGTTCAGTCCCAGCCATGGAAGAAGCTGTCCCCTTCCTTTGTGGAGAGAGCTGTACATGAAGATCTGTACCTTTGGCTTGAACGAAGCACATTTCTTGAACTGAAGTTAACCAGCTGTCTGGAAATTGGTGCTCCGAAAGATACAAATAGTCTTGGTAGATAAGCAATCTGTCATGATAGATAAGTGATCAATCATGGGGTCTAAAGTCAGTGCAACTGCTCTGGTATATACCTGCCAAATATGTGGTTCTAGATACCCCCTGTGTGGTATCTAGTGTGTATTTTAAGGAAGTGATGTGTCAAGGAGTGGTACAGCCTTGATGTAGTGCTTACGTATCTGTCAAGTTTCTGATACATATCCAGCGTGTCTGGGCTCTAACCTCTGTACTGGATGGTTCCCTTATCGGTGTGAGAAGTTAGAAGGGAGAGTTGTTCTTTTAGTCCCTCTGGTGAAGCCTCTCACATTGTCTGCATGATTGACAGGTGCTTTGACATTTTATAAGAGAAGAAACTGATGGGCTAACCGGTGGGTGGACATAAATTTACATTAGTTATAGGCTGTTAGTTTTTGCTCACAGCGCACTTTGTCCTGGTGTTTATTTGTGTGGAGCCCATTTTAAGCTAGAGTAGGAAGCTGTATAACTTTGTAGTTAGCATTAAAAAAGGTCATCTGTAAAATGGGATGAAATGAAGTTATTACAGAAATAATTAAGAAACAGTTAATTGAAATTGAAAGAAATGTAAAGAAGGAGCTGTGAATGTAATCTAATGTTGGCTGGGATGCAGGAGAAAGTGCCCACAGTCCATCAAAAGTCAGTGCTTCCTCCCCACAACCTGCAGCTCTTCTCAGTGGCTTTCTCATTCTCATAATACATATAGAGCCTTTTTCAGAATATTTTGAGGGGATTTTTTTCTCTTCCCCTGAAGGATAAATCAATTTGCAGTACAGTGCATTCATTTTTTACTCTAGGTTTCCATACTGTTGAACAAGCTAGTCAGTGGTTTTTCTACAGGAAAGGTGGGCTGGGCTGTGGTACAGGACTAGTTCTCTCTCTGAGCCTATCACTGGGAATGCACCAGCAGTGACCTGCTGGCCACTCATGCAATTTAAAAATCACATTTTGAAAGCTGTTATTTTGGCTCATAAAAAATATTCAGGAATTACCCAGCATTGGGTTGAAAAAAACAGATTCTGACCATAAGGTATTTTCTGTGAAGTTACAAAGTTCTTGCTGAAGTGCAGGGCCTGACCCACAAACTTCTTCCCCGTGTTTGTAGTGCTGAAGCCTGAATTATTCATGGAGTGGGGACTCTGAGCAAACTGCAGAAGCCTGCACACTTCAGGTGATTAATGAAAAGTCTGAGCTGGTGCTTTACGATGAAGATGAGTCATTAGTATAACAGGCATGCTAACAAGCACAGGAGAGGGTTTGTGTGGGAGGGTGCAGGAGCCATCTCTCCTTAGGCTGCTAGCAGAGTTGAGCCAGAGCAACAGGGCTGGTTACAGCTCAGTGCTCCCTGGTGCTTAATTTCGGCTCCTAAAATAGAGAAACACATCTCCTCATGGAGTGTGATGAATATTACCATGAAAATCACATGTGCTTCAGTGGGATTAACAGGTTCAAGTGCAGTATTGGTGCCCTCGAGACCAAAGCCCTACACCTCTGAAGAGGGTAGTGGCAGTGCTGCCTTCAATGAGTTGAGCGTGTCCCCAGCCAATATTCACGAGGCACTTAGCTTTGAAGGGGAACAGAGTAATTAAAATTTATTTTATAAGCCCCCAAGATGTATGTGTGTTCTGCGCATACAGATTATGTAGTTTGTAGGGTTCACAGCCCTATCTTCTGTCTGTTTATATTACTTCTCTTTTCATTAGTTTAGAAGACAGATCAATTTTTAATTGAAGGGATTTTTTTTTTCTTGAGGAAAATGTTGGGTAAATGGTGATACATTGTATTCACATGACGGAAGCAGTATTAGATTTGCAACCAGTTAAACCATCGCAGAAGGAAAAAAAATCCTTTCTTCCTGACTGCTAAATATTTAACAGGCCACTGAATGATCAAAGGTCCCTTTAGGATTTTAAAATGACAAGATAGGAATGAGTTTAAATTCCCTAACATTTGCATTTGTGACAGCAAGAATGTGAGAAGCAATGTCAAATGCTTGAAGTCCTCCCACTTGCACAGTGATCACTGAGTCATTTTACTGATAGAAGCCAATTCAGAATACTTTACCCCTTCTATAAATGTTGAACCAAACTCAGCTGGGAAATGGGAGCATCACCCACACAGCACAAAGCACTGGAGCATTTTTTCTCTGCACAGGATAATCAGCAGCAGTATAAAAAAAAAAAAGTGCTGAAGGGATTCTGTTTCTGCAGTGAATAGTCATTGGGGGAATGTTGTCTCCTAAGTTTGCTTTGACTTAAATCTTGGTTTTCACGGGGTTGTTGGAACTGGTGTTAAGAACACATTTTGCTTGAAAATACTGTCTCTTTATACGTGAATCTTAATGCTCCTATTGCAGTGAAGGGTGTACAGTAAAAGAGCTCACTTGTCACTGATTTAATCTGGGAGATTACAGGTGGATACATGCTGAGCTGGCTGGATGAAAGTGGTTTGCATCAAATTTCCAAGATGTCCTACCTTACCATATTAAGTAGTTTGGGGTTTTGGCACTTGAAGCACTTTGGATTTCTGAAGGTCATTCTTGATTTGCTACAGTGTTATGTTACTATTAAACCTATGTAAAAGCTTGGACTTCTGTGGCACTAACTACTTGCTTAAGTGTATGCTTGAAAATCTCTTCCTGAAGCAAATGAATGAATTTAATGAATTAAAAACATTAAACTTAAATGTTTAAAAATAATTCAAGTTGAAGTAGGTCACCTTTTAAGCTTTCAGTAGTAATGTTATTTTAAGCTTCGCTTATCAGATTGCTTGTATATATGTCGTGGTTTAAATCCAGCTGGCGACTAAGTACCATGCAGCCACACAGTATGGCTTACATTTGTTGTTGTTGCAAAGAACGTGTTGAACTTCTTTCCTGCAATAATCTATTCAGAAAAATTCTCCTGAATACTTGAGGCACTAGTTATTCTTCTGTAAATAGCTTTTTGAGGCTGCTAGATGGTCCAGAGCGTATCCTGGCAGGAGTGACGTAGGTAAATGTAGCCCACTAAGCATCTACACGTTGCATATTTATGTTTGAAATGTTACAGGTATGGGAAAGAGGTCAATAACATTAGAGCAGTCAACTATTGCTTTTTCCAATGGCACTGCCTTTCTTGGATAATTACAGGAAGATGAGCAACTAAACCAAAGAACAAGGACCAACTGGTTTGTTGCCTGCTTGTACAGAAATGATACACATGTATAAGAGAATCACTGCTGTTTTCACTGCCATGTTTCCTCATTGAATCTGCTTGTTGAACAGTGCTCGTTATGGAACAGTAAACACATCATTTGGCTTTATGCTAAACCACTGCAAAAATTATCATACTTTAATGAGAGCCATTGCAATACCCCTATGTTGGGAATGCACAAATACCTATCAGATAATTGAAACAAAATTATTTGGAGGTAGTTATTAAAAGATGGTTATACAGTATAATGCTGAATTTAATTTAGTTTGTTCATGTCAAAGTACATTTACTCTTAGCCTTGTATTCCACAGAAGTATTTTCTAGTGTGGGTCATTTCTAAAGTGGCATTTGCACATATACTCACCAGCTGAGGGCCTAACTGATTCTGCTCGAGCATTTACAAACACTGGGGCATCCAGCTGTGGCAGTCTTGCAAGTGAGTTGTGTTCAGATCTGCATGGGTGATTCTCAAGATCTGGCTCAGTTTCTTACCCAAATGTTCATCAGGCAGCACATGTAGAGAAACACCTTTATGGCTGGTAGCACATAGGGTTTTGTGTTCTTTTCAAACTACAGGGAGTCATTTTCTAAAGCGTGGACTGGCACTCATCCTGCCAGTCTTTTTTTTTCATCCTCAGTTCTGAAAATACAAAGGAGCAGCATTTTGGTTCTCACTATGATGGAGAAAATGTTGTATTGCTTCAGACAGTGTACTGTTGTTCCAAAACTGTAAATGTGGCTTGTAGGAGAAAGAACTGTACCAACTGTAATTAATTTGCTACATGTGTTCTCTCACTCCTTCTCTGTTTTAACTGAGTGTTCTTGTATCTCACAGAATAAGCTTTATTGGTAATCCATCTCATTGACATGACATACATGAAATTATTCTTCCTCAGCTTCATATGAGCTTCCATAAATCACATGTAGCTGACTGTTATGCCATGAATTTGAGGAAAAGTGGTTTGGTTTTTCCTATTAATCCCCAAAGTGGACAGTGTAATGAGTGCAATTACTAAGCAGTATTTCACTCAAAACTTCCTGGCAGAATTGTCATTTTACCTGCTGTTCTGGCTGTTGTGAACAGAATAAATGCTTTTATCTCACCTACTTTTTTGTGTGCTACCTCTGTGATGTGTATGCATCATTTTTTCCTTTGCTATGCTTAAATATAAATGGGGTGAAAGCTGGAGTATGATTAGAATCCCCTCTCTCAAATCAGAATAGTAGATGTGAAAAGTGATATTTCCCTTTTGTTCCTAGTGGCTGTGGACTGACTGCTTCCTCCGAATTCTGGCAGTTTATGGTGATAACTCCACTGTGACTTAAACGTGTTCCAGGGCAGCCCCTGCTTAGCTGGTGACATTTGGGGAGCTACTGTGATTAATAATAAGAAAGGGCCAGAAGGAAAGTGTCATTTTAACAATTCTAATAACTAGCATTCAATGCTTTGATCCTTTAAAAGCAGCTCTGCATTTTAATATCAAATGGTTTAACAGAGTTTATTAATAGAAGTCTCCTTCTGGTAAAAACAGTGCAGCAACAGTTCCCCTTTGAAGCTTCATCTGTGGCTGAGATCATCATCAGCCCACACTGGTTCAGGTAGTTTTTGGACTTTGGTACCACTGGGGCTTGCCCTACTTTTCCTTCTCAGCCATGTGGTGAGCAGCATCTCTGCCCCACTTGACTCTGTTCCAAACACCAAGCAGCCACATCCCAACTCTAGCAAGAGGTACCTTGTCTGCAGTTCTCATAAATGACCACCACAGGCACAGAGTAGTGGATGCTCCACAGGTTTTTTTCTAACTGTGTTGTGTGGACAGAAGGAGCTGGGTTAGCCCAGAGGAGAATGAAATGAGTCAGGGTAATGCTTTTTCCAGTACCAAACCTTTGTTACTTTAAGACTTTTAAGTGGCTTTTCCCAGACATCTGTTGGGAATGATTTGGGGAAAGCTGAACCTGCCTAAAACAGAGGTGCAACTTGAGTGACTCCTCAAAGGCCATCCAAACTTACACTCTTTATGACTTCTTAAGTGTGAAGTAGTAGTGAAGATTTTTCTCGTGTCCATCCCTTTTGGGACAGCAGCAGATGTCTGAAAAGGGGGTCATAAACCCAGGCTGCTCTCAGACATACAGGTGCAAGTACAGAAGGAGGAATAGAGTTACACCAGGCTAATATTGACAAAAATAGAGCAGAATTTGGCCTGGGAAACTGTTTCTTTAAAATCTACTCTCATGCAGTGTAGGGGATGGCAGACTTCAGTCTGCTGCTTTCTTGCATCTAAGCCAGAAGTGAAAAGCAAAGATAACAATAGCAGTGCTGGGGGAGGAGGGAAAGAAAACACAGATACTCAAGTATTGTATATTTAGGCACTGGTCTTTTAAGAGCCTCCTTGCCTACTACACCTTAGTAAGAAGACTTTATTAAGTAATGCTTTCCACGTAATTAAAAGGAGTTATTTCAATTTTCTATGGGAGAAGAATAAGCTGAAGAGATGTTTGTGATGTTTGTGTTTCGTGACACTGGACTGTGAGGTAACCTTTCCTGATTCAAGTGAAAGCTCTGAATAGCTGTGTACTTGCTTCTAGATCAGGATTGTCACTGCAGGAATTTAAATTTTAAAATGGAGGCTCTCTAGTCTTTTGTAGTGTTTGATCTGCTGCTGAATAGATCACAATTGCAGGAAATACTCCTGAAATCATTATAGTTCAAATAATTGTTGCAAGTGGGTTTTTTTCAAAGCAAGTGCTGGTTTACTCCGTAGAAGAAATATATTTTAAAATTCCCCAGCTGGGTGAAGTGCTGTAATTGGTTGGAATTGAAGGAAAGCTTTAGAGAGATGCTCACTGATAATAATTGAAGGGTAACCACTTCACTTCACTGTCAATCAATTCCAGCCTTTGAAGGTGACATCCTGTCACTAGATCACCTGTGAGCCCACAGCTCAGTGTGCTGGAGAATACAAGCCAATGAGTCAATGCTGATTGCATTAGCTTGTCTGCTCATACTCTAAGGAAAAGCAAAAGGGAGAAAAACATGCCCTCTTCCCACTACGTGTCAAGAGATCTTCCCCTTTCTTTCAGAACTTCCTTGGGAATGAGTGCAGTTGCTTCCTTGCTTTGTGACTGCAGTCACAGGAGACAGGGTACAGAACTGGAAGGTGTGCTCTCTCTGGGGCCGTGTGTAACGCAGTGGGAACTCAAGCTGTTCGTGATGCCAGTGGGTGGCTGGGCCTGCAGTTCTGTGTAGAGGACTTGTTTCTAAGAGTAGGAGAAATAGCCATGGTTTAGAGGTGGCTGTTTTAGATAATACAGCATTGAATGAACTGTTTGTGTAACTGGAGGGGGTTTTTTTAGAGGAAATTTATTTTTCTCCTTTAATTTTGTCTTAGGAAAGAGAATATATACTCATAGAGTCTATCCAATAACTTCTGGAGTTTATCTGTACTAAAAATGTACTTAACATTGAAATGTGATCATGATATTCAAACACTTTTAAATAAAATACGGTAAAATAAAATTGTAGTTTTGGCTGGGACCATGCTGTTTAAAATCATCTTTACTGACCTAGTAGAGCCAAATCTGGCCAAGATTGCTCATTTCTGTGCTGACTTCCAAGCTGATGTGTACCATTCTTCTAGTTAATGTGATCTGTAAAGGTCATATGTTGTTATGTTCTGGTTTTATTTAGTGAAGGTAAAGTTCAAATATTGTCCTTGCAGGTTATTCTTGGTGATGGGTTCACACAGAATGGAGAATCCTCCATTAGAGAAAGGGGACAGATAGGTTTAGCTAATCCCATGGAGCTCATGACAGACATAGCGTCTGACAGATTCCTTCATTTTCTCCACTGTTCTAGGATGTGATCATTCCTGCTGTTCTCCTTTGGCATCTCCCAACATCCCCAGCCAAGTGCATTGTGTAGACTGAATTCTGTATTCAGGAGAAGGCCCCCTAGGGCTGGATAGGCCTTTTTAATATATGAGAGAATGGCTTCCCCTTTTTTGTACTAATGTGACATTTTTTGCTTATGTTATTTTTTGTCTTTGTAATTCTTTTCTGTGCGGTGTTTGCCCATCATCTTTGATTTGGTGAGTGCCTAAGTGACACTTACACGTTTTCCTATTGAGGTGCATGTTATTTAATTCAGTCACTTACTCAGTTTTGTCAAGGTGTCCCTGAGTTATGTAGTAAAAATAATAAAAGTAAACTCAGGCTGTTTATTGTTCCTTCTTACTGCATAAGAACGAGCAAACAGTTCAGTGCAGTCCTTGGTCCTTCTTCCACATCCTCATTGAAATTAGTGATATTATTTGACTGAAGATTTCTGTGGAACTGCAGTCTGAAATTTCAGTTTTGAGAATGTAAATCACAAAGTTGATAGTGGAAATTGTTTGAGCAGACCTATTACTCTAAAATGTTGTTATTACCTTGTTCAGGAGAATGTCGAGAGAGGCAGATCTGTGGCTGCATCTCTGATGTGACATCTAGTTAGCATGTATCATTCCCACTATTTTGCAATTAGAAGTAACTTCAGTCTTTCCAAATTATGTGCTCTAGCTTTTTCTTTCCCTGCCCATGGTGTTTTCAATGTCACCATGGATTTGGGAAGCAGAAGAGGATGAAGCTGGAAGGGCTGTGTGTCCTGGATGCGTTTACATGCGTTGCTGATGTCACATTGACACAGCCCCTAGGCAGCCTCTTACTTTAAGTCACCTGGAATTGATGCACATGTCCCTCATGTGTGGAACTCACACGAACTTCTGGTCTGGCCTGGGCAATGAGCAGGTTCTCCATGTAATCCTCATTTATCAGCAAATAGCAACATTCCAGTGGCTCTAATTAGGTACTTTACTAGCCTGGTTAGTGCAAACATGAATCTGAGTTTCAGCAGATTTGATTTCTCGCAGAAATGTTCCTGCTGTACTCTGAAGGAGTCTCATCTGTACAAGTAATACTGAGGAATTTTAAAGGAAGGAAAGAAAAAACATACACAATCTATGTTGTCCTGAAATTTGTTTTTCAAGGAATTTACAGTATGTAAGTTGTTGTAAACAGAAATTATTTCCAGCTATTTGTAGGCACCAAGATGGACCTGTGGTTACAGGTTACCACAGACACTTCCTTCCTCTCTCTGTAAGCCTTGGTTGTTTTCCTTTTCACTTTTGTCATTGCCAACTGAAAGGCATAAAAATGCAAATCAAAATGCAGCCTGTAGCACTTGTAGTCACTATTTTAGCCTTTCATTTGAATTGTGCTTTTGCTGATATTTATTTGTTTAATTAAATGTCTCTTCTTCATTTCAGCTCTCTATTTGAGGAGAAGGAGGGAGATAGTCTCATTTCATTATTGGTACTCTAAATGAGCTGTGCACTGGAACAGCTAGTTTCCTTCACACGTAATGCTTTCTCATCGTTTCCCTCGCTTAGGTGTTCAGCTTAGAGATAATTAAAACAGTTTACTTCATTTCTAGCTAGTGCACAGATGCATTTCTGTATCTGTGGAGTAAAATGACTGATGCTGATGCTTTGTCATTTACAGCTTGGAGGCACTGACTATTGCAATGAGTGAGCAGGAGCTTTAAAGCATCGTAAGCTGACCTGGCAACTCAGTTATAACTGTATAACTCAGTCAGTTCCATGAATATAATACCTTAGGACTAGGAAAGTAAATGAATTGAGGCCATTTTAGCATATCTTTGTTTTGCCTCTTGTTGGAATTCTTTGTTCAAGGGTTTCTCTCCCATCCAGATAAGTTGGGCTCTATGGTCAAAATATCTGTAAAAATGTAGTTACCAAATGGGGAAGACAATTATTTGTTCACTTCAGTCCGGTATCTAGCCCCTGAGCATCCTGGTGGGGAGTATATTTTGGAGAAGAAGGAATACAAATTATTTTCTTTTCAAAGTGGAATTTTAAGCCCATAAGCACAGCAAATTGTTACTCCGCTTTGTAGCAGGAGGCAGATTTGCACAGGAGCTGTAAGAGCTGCACTGAGAGTATAAAAAAGGAATCCCAAAATTTTAGTTTAAGCTCCACCATATAATGACTGACAGCTCCTGACAAAAGCTCTCACAGTGTGGGTAATACCAAAATGAAATGGGCTTAGGCTGGAGGAACATGGAGTTACCAGTTTTAAGGGCTTAAGGCAGCCCTGCCAAGTTGTAGGCTTGGGACGTGGTAACAGGCACAAGACCAATAGCTTTAGGGGTAAACAATTTTATCCCTAAATAAATGAAGACAGATTACCAGTGCAATTATCCAGACTGTAACAGCAGCAAATTCAATAATTACTAATATGGGGCTAGAATTAACATCTGGGCTCACAAAGATGTACATGCCTATTGCTGTCAGGAAGGCATTACTCCATCAGCATGTGATAATTTTTCAAGGTACTAATGCTTTTGAATGTGTATTTTCTTATTTTGAGCTCCCGCAGGTACCAACTGGTGTGTACGTTCAACAGATTGGACTATGTTAAAATTTTGTTGGGGTCTCAAAGGACTTTCCAGAAGATTACCTTGTAAACCAGCTTTTTCCCTATTCTAGTTCACTGCTTTTTCCATAATGCCTCTTGTCTTGGTTCATAGCTTTTTTGATTCACAGTTTTAATTTGATTAATTTACACAGGTTTAATTTAATCAAATTTAATTGGTTCACAGTTTGACATTATAAAACACTCAATAACAAACTGGCAAGTGATGTAGAGTGACCAGTGCTCAATGAGTTATAATAATCTATTTTGCTGAAATTAACTATGACTTTTCAAGTTACAATAATCTTCTAGGTGTTTTAGGCAAGCCTCACCTTATTTATTGTGGGCAGTAGGGCTTTCAACTAGAGAAAAGGTCCTCCCACTATATCTGCATGAGAAATTCAATAGAGGTCTCAAGAACAGACAGAAAATCAGCAACCTTGAAGCAACATGAATATGAGTCTTGGGGGGGAGTTTATCCATGAGTATAAACACCTGGTGGGGGTGGAAGTAAAGGAGATTGAACCAGACTCTTCAGTGGTGCCCAGTGAAATGGCAGGAAGCAGTGGGCACTAATTGAAATGCAGGAAACTCCACTTAAATGTAAGAAAAAGGTTTCTCACTGTGTGGTTAGTCGAACACTGGATGAGGTTATCCAGCGAGGTTGTGGAGTCTCCATCTGTGGGAATGGTTAAAACGCGATCAGGCATGGCCCTGAGCAACCTGCTCAAGGTGGGCAATTTCTGGAGGTCTCTTCTGATCTCTGTGGCTCGTGGCTTCCAGGGTGATTCCTCTTGCCAGGATAAATGTTCTAAGGGCTGACGATTTGGTAGCCTGGTTTATTTGTCTCAGGATGTGGAATCACACCAGAAGGAACTAGTCTCCAGTAATCATGAAAATCATGCATGACTGTACGACTCCATCAGTGTTCATAGTGGAGAGAAAAAACATATTACTAACCAGAGAGATGGCAAAGTATAGTGTTTAGATCAGCCACTAAATTACAGTTACAATGGTTCCTTTTGAAGTTTCTCTAGTCTCTGACTTGGGATAAATTACCTTATTTCTGATGGCAGTAACTTGGCCTTCCAACACACGTCACGGAGGGGACAGAATGCACGCTCCTGAAGCTGACCATTTCACTACCTGGTGCTGACATAGGAGCAGTACCAGGAGTGGACCACTTGGCCTCTTTTTCATGGGTAGGGTATATTAAACAGTCTGCTCCCTTCCACCAAGAGTGTTACGAGGTGGGAAAGAGAGTGAAGGGAAAGAATGGGATGCAATTTTCACCAAAAACACTGAAATAAGAAAAACCTATTTGGTGACATTTTCCTGGTGAAAGGAATAGTCCTGAAGTTTTTTCAAATACTCTATATTTTAACTGGGCCAGTTCTTCGGGAAGAGTTTTTAATTAGTTTGATTACTATTTTTTTGCAAAAATGGGTCATTTCACCCTGTCGTGCACAGACCTTAGCAGGATTCATTCCCGTAGTAAAAGAGGAGGGATCAACATTTTGGAGCCATCGCAGCAGTTCTGCTTCATGCTTTTGTGTGCCGATTATTTCTTACCTTATTTCTTATTTCTGTTCCTTGAGGCAGAAGTGGCACCCAGGGTCATGCAAATGTGTCACTTCACAATGATGGGACACCATCTCCTCTTTGTTTCTAAAAGGACACAAGTTGCTCGGCAGAATGAGAGCACAGCACTTCATGGAGGAGAGGGTATGCACTGTGTAATGTAGCCACGTATTCCTGGGAAAAGTGTGGGTGGGTTCACCAGTTTGCCTGGTAGCTCACGGGCCTTGTGCAGGTCTGGTAGGCATGTGGCTTTGCCAAGGCAGGCAGAAGCGTTGATAGCACAGAGTGATACTGCTGTTAATGCCTGGGAATGGCAGTGCGGTCTATCCTGCTTGGGATAGCGCAAAAGCTTTCTTTCTGTAACGTGCGGTCTGAAGGCACAAGACTCTCTGGAGTCAAAATACAAGTCTTACCCAGAGTGACCATGCTTCCAACCAATATAGAGGTGAGCATTCATTTTTTTTAAGGGAATCCTCAGGGGACAAGCAGATGGCCTCACCTCACCATTATTCTAGCACCTTGTTTATTGGGTAAGTTGTAATTTTCCCTTTTTAAATTGTTTTCCCAGCAAGAGTTCATGCTCCCCAGTTAAAAACTGACTTCATCTCTGAGAAGCATTAGTTGAGCTTTTCACATCATCTAATATAAAAAAATCTTTCCCTCTGGAAGTGCCCTTCAGAGAGGTTGCAGCTTCTAGAGAAAAATGTGTCTTCCATACTAGGACAAGAATTGGTCTTTTGGGTGGTTTTCCTCTTCCATAACTGAATTAGGATATGGAGTTATTGATCATGACAATGTAAAATTGCATTTCTTTGTTTTAAAGGAGGTAAATTATGATTTAAGGTGTACCTTAGATAGCTCTGTTTTACTGGGGGTGGTGGTTTACTTTTGTGATACCCTTACTTTGCGGGGACTGTAGATCCGAAGCAGAGCATACCATCATTTAAAATGAGGTGGTCACCTTTGCTATGCATTTATATGTAGCAGATGACCTTGAGTAATGTCATCCTCATCTGAATTGCAGTGACATCAGCATGAAAGGTGGTGTTTGTGTTACTGTTTGCAGCTGGGCAAAGGTGATAAACCTTTCCCAGGCAAAGAGTCCCCTTGGAGGTTTGGTATGGCTTATGATTTACTTCCTTTGAAAAAATAATGGTGTTGTGCTTGATGTTGTATTTTTCTAGTGCTGCTGATTGTTTTATTTGAAGCTGTAGAGAAGTCTCCATCCTGAACTTGCTGAAGGGTTTTGGGAAGATGATAAATTCAGTCTTTTAGGCCTTGTGTCTCGCTAATCCTGATGGACAGTCCAGATCCATTGCAGAGGTTCCTAACAAACAAGCAGCATACAGACTTTGAAGCTCTTACTTGAAATTCGGCTGGCAAGTCTTGTTCCTTGTCGTTACTAATGGTCCTGGCAGTTTCACTTGCCATCTGTTTTCTTGCTAGAGATAACATTAAGCTGCATGCTTACTTTCTTGTGCATCCTCAAGCCTAACTTTGGGCACAGTTTTACTTGATGCACTGATTGTTAGCTGAAGCTGTTCCTTAATGATTGGGAGAAGCAGAAATTAAATTACATTTTGGATTAAGCAAGAGAGCAGGTGATGGGAGTTTTAGGTCCTTAGAGCTGATCTCTTAGATCAAGGGCATGGTAACAGCTGTAAAATTTGCATTGCACGCTCTGTTTGGCTATTTCAATCAAAGCTGGTAAGGATTGATGCTACTTCTCATAAAAGGAAGCAGGCATAAATGCCCTTGAAAATTTGTTTAGAAGCTAAGCTAAGTAAATACTGAAGTCAAGTAATCTGAGGAACTCAAGTGTTTTAATAAGATGAGGCAAAACTGTAACTGGGCCTAGTTTTTCTCATAATTTCATGCCTGAAAAATTACCTGTCATATTGAACACCTCAAGTTTTTGGCAGTTCTGGAGGACATGGGTGCCTATTAGATACCTAAATAAAGGTATTTGCAACCTTATTCATCGGTGTGCCATGGCTTTTTGGAACTTGTCCATGTTGTGTATGCCACAAAGCAGAGGAGGGTGTTGACTCAGAGCAGGGACATGCATGGAGGGAACTTGGCAGAACAGTTAGGCCCTGTCTCCACACAGGCTGTGCTGTTTATTTCCAAAGGAAAAAGCATATCTGGCCCCACTGAGAAGCAGTAGGACCAGATATCTCTTCACACTGGACCTTTCAGAGTCTGAAATAAGAGCTGAAGAGAAGAATCCATACTATGGATATGAATTCTGCACATCATCAACTTCGATGATGAGGGTCAAAAGTGTGTACCTACATATATATAGAAAGGTGATCGATCCAAGAAAGAACAGGGTTAGTATGTGGCAGATGAAATCACAATTTGTGCTTGGGGTGGTGCAGAAAGTGGGGAACAGAATGTTATGACTGAGGTCACCTGGTTAAACCACAGAGGAAGCCAGTATGTGGCAAATGGAGAAGCACAATAAATACTGTAAAGGTAAAGAGGTTTTAATGCCACCTGTTTTGCATATTATATTCTATTTTGCATTAAGCGTTCAGAGGTGAATTTCAGGTTTAGCTTCTCTTATCCTCATCTTGTCTGTATCCTAAATTTAATTTAGTGCCACTGTCTTACAATTTGTAGACTTTGAAGAATTATCTCATTAGTCTGGTTTATGACTTACTTAATTTTATATTTCTGTCTCTGCTACCAGCCTGCAGGTAGGGTTTCTAAAATGAATTTCTTCCCGAGTGTCTGTAATTGGTTTTTAGTGCATTTCTGTCTAGAGCGACACCTGTTATAAATCAGCATGGTCACAATAGTTCCACTGAGACACTCCTCCTGTTTCCATATCTATTTTCTTACAGTTCAGGATGAACTCCAGCAGCCTCTGCTCTGGCAGAACTCATGTTTCTTCTCTGTGAACTTCAGCAGTAACAACTACAAAGGAGATTGGCCCAACTGAAATGTTGTGGGTTTTTTCCTTTGTTTCATATGGTACACAGTAGCCATAGCTCTAGGACAGTAATAATTTTTCTTTAATAATCCTATTCAACAAGTTATTCCTCACACCATTGCAATCTTGTTCATTCCAAGAGACTCTTTATAAAATTGCTGTGTAAAATAGAAGTGCTTCTATAATAAAGAAAAACCAAGAAGCTGGGTAAAAGGTATCATACCATGTATCATATGCCAGTAGTGCGTAGAGTAACATGCTGGTTGACATAAGAAAGCATGTAAAGGTATGACCCATTAAAAGAAAAAAACATTTTCCAATACAGTTAGGTTCTAAAACTGAAAAAAAAAAATCAACATGTTTTCCCTTTTTTGCAACGTAGTATGAAAAGGCTAAAACTTTAAAATAAAGGTTTATGAGAGGATGGATGCATCTATAACATTAAAAAAGTAGATAATTGAATTACTGTTTCGTTTGTGTGTCTTGATACTATTCAATATTGGCCTGTTTTTACAGGCACTTTTGCATACCGGTGACTGTTCCCCAAGGCAGTTAAATAGGAATTAATGTGATAACTTAATGTGATATCTAAACAGTTTGCGTGGGACTTTGTTTCCCAGATCAGTTTCTTAAGGCACAAAAACCCCTTGTTTTGGTTTGCTTCGTGACTCGACCAAAGCATTTCTGTGGGATTAAAATATTTTCCAAAGATATTCAGCAAGTTGGTGGTGCACTGTTCTTTTATTCAAGATTGACTTCTTGGCCTGTCCATGGCAAGAGAAAAATGGAATCTCAGCTGTTCAGAAAGATGACACTAGTGATTCCCATGGATATCCCTGTGAAACATGGAGAAGATATCTCTGCAGCTGATGTCCCCTCCCTCTCCATGACCCCTGGCAACATCCCACAACCAAAGGACAGGCCAAGAAGTCAACCGCTGATGGGGAGGAGAGTCACGCTGTGGCGGAAATGATGAGACAAGCAGTCATTGTCACTTTTCTTTCCCTATTTTAAATGTAGAATGAAGAAGGTTTCCTGCAGGAGGGAATGGTGAATAATACAGATGTTCCTGTGGATCCTGAGAACGAGGCTTATGAAATGCCTCCAGAGGTAAACCTTTTGTGGTGTTTGCTGTGAATGCGTGTAAGAGAAGGGCACAGGAGGAGGCTGCGTGCTCGAGTTACATGAGCCTGACCCAGGCTGATGCTGGGAGCTGCAAGGGCACAGCAGAAACGTGGCCTCTTTGGCCAAGATCTGCCAGAGGCATAGTGCTGGGAATCAGAAAATTAATTGCTTTTTTGATAGTAAGGAAGTTAAATGGAAAAATAGTGTGTGTGTTTCAAAACACTTGTGCCTGGGTTTCTGAGTAATCCACAGTAAATTTGTATATTTAATATGTTTAATAGGGAATGCAGGACAAACTGCATCTTCATAGATGGTTTTAATAGCTTGGACACTCACCAATGCATCATGCTTTGTGAAACATGATCTTAAGTTAATGCAATTATGGGAGTAAATTATTCTGTTGATTTTTATGAACCAGCCATCTAAAATATTACTACAATGTCTGGCATGATGCATTGGTAGTTGGAGTAGCACTTTTACGATAGCACAGATAATTAGACTGAAAATGAGAGGTATGAAAAATTTAGGCTGTGATCCAATAAAAGACTTAAAGGCTTGAGCATAATGTCTTGAATATCACTGAAATTAGGGATGCTGCTCATGTGTCCATAGCTAAACATTCCTTTAAATTATTTATGAGGATCTGCAGCACCTGGCGTGCTGTTCAGCCCAGAGGTAGTCCTCCTTCCTCTCCAGGTGAATTGTCATGGGTGGCCTCGGGAGTTCTGGCAGCATCAGCTGAATGGTGTGTTAATCGCTGTAAAAGTCTCATTCTCCTCTAAGTAAGGTACAGAATCTGGAAGATGTGACAAAATACAGATAAATGTGGTATCCTGATCACATGAGAATCCCTGTTTGGGCATTGAATCCACCAGGAGTAGAATAAATCGAGAAAACAGCATGTCTTTATCTAAAATACCAGTAGTGTTGATTTCTGCTCTCCCTCAATAGGAAGAGTATCAAGACTATGAACCTGAAGCATGAGAGTCCTTTCCTTCCTTCCCATCACCTGAAGTCTACTAACTGCTAAAGACGTCCCATCCTGTACAAGTGCTGAGTTCCAATGTGCCCAGTCGTTGAATTTTTTTACAGTTTTTACAGTGTATTTTGAAGTCTTCCATCAGCAATGATTGGAGTATCTGTGACTGCATCCACCTTGTTTCAGCATTTCCCTCCTGCTGAAATGAAAGCTGGTTGGCAGGGTCATTGTTGTGCTGTGGATATTGTGGCTTCAAGTTTAAAAGTTAAAAAAGAAAATATTAAGTAAAAACACCTAAGTGTCTACTGCTTATTTCTAATTCTGTACATGTTTTGTTGATAGGCTGTCAGTAATTTGATATTGTTTATGATACAGTTTTTATTTGTTTCCTATGACTATTCTTTCTGTGCAGAGATGACTTATTGTGAGAGCTTTATATATATGTGTATGTATTATACATATAAAAAAAGTAATTGAGCATGAACTATGCACCTATAAATATTAGCTGTTGAAATTTTATTGTTTTGTGATGTGTTTTATTAACTTGTGTCTGTAAATAATGGTGTTCAACTGAAGCAAATAAAACGTAACCCATTAAAAATGAATTTCTAAATTAGTGATGTTTTCTAATGCCACCTTTCCCTTCCAAAAGCCCTTCTTAAAGCATTCAGGCTGTGTTGCTTCTTTTGAAGGAACTGGAGGAACAAAACCAGCAAATGTAAGCCCAGTCTGTACAAAAAACATGGTTAAGAATGAGAAAATCGGGGCTGCTACCTCAGCTGGGTGCAGCTTTGCTGACAGATAAATTTGTTTGTAGGGCTGATAAACTTGCTGTTGTAAGGACAGCCTGAAAGTGAATGAAGCCATTAATAATGGGCTGCAGCAAATTATCAGGAAGTCATGAGGCCCTTTGAAGAATTACTGTTTCAAGGTTGTTAAAGTGCTGGGATGTACAGTGACGGCTTAGTTGCAACGAATTTGTCTTCTATAAAGTCCCATTTTGCAGAAGTACAGTCTACTGTCTGTTTTTAGACGTGTCTAAAACTGGATATTTTTCCATGTAGTAAAAAGATTTAAATGGGAGATGCTTTTACTTCTATCATGTTTTATTATTTGTTATTTTGGATCTAGTGTTGCCTCTAACCTGAAGTGGTTTTGTGTTTCAGATTCTCTAGTCTTGGGTAGGATTTTGAGCTTGACTTGCAGCTACTGTTTTCAGTGTTCTAGGTAACGGGTAAATATCATTGTCTGGTTTTGGAAGTGGGGAGACAGGCACAACCACATAATGCATATTACTGGTATGCTCAAAAAGAGACACTGATCTGTGGAGGATGAACTCTCTGACTTGTTCTTGAATTGAGCTCCTTTCTGGCTTTCTGCAACCTTCAGGGTACTAGCATGCCCAGCATGAAATTGATCTTTCCAGCTGTGTGCCTGTTCCATCTGTATACAGTGGGAACTGATGATGTAGTACTCTGAAGCAAAATCACGTGAACACACTGGTTTCATGATGCTTAGAACACCAGTGCTTCAACTTCCTGTGTCATCCCCCAGTCCCAACCCAATATTTCTCAGGAATATCATTTATTTCAGAATAATTGCTATCAAGCTCTTCTATTTTTTTCTTCAAAAACTGAAAAATCCCCTTGATCATTTCAAACAACTTTCAGATATTTTCATCAATAGTTTAATTGCTTAATGGAACCTGAAGTCCTGTGCTTTTTTGCAGAAAACTTTTGTGGTAACCTGTAGCAACCCACCAACAGTTTGCAGTCTCCTTCACAGGTGATGTGTCAAAAGAGTTTCTTGACCTGGACATCTTTACAGTGGAAAATGAATGCCTCAGTGACAAATCTGTTGATTGCATTCCTGGAAAGTTATATTAGGATGAGGTACAATGTAAGATAATGCTTTCATATATATCTTTATGTTGTTTAAGGATCTTTCTGTTCTAGGAGAAGGATTTGGGAAGAAAAGCCCAGCGCTGTAGAGTGATTTTTTTCCCCAGTATGGCAGCAGGGAATCATCCACCAAAAGCAACAAGTGAGATGAGTCTCATGCCTGATACTTCGGAAAATAGCACTGGAAATAGCAGTCTACATGGCACATGTATTTCTGTTATTCCCCTTCACTTCCACAGCCCACAGGTCTTGATTGCTCTATAGTTTCTTATCTAAGGAATCAATTTTAATTGGTTGCTCACGTGTTGCAAATAAGTCGTGCACTTCTTAAATAAGCTGTGGGGAGTGTTATATCATAAAGAACAATAACAAGAATAAATTTGTTCCTGGGACTGGTCTGTTGTCTGAACATGTAAGAGTTAATTAATTTCTTTCATTGGTGATATTAGCAAATCATTCAGAGTTTTTAGGTCATTTAAAATGTACCAAAGGTGATCAGTTTGGTTCTTGTAGGCCTCTTGCAAACATGCCCTCAGATGGCCCCAAAAGTCCATGGGACCCTGGTTACTATGGCAGCACAGTGTGATGCACTGCTCTGGTAACAAGCTGCATTTTAATTAGATTTCTTTAAGGGCTGCCTGACCATCCTTTCCAGGTAAACTAAGTGCCATTGTGTCATTTTCTGCAGTAAGATGGATACTGGCATGCAGGTTGCAAATGTCAGAACTGTGTTGGGTGCTAAAGCTGAACTAAATAGATACTGCTGAATTGAGATTTTTTTAAGTGTCTACTCTGGGTATTAAAAAATGCTTCTGCTGTTGTGCTAAAATTTTGTTAAACAATGTCTGCCAGAGAGGAATATAACTCTGAGCTCTTTTTTTCTAAGAGCTTGGATTTTAACTTAAAGCAAAAGCAGTCTTCTATTGTCAAATTAAGAGTTAATAATGAGCCTCACCATATCCTACTCCTCCAGGGGAAAAACACATTTTTTTGTTCTATTTTGACAACTTTAATTGGTCTTGTAATGGTTCCTAATTAAACACATTGTAATAATGTTTTTATTACTGTAAATCATAGTGTTAATACTTGTGTTACATGACTTTCATATAATGAATTTCAAGTATTTCCCCACCAAGGCTTTCCTTCATTCCCTCAAGACAGTTGTAAGCAAATTAAGGTAAATTGCGATGCCATAAACTCAAAGAAAAGTAACATGCCTGTATCTCCTCAGGAAGCACAGATTTTATTCATCCTCGTTTTCACAGCATGGACAGTCTGGGCTCGGGGATTCTCATATGGAAGAATCAGACATGGACACTGGGTCAAACAGCTGCAGCAGACTCAGAGTAGAGACTGGAAGATCCATGGCTGTCCATTTAATGGCTGAAATTATTGCAAGAGCACCATGAAAGACAGGTACAGAATGGCTGCCTACACATATTCATAAAATGTTAGTATACAGAATGGGACTACTTAATTGCCTCTAAGATGTGATCCAAAGTTCACTGAAATCTGTGGAAAGATTCCTACTGACTTCACATGGGTGTGTTAGGGCACCTATAGCTCCAGTATACATTTGATCTTCTCATACAAATTACATGTGGCAGTCTGCACTGACATGGTGAGTTTCCAGTTCTTTTCTGAATGCTTTTTTGGGAGAAAATAACTGCTGAAACCCTTGATTCTGGAGTTTCCCGAGGCACTGGCTATACAGTACCTTTTTGTCAGACGTGATATGTGATGGAGGTGATGCTCCCTGATCCTTGCTGAAAATAAAGGGAGTTTTTTTGTTGACTTACATGGGTTTGGATGATTCCCAGTGGCTCTCCGCATAGAACTAAGATGGCAGAGATCAAATGATCAAGGTTCACTTGCAGAATATTTAAGAATAGCAAAAGTAGCAGAAAAAGAAAGATAGATACCTTAATAATCCCCCAATTTAGTCCTTACTTTTTCAGCATAGCTGAGGTTTTATATGCTGGCAAAATATATCTCAAATGCTGGTTTTCAATGGGGTAGTTGCCCTTAAGTATTCCAACCTTAGAGGTAATGACTCTTTCAGGTGATTTATATTTGTTCACATATTAATCCAAACTAACTCTTTGTGTTCTGCTCTGAAATAGAGCTTGGGAGGTAAGTGGGAGAAAACAGATGGTTCCCTGACAGTGGTTTTGGTTTCCAGTGACTTTAAATAAATTACCTGGTAACTTTTTGGCCCCTAGCTTGAGGCTTTCAGTATTACTAGAAAAGACACTTAACAATGAGCTTCACAGGGTATGGTCATTCTGCTTGGCTATACGGAGGTCTGAAGCAATAACATGAGTTTTCACACAAGCAGGCCTGTGCTTGAGTTACAATAACCAAATGCAAATGACATCTTAGCCTTTAGTGTCTCCATGATGCACTTTTAATGGAAATATCATCTGTTTAAATGCAGACATAAACAACTTTTCTCCAGCCTGCCTGACATTTAATGTGTAACTCAGAAGGTTCCTCTGATATAAAAAAGACTGGCAGATGGAGAAACAGCAGGTGGAACCTCAGATGAGACAGCCAGGAGGTAACAAACAGAATAGGAAACTAGGTCAGATGAGATTTCTTCCATGTTGGAATAAATGCTTTCACAAATGCTTCCTCCAGTGGATGCATAAAAGTGGGTTTTCGTAGTTTTCCACTAATATTCACGTCTCTGCATAGGTCAGAGTCTACCAGCAACTGATGATACATCTGTAGGGTACATTTCTTCAGGAAAGGTGGATGTCTGAGATTACAAGTGTGCGTTTTTCAGCTGCAGCATAGGAGAGCTCTTTGCAGGAGGCCAAAGCATCCATGTACTTCCAATGATTAACTCGAGATTTAACTAGAGTAATGTTTTTATGGAAAGGCCACTGCTGGGATACCTCAACTTCTGTTATCTTTCTTTCTACCCACCACTGTCCCATTGCTTTCTTTATCTCCACCAATCTGCTAAATTTTCAGAGGGTCGGGTCTTACCCTGACCATTGCTGAGTGTCCATGTTGTTGCAAAATTTTACTCCAGCCCTTGTGTCTAGTCCATTGTGATGAGGCTGCAAGCATGCCTGGAGAGCTGGGGTTTTTAGTCTTTGACCCTCCCTCTGAAAAGAGGACAGCTCGTCTGCTCCTTGCTGTGCTCCATCCTTGCTGTAGCCAAAGACAGGACAAGGCAGAGGCAGTGCCCGAAGGCACTGAGGTGGGGAGGCACAGTGGCTGTTCAAGGACAGCAGAGGAGGCTGGAGAAAAAAGCCAGGCATGAGAGCCTTGCTGAGAATTGGCTGGCATTGATCCTGCCTCCCTCCCCCGGGCACTGCTTCTGGTGTCAGAGGCTAATGATAGAAAATAGCCCGTGGCTTTACAATGCTTCCAGGGACTGGCACCTCGAGGAGCCAGGTAAATTCAGAACAGGGATGCTTCACTCTCCATGAGCCACAATTCCTGCGCTGTTTGAGGAGCTTTTTATGCTGAATTTCCTTTTCAATTTTTCTCTTTTTCTGAAATTCTCTGTACCAGGAAAACAAAAGCAGTTGACTGAGGAGTATATTAGATTAATAAATAAGAAACAAAGTATGAAATCTGATTTTATCAGTGTCCTGAATAGAAGGAGCTGCACAATGCCCTTAGGATTGTATCCTCTGTTGTTTGGCCAGGCATTTTATTCATGTGAATTTCAGATGTAAAATTCCATGAAGCCTTGCAAAAATAACAAAGATTGTCATCTAATGTTAGCACTTGGTAAGATAGCATCCTGCTGAAATGGCTGCATTGCCTACTTCTCAAAACCAAAAAAATCTCAAAAGGAGCGGCCTTAGCAAGAAGACATAACAGTGGTGTTGAGTAAAATAGGAAAACGTGTTAATGGTGAGAATATAAAGAACAGTGATTTACAAGTGATACATAATAAGGCCAAAAAGAAATGAAATCTGTCATCTCAGTCCACTAAGTAAGTGTCAACTTTCCTTGGCAAAGAAAGGTGATGGCATCTCTGACAAAACCCTTGAAACAAAACTCCTCCTATTTATTCAGCCCCCTCATTCCAACATCAAGTTCCTTTCTGGCCCAGATTTGCAGCAAGAGAGTGATATATTTCATTTGAATAACTGGATGTTCTGAGGTGTGAAATAAATGGACTTTTGAAAGCCTTCAATTTTCATTCTCAGTTTCATGAAAGCTCAACAAATTCAAATATGATGATAATTCCAGTCTGTTACAGTCTGTGCAAAGGCAGCTGCTGTGCACTAGAGCAACAGCTCTCCTGTACTCTGCATTTCACAGACAGGTGAGTCTTTTCTTGCTGTTAATTGTTGTTCAGTATGTGTAGGCACTATCATTAGATACTATAACTGATACTATTTTAATAATTGTCTTCAGGGGTGGGGAATTATCCCAAATTCAAGGAATCCATTTTTAAGGCATTTAATATAAATACTAGGTAATATTTGAAAGCTGCCAAATTCAAGCCTCACAACTGAGGCCAAACCTGCATTAGCAGAGTTTTGCAGGTATAACCACGTAGCTGTATAAATCCATATGTGGCTTATCTTACCTACAATGCAGTGTTACTGACATTATTTGTTCCTTTACAGTGAAATACACAGTGTAATAAAGATGCACTGTTGCTACTATACCTCTGGACTAGGTGTTCCTGATGATACAGCTCCATCAGTCCAGATTCACTTTTTTTCTCCCCCATGTTGTGCTTAGTGCTCTCTCTGAAGAGCTTGTCACAGTGCCAGTTCCACCTAACTGAGCATGATAATAAAAGCACCCTACCCAAAAACCCTGGCATTTCCTAGTTACACACTGGATTTTTTGGCAAACCTTCTGCTCCTAAGAACAGCGTGGCTTCTCTGAACCCGAGTGCCAGTGGGACATTGGCTCCTATGTAACTGCCAACAAGCTCTTCCTATCAAGGGTAGAGCTCTTCCAATCAAGGGTAGACCACCAGGCAAACAATCATGTTAAGTCAGGGTAGTGTGTCTCTCTCTCATAAGGAGATAAGCTGTGCTGCTTTTAAATAAAGGGAATTATCCTGAGCTTGACTATACAGCTGAACAGATGAGTGTTAGCAGAGCAGCTCTGCTCCAGAGCAGCTTGATGGCAAGGCAGCTCTGGGAGGATGTTAGCTGGCTAATGCAGGTCAGTCTAGAAGTGAGAGCACAAGTGCTCGCTCCCTCAGGAGTGTGGGTAGGTCTGAGAGACTAGAGCAGGCAGAGAGAGGAGAGCTTTTGGGGACAAACTCCATATAACATGTTGATAAATTACTCTTTTTTTTTCTCTCTTTAATCACTTTGTCTTGTCTTACACGTTACAAGGTTGCTGGAGGAAAGGTCCTTGCATCTTCTATGACTGTTCACTCCCTTGTTCGACAGGACCTCAAATATTACTGAAACTTAGGTGAAGTGAGAGGGTAATACTGTCAAACTGGAGGTCAGGAGAACAGAGTCAAGTGTATTGCCTCTGGAGACCCTTTTGAAATCTGCAGGAAAATGGTATGAGTGGTGTTGGAGCAGAGTTCAGCTCTCAGTCCCTGTGGGCTACTTCAACTCTTTGTAAACTATTGTCTGAGTTCCTGCCAGGCTTCTCATTAGACAAAGCACCGGTACTGTCATGGAAAAAGTTTGAGTTTACCCAACATCAAAGAATTTTGCATTGTTTAAAATTATGTACCTGTGCCTTACTCCATCTCCAGCTTAGTGCCTGAACCAGCTTCACCTCCCCCTGGCTGACAGGGATGTAAATTCCAGAGAAGATCCTGGCTTAAAACTGGGATTTACTTTATCTCATCACAGAAACCGGAGAGGGAAGAAAACGGAGAAGAGTGTGTGACTGCACTGTTGCAAAAAGCAGATGTGTTCTAGAGGTAAGTGGGAAGTATTGCTTTGCTGTTTCTTTAGTACCTGCAGAAGCAGTGCAGCCAATACAGGGCTGTGCCTTCAGCTTCTCGTGTCTGTGATGGGCATGAAGCGTTATAACCAGAAAACTAAATCAGTGGGCAAGTGCAGATCCCACAATGCTGGGACAACAAGGGCGTCCTTGGGTAATGGAAGATACAGGGGCAGACTTTAATTCAAATTCTGCTCTTTGCTTATGATGTTGTGGTAGGGAAATCACCTCAACTGAGTTTATGACCCCAACTGTAAACCAGAAATAGCTGTACTTGCAAAGTGTTTGCAGATCTGAGAGGTGTTGTTACTGCTAATTCTGAAGCTACTCTGACTTCATTTAATAATATGGACATAATACCGCAGAAGAACATAAGGAACTGGAAATTAATTTGTAGCTAGTTGCCATAGTTTAATGTTTCTTTTCCTCTGCCTTCTCCTGTCACATTTTTTATGTCTTTTACCAAGGCTAGATGGCTTTCTTGGCTTTAAGAAACAGGACAAGATCAAGACAACTGAACTGGAAAGTGTAAAAGAATGAGTTTGCAGGTTTCCCTGTTGCCATGCAAGTATTACTGGTAAAATGACCAAGCCATACTATTTATAGATGGCTGACTTTTATAAAAAGGAAACATTACCCCAAGGGGTTTTTTTATTATCTCACTTATTCTGTGGTGGAAGAGAGCAACAGCAGGTCTTCGCCTCCAACTTCTTAAATTAAATTGGAAGTGAAGAATGGACTCAGATGTAAAATGCAAACAATTCTCTAGTTTTTTCATTAAATGAACTGAAACATGAATATTCACATGGATATCATTGATTTGCACATCAGCTGCAGCTGAGGTATCTGAAGATAATTATTGTCCATCTTCCCTGGCTTGGGATTGTGCCACAGCCACATGCTGACCCCAAGACTGGGATTTGTATCCCAAAGATACCTGGGCTAGAGGAGAGCTGTGACTTGCTCTGATTAGCTCTGAACTTGTTGATTGGGGAGCAAGAGTCCAGTCTGAGCTCTGGTACTGTGTGCCCAAGTGTCAGGAGTTGGAGTGCATCCTTCCTAGACTTTTCTTTTCCTTCAGGGTTTGGGAAGAATTTCACTTACACACAGTTTCCAGAACACTCTTGCCAAAGAGTAGTCTATTTTCTCTGTTAGGTTTTATCCTTGTCTTCCTGCTGATCTTACAGTGTTCAGTTACAAAGCCCAAGATGTGTTGACTATCAGGTCACAACCTTGCACATCCCTGATTCCCAGTGGAGTCTCCTTGAAGACATAATGTACAGAAAGTGCAGGGTTAGTAAGTTGGACATGTGCTGATTTTAAAAAGGAAATCTGCTCCTTTTTTTTGCATTCTTTCCCATTTATATTATTTCTAAACAAGATGGTTATGAGCATATTCATTTTTCTGGGTACATTACTAGATAGTAAGTAGGAGTCTTGGCTGTTTGAAGGGAAATAGCGCAACAGAGATAGAGGATGGAAACCAGCATTGCAATGGCTTCTCCACAGGCATTTTTCTGTGTCAGTGATTTTAGTTACATGTCGCAATGTAGCGAGATTGGGTTTGCAGAGCCAAGAGGGAGCCTTGGAATAAATGGTCTAGGTGAGAACCAGGTGTGAACATGCACCAGAGGAGCAAAATCCATTTTCAACTATAGGGACAATTAAAAGTCAGCCAGACCTCAGAGGCCAGATTTAATTAATCTGGTCATTGCAATCCAAGTAGTTTATTTCCACACTTGTCAATCTGATTTCCTTCTCCAGAAGGGGAGTCACCTTGCTGTTGCTTTTGAATCCCACTTTGCACAGTACTCTGCTACTCAAAATTCTTAAAATAACTCATTTCCTCCTCCTGCTTCACATTTCTGCCTTTGAGCTTCAGATTTCTGCCTCTCCCTTTGCTGATGCTTATCAGATTTACCTTTAAAAGTAACTTGCTACAATTTTTCTGAGTATGCAAGGCTTCACCTATCACTTGAGAAAAGCTTGCTGAAGAGGGACCTATCACTTTCCTCTTGGCTTTCACCCAGTTTCACACTGTGGTGTATTTCCAGTGTCATTTTTAATGATACTGGTTGTAGGAAGATCAGTGCTTGTGACTGTCATGTACAGTTTATCAGCCAGCTTGCTGGTGTCATTTCTGTGGGTTTTTATGAGATTGTGAATTCTCTGGACAGGTTGGCAGCCTGTTTCACCTCTCAGTAGTTACAGACATCCCAGGGGCTTCAGTTATTATTTGCTGCTGATGTTAGGAGAGCATCCTCAGGCCCTAGGCATGATTGGGCCAAGGGGCTCTAAAATACCAGGTTGGAGAAACAACCCTGACAAAGAATGTAAATGCAGTAGCTGCTATTTACAAAGCTGAAAGGGAGGTGAGTTTTTGTGGCTTTTTAGAACATCTGGCATATCCCCAGTGCCATGCAAATAAACAATAACATTGCAGAGAAAGGCTGTGAAACACTTTGGTTTTAAATGCCAGCAGTCCCCCATTTGCAACCAATTACATACCCTTGAGGGTGAGGGAGATTGTTTTTCAGAATCAAATGGAAAAAACCCTCGCTTGTAGGCTGACCTGCTGGAGATTGCATTCTGACCCTCCAACGCAATGTTCTTGCATTTGCTGAAGAAAGGGTGGGGAAACTGAAGGGTACTGTTGGCAGCTGAACATCAGGTATTGAGGTAAACCAGCACTCAGCATGCCCCTCACTTTATTAGGATACCACCACAAGGTCTTCCTCCCTTCACCTCCCTCCCCCAGCAAATTCTGGTGGTCTGTAGATTTATCACTACCATTATTTTAGATGAATGACCCCCCAAATGGTGAGTCTAACCTTGCTGTGGTATCTTGAGAACCAGCATCACCTTTCAGGGCCATGTCTGAATACACTTTAAAAACCCTACCAAGAATGTTATTCATATGTCATCATTTATGTACTGGTTTTTTATAGATTCATTCTTTAAAAGGACTTTAAAAAAATCACCAAAACACTCTCATCTGATTTGTAGCACCAATATGCTTGTTCTTTATTTTCTTAAACACAATTTGCCATTCAGGCTGTCAGACAAGGAGCTGAGGAGCATTCAGTCTGTTTAGAGCTGAGACCCTTGAACAAGAGATTCACCAAGTAATAGTATGTTGTTTGTATTCCAGCTAATCTTGTAACAAAATGGTGTAAAATTAATTCTGAGTCAGGCAAGTCAGTGAGGCAAGGCAGTGAGTGCATCTGAATCACAGTGCCTACTCATCTCTGCCTGCTGCTGCTGCTGCTCTGTCATTTTCTCCTTCCTTTGCCGTGGGTGCAGACACAGCCTGAAGTGTCTTGTGCAGCTGAACAGGCTGATGAAGCTTGGGGAGTTTGCAGGTCATGCACTGGTGGACATGCAGAAATACAAATATCAGGGCTGCAGACAGATACAACCTTTTGTCTGATTATTTTTCCAGGAAGTCAGGGTTACTGTGCTAACACCTAAAATGCTTCACCTCTGAATTTAAATAGCAGCTTTTTCTGGACACTTTCAAAGTCTGACCTCACAAGTGTTTAGCTTTAGAGATGTCAGGACAAAAGTCAGTGTGATGGACATGATTAGGAAGATTTTCTTGGTTTTTTCTTTTTATTTGGGAGCAGGTTCTTGTCTTTGCAGCCTGCCCAGTACTTTTGGGCAGTCATACCACAGAGACTGTGGGCCTGGGCACCTCTGACTTCGAGTTCGGGGTGGATCCGAGTGCTGATCCTGAGCTAGCACTGATAGGAATCCCAGAATTTCTGGGAATTGGGGATTGGCAGCGTCAGAATCCCAAAAAACCTCAAATCTCCAATGTCAAACCCCACGGCCATGGCTGGCCTGGGCGCCTCCAACTTTGAGTTTGGGGTGGATCCCAGCGCCCATCCTGAGCTGGCCCGGGTGAGAGGATACCAAAATTTGAGAGTGCCAAAATTGGAGAAGCCCAAAACCAGGGATTGGGGGATTTCGAATATCAGAATCCCATAAAACCCAAATCCATTGGTTCTGCTCTTGTTTTTTAAGTTACTATTGATTAGAAGTCATCATCCTTTTGTCACCTATAGTCTGTAACACAGAGGGAAACCAACATCTACCAGAATGGAAGAAAAGAGCTATGTTCTGTTAAAACCATTCTAAAACCAACCATTTAACTTTGTACCAAATACATCTCATTTCATGTTAGTGTATTAATATTTCTTGCATCAGCTCTGACTTTCAGGAAGCCTCTTCCCTGTCACACTCGCCTTGGACTACCTCAGCAGTCATTCTACAGGGGACAGAGGGTGTGTGCTTTGAGGTGAGGAGTGCTTTTGGTTTGCAATTTTTAATTGAGTTCTAAATTTATTCTTTCAGCAAGTTAAAAACCCTGGGGCAAGTCCCCAAGGAAAGTGTGGGAGTGAAGCCAGTTCTTTCTCCTTCGGTGTCTGGAAACACTATAGAAATGCCCAGCAAGGGACATCTTCCAGCCTGTCCTTTTCACACCAGAAGCCTCCTTTGTTTTTTCATGTCTACTTGTGCACTCCCAGTTTCTCTTCTTACCCACCCTGGAGCTCAAGACAATCCCAGGTCAATCTAGGGAATGCCTTTTAGGTTTTGCACCAGCCATCCAAAGGCTAGGACAGAGGAGACATGCAGAGAGGGTGGTAGTGAAGCTGAGCAAGGATAACAGAAATGCTGAAGAGAAGGGGCATTGTGAGGAAGGGGAGAACAGGGAGACAGTGATCCTCTGCCTTCTTCTCTGCCCTTAGGTGCTGGTAGGTGTGCTCTGTGTGCTTGCAAATCTGGATCTTCCCTCTCAGAACAACTGTGGCCACTACCGTGTTTAGAAATAGGAAAATAAGTGGCTGCTTGATGGCAGTAACATTGACAAACCGAGGCGGGACTCAAGCTGATGCCTCAGTGTAAAATAGCCTACTGCAATTACGGCCTGCCGTTTGTTTTGAATCCACCTGCTGCTGCTCGTTGTTTATTTGTTTAATATTGCTTTATTCATGCACTGCACTACCACCCTTATCCATCCTTTGCCAAAATTATATTGCTAATGATTAATTGCATGTGGCACTCCCTCAGTGGGGTGCTCAGTGCTGGGTTATTTCGTGCAGTGCCGTAGCAAAACAGCGAGTGAGAAAATTCAAACCTGGAAAAGCAGTAACTCGTTACAGTAGAAACGACCATAGAATGAGTCACACAGCTGACGGATTCTGACATGCAACCAATTTACTAGAGGTTTGCTTTTCTGCAAGACTTTTCTTCCTCTCTCTGTTCCAGATGTGCTCTTCCATAAAGGCCGCACAGAGAAATATATGATGCACAGACAAATGTTTCCTATCTTGGAACTTTGTCTCTTCTTATCTACAAAGGCTTTTGAAAAAAGACCCTGGACCTGAAAATGGTTAAATGTGTGGAAATGTAGCAGGACTTTTATGATGCTTTGAAATTGTTGGTAGAGGATGAATATTAACACCAAGCATTTGGGGACTGTAAAATACAGCCTGGAAGGGAAAACTACCTGATCTGTGAAAGGCTATTTGTTAGCCAAGTTTTTCCAAGAGATCTGTGCCATCATCAGTTTCATTGGACTTCAGGGAATTTTCTCAGTACCAAGATATTAAAATTTGGCTTAAGACAGCACTTTAAGGTACATCTTTACTCCCAGATTCATACTATAAATACTAAGTCAATCATCCTTTACCTCTTAATGGTGAGCAGTCTTCCTAAAGAGTAGGGTGTTGCAAGCTGCTAATACTTCCCCTGGGAGTGAAGGCTCTGATTTACTGTGTGGGTGACCATGCACTGGAACAGATTGCCCAGGGACGTTGTGGAGTCTCCATCCTTGGAGATATTCAAGAACTGCCTGGATGCAATCCTGTGCAATGTGCTCCAGGCAACACTGCTTGAGCAAGGAGGTTGGACCACATGACCCCACCAATGCTCCCTTCCAACCTTTCCCGTTCTGAAATTCTGTGATTAGAAGCCTTGATTATCTCCCTGTCCACAGAACAGTCCTTCTGTCTTGATGCAGAGCTGAGCAAAGGGGTAAAAGGCAGGAATCCTCTTGCAGAAACTGCTGCCTTCTCCACAGACAAATGATAGGTATCTTGCATGATTAGTCAGTCTTCTAAATCCAAAGTACAGCTATATTTTGCACTGTGGGCTGGAGGGGGGCTGAAGAATGAGACTGAACTTCATTAGTAATCCTTATGTGCAAACAGTTTATGAATCTTAGCAGGAGTTGCTAAGAAAACAGTATGAAATAATACTGACAGTGACAAGGGCTGCATAATACTCTGACACTTCCTCTGCCCTGTGTTATTCCCTAAAGAGAAGGAAAAGCAGCCCAGGAAAATGGTATATGTTCAATTCTGTGCACACAGATGTAGACAGAATATTGAGAAACTTAAGCAAATCCTTCAAAGAGAGAAGGATACGTTCTGCTTAAACTTAGTGTTCATCTGCTAACTTTAGTGGTTTGTCTGGAGGAGGTAGGCTTGTTGTCTCCTCTGATGCCATCAGAAAAACTGAGATGACTCAAACAGATAAACTGCTTTATAGGTGCCCTTAGCAGAGGGAAAGAGCTTTTGTTGCATTTTGCATCAACTTTAAGTTGTTTTGAGCATGTATCTGAACCTGACCTGCTTTGCTGAATTCATAAAAAGTGCTTCTTTAAGAGTCTGAAGAATCTGAAATTTTCTTTTTTGTGTTTGTTTGTTGGACTTGGGGTTTTGTTTGTTTGTGTGGTTGATGATGATGATTGTTGTTGCTATTTAATATTCTTTGCCAAGAGTTTGGTCAAAAATGTGAAGAAAACTTTGTAAAAATGTCAGCCAGCCTGCTCTAATTAGCACCCAAAAGCTTAAATTTTTGGTTGATGTCTTGCAGACTGTTATTACAAGTGATAAATAGGATTACATACTTCTCAACTGTGCACCAGAATCATAGTCAATCTTGTTTCTCAGAGGAAAAATGCAGTCTATTTCTTTCCCCAAGTGAGAGAACACTGTAGCAATGGTGCTGGGGGCAGGTGGGACCTCCAGGGATTTGCTCATCAGTTTTACCATGGAGAGAGCAAGGAAAGGGGCAAAGATGAAGCCTGATAAAGAGCCTACAGAAGGTATGTTTGGGGCATTTCATTTCAGTGTTGCAAATGGTTACAGAAATGAGCACAACAGAAAAGGTCAAGGGCATGACAGAGTGGCTGAGAGCTTTTTCAGCCGAGACTTGACTTAAGGGCTTCAGTGTCTGGAAGGTAGGAGGGAAGGCAGCTCCTCACATCTGCTGTACAATATGTGCTTGGTGAGTTCAAAGAAGAAGGGGAGGTGAAGAAGCAGCAGCAGGGGTGGGCCCTGGCATGAAGCCATAGGCAACGTGGAGACAGAGCTGAAACCGTTTTTTGGTTTTAAAGCTCCACTGCTGCTGACATGGAGCTGTTAATGGGCTGTTGTTTGTGTTTGCCTTTTTTGAAAATAACTTGTTCCAAGAAAACTGTCTTGTTGCCAGCCTGACCTCACTGTCTGGAGAGGGAATTAAGTCAAGGCTCTCTCTGGCAGACACAACTGGTGCTTCAGACAGGGCTTGCAGGAAGGGAAGCTCTTGGCTTAAGCTGTTTCATCTGCAAGGGCTTTGCTTCCAACCAGAGACCTTGGGTGCACAGTATTTTAAATTTAGCTGAATTATTAACAATAACAGAGTGTAAAAGAAGAGGAAGCAATCTTTACACCCTGGCATATATGTGCTCTGAAATGGGCCTTTGGCTCACAGTCACCTCCTGCTCTTAAAGCACTGGCAGACTTCCATGCACAGCACAGTAGGGTTTTTAGATTAGCCTCGAAATGGGATCTTTGCTATCCCTGCAGCAGTAGTTACATGTGCAGTCTGTGCTTTCAGCTGCCTTTCTGTCTTTCACTAGGAGGTGGCAGGGTGATGGTTGAGGTTGCCTGCATCTCTCCTGGTGGAAGGGTTTCTGGAGAGATGGAGGAACAGGTACAGTTCTGTCCATCACTGCCTACAAGACCAGGGAATGGATTGCATCTGCCAGAACTTTGGTTATGGTGTGGTATTATTCCTGAAAAGTGTTTTTTAACTGCAGCTAAAACCACATGAGAATTGGAGCCTGGAGAATGTTCCTAATGGGCAGGAAAAAAGGTTTGTAGTTATTTGCGTTTTAGCTCTCCAAACAGCTGGATGTCTGCACCACATACAGTTACATGATGGGAGGGGATGTTTTGAGGTGGGTAATGAGTATTGGAGCTCGGCTGGTGGGGGAGCTGGAGAAGTGCAGGGTGACCAGAACACTGCTACATGGGCCAGGCAATGTTTCCACTTATTAGCACTTGTAGGAAAGGATTAATACAACTGAAATTAATTGCTACATCTACTGTCTTAGCTGAGCAGATAGACAGGGCAAGTGTTTCCCTCTCTACAGAAACAAGCATACCGTCTTACTTGGAGACTGGGGAGCACAGGCAGAGAGAAGCTGCTGGGGCAGCAAGGTGACAGATCCTGCCTCTGCTGGGTGTCCTTTAGTGACCAGAGACTGATGGCACCAGAATGTTTCTAGCATTACAGGAGCTGAGGTCAAGTCTCTTTGGTGCTCATCTGAATTTAAAAAAAAACCAAACAAATGAACAAACAAAAAGATCTGTCACTTATTTCTGGTGCCAAGAGAACTTTCTTCCCCCATAAATGTATATTCAGATGTAGTTCCTTTATTTTCCTGTAGGGAAGCTATTATATGGGCATCTTAATGGTAAAGAGTTTTAGTTTTGTTTTTAATTATCTTTGTTTTCTCATTGCCTCCATAAAACTCATTATTTCTTCTCCAGCTTTTTATGTCTCCCTTCTGAAGACAGATGCTGTTTATGAGTGCACTGTTGTTCTCCTCCCCCTTTATACATTTTTATCTCTATTTCCAATTTCAGTGAACAAGCTTGTTTCTATGTAGAGCAGGTGCAGAGGGCTGGAGAGTTGCAATAAAAATTTGCCTTTTAATGCTTCACAATTGAAATTTTGCTGATAGAGCATTTGGTATCTCAGGTCTAAACTGGGTTCCAGTTCAGTATAAGAACTCAATTCTGATTATTGCCTTGTCAATACAATACAGATTTCTTAGTATTGTATCCAATTCTCAACAATGCCTGGGCTGGCATTCAGTTTAGAAAAGATGTAAAGAAAGGTCTTCTATCCTTTCTGCTCACATTTACAGCCCTTTCACGAGCTACCAGACACTGTATTACATTTCCAACCTGTGTGGCTTCCTGAAAATATTAGAAAAAAAGAATTACATGATTAGAGCAGCTATTGGAACACTGCCTATAAAGTATGAATGGTAAATGAGCTTTCCAGACAAAGCCTCTGTGGAGTAGAGCCTGCTGCTCAAAGCACTGGCATGGTGCTCCTGCTTGCCTCTTTAGCTGATGTGATGTTCCCTCTTGCTCACTGGTATTTTTTCTTTCTGGATCTGGTTTTCTCTAGTGGTGTTTTTCTTTATGAGAGAGATCTTAATCAATTGAAATGTGTGGAATAGTAGCATCAATCATCATTCTTTTCCTTTCTTTTCTTTTTGAAAACATATATTTCATGTTGGCTTTTTTCATTTTCTAATTAAGATTCAATCATTTATCATCAGTTTTTTCATGATGCTCAGCTTCAGTTTTTTTGGAAGTGCTTGAGTTTTTCTGTGGACACAAGAATGATATCTTGTTCTGTGCTCAGTAATCACCACCAATGGGTACTTCCTTCTTTGGTCCTGGGTGAAAAATATTCCTAGTCAATGACCCTTAAATACTTAGACAATTCAGAGCAATGAAATGAGAAGCAGACCTGCCTGCCACTCTTCTAATGTAGCAGAACATTTTTCAAAGGAGCTGGCAGCATTCAGATACCCACAGGCTTTGTACTGCAATTTGTTTATTTTACTCCAGGTAACTCTTCAATCTTCTTTTGGTGCTTCAGACACAACTCCAAGCCCAACATGATGTGGTGGAGTCTGCCTCTAAGGGAACTTGCATCAAGGCAAAGAACTGATTTTATTGATGGTGGTGTCTTTAAATGAAAAATGACAAGTCACTTTTAATAATCCTTTTTATTCCCTGCCTGTTGTGGAAATGCTTTTGTTCATAAAGTCTGTTTTACTTGTGCTATGTAAGACTTTATTATACTGAAAAATTTCCATAACCTCTGGCATTGAAATTATTAATGTATTTCTGTGTGCTGTCCGTGGGGAAAGAAAAGTACAAATTGTTATTGGGATGTGAATAGAGATGTATATAATTCATTAGGCATCTGTTTTTAAAATCAAGCTGCTCACATGGGGGCTTGCACAGCTCTTGGCTGTGTGCACCAGTCTTCTACCCAGGGCAAGGTGGGGAGTTGGTGTACAAATACAATTTATGTGTGTGTTTTCCTGCTCCCTACCCTTTAAATCTCTGTATGACCAGCCTGCTCCTCTGCTCTGCATGTGTTCTCTGTCGTGTGGTGCTGACCAGGGCAATCCACAAAGAGTGGAGCTTTCGAATCCACTGCTCTGAGTGGGGGTGCCTGTGCCCAAAATGTGTGTTTCAAGGTGGGGGAATGTCTTCCCTGCTTCCTCATGCTGAAGTGGGAGTCCAGCTCAGAAGCGCTCACTTTAAGCAGTGATATATCAGTATTTCAAAAGGCAGTGTACTGCCTAGGATTTAGATAACAGAGTTATGTCCTTGTCCCTATATGTCACGTTTTTCCTCCAGAAAGATGACAGAGTTATATTCTCAGCCACAATTTTGAGGGAAAATCAGCACAAGAACATATGAGCACAAAAAAATAAATGCCTTCAGAATCACCAGAATGTTTTTTGTGTGAAAAATCAATCACCTCTTCTGGAGAAAACTCCCAGTACATGTGAGGAAATTTCCAGAAGCTGTGACAATAGAATAGCACAAACACAAACCAGCAGAGATCTCTTAGGTATGAGCACAGCAGAACCTCAAGGAAGGTGATCTTATGAGAAATTGTGGATGCAGGTTTCTGTCAACAGATGAAAGCAAACCTCTCAGGAGATGGAGTGCTTTGTGGGGAAAGGAAAGCAAAAGCATTTCTGTCCCCTCTTGCTCATTGCTTTCCTGAACAAGCTCTGTCATTTCCTGGGCCTCTCCATTGCTCTTCTATTAAGTTTATCCACAAATTGTTTAAATTGCTCCTTCTCTGATCCATAGAGGCACTCTGACAATTCTCAGTTACCAGCTCAAGCGTCTCCATAGGCTGGAATCGGACACAGAGTTTGGAAGGACTCAGGACCTGGGGGAAGGGGCCACCCCACCTGAGGTGTAAGAGAAATGCAGATGCAGGCATGGGGGATACATGCTCTAATTTGAAGTTACTAGATGGAAATGTGGTGATGAAAGGAAGTCCAAAGAGGATCTTTCTCTTCTAGATGCATCCCTGGATTGGCTGGTGTATAAATTTTCAGTGAAGAATAGCACTTTTGTTGCCTTTTGGCACTTAAATTGTTTATCTTGATATATTGTAGTAGAGCTTTCATTTTCAAACCAGAAAAGGAAGAAATATTTTTTCTTATAAGAGACAGAAAGCTTGTGCTTTTAAAAGATTTTGGGTTAATAACTGTATTTATCTACCTTCCGTTTGTTTGCTTCATTTTTCTTCTTCCCATCCTTTTTGTAACTATGCTATTGGAAATGTTATTATTGGAAGTAAAGATCAGTGCAAATATTAATGCACCTGTATTTCCTGATGCCTGACCAAGCAAGGCTTACTTCCTTCTGTTTTTAAAGAAATCCTCTTTATTTTAGTAATTAATTTTAGGCTCATTTCCCTTATGCCATTCCCAATTATTGGCTGCTGTTCAGGAGGGCGTATTTGCCATATTCTTACATTTCCATAGCAACATGGTCAGCTTGTGTTTTAATTCTTAGTGTTGATAATGTTCTTAATTGCTGGGTAGCAGTGTATATGGGTTTCAGCCTAATCAAGCTTCAAAATTCTCTTGTGCTAGGTGCTGTACAGTCATAAATACACGTTTTGTGCCCCAAATGCTTTCTAGTTGCTCCTTTTGGTTATTGTACTGGTGAGTGATACCTAAATTTGCTTGTTGCTTTTGTTTATTTCAGAGAGATTTTTTTGAAGAGCCAGGTGCTACACTATTACCAGGAATCAGGTAATGGCAGATGTTTACTTTTCACAGTACTTGAAGACGAATCTGCGTTACCACATGCTGTTGCATTGTAACACTTGGAAAAGGAAGGACTGCGTTGTAGCAGTCTGTGTGCACAGTAAAGGGAAATGTTAAAGAAGTTCACGATCACCTGGTCTCGTTTATTGAAGCTCAATGGATTTTATGTAATATACTGAATGTCAAGTGTAAACAAAGCTGCAGAGCTTTTCTTCAGGAACTCAAGGTTTTGTCTCCCCTGGGAAGCTGGATGCTCAGTGTGTCTCCGAGGAAAGGGAGGTGTTGCAGAGCTTGGTGATGCCTCCCTTGGAGGTGCCAGTTACCTGCCTGCTGATAAGCATTCCTGCTCTCTGCCCACAGCAGACACTGGCACTCTGGGTAATTGTTGCCTGGTTAAGGCTTCTCATACTTCAGATTGAGAAAAACATGTTCCATGCAACATTTATGGAAAGGCCTCAAACCCACTTGACATTTCAGTTCTGGCATAGGCCTGGATTTGGCGTTGGGCTGGTGTTGGTGAACCTCATTAATTCCAGTGCAGGGGGAAAATCAGACATCAGTGCTAATATCATCTGATCTGTCATCTGCTTAGAAGTTCAGGTATTACGAGATGTAAGTGACAGGTATCTGTATCACTGTCCTTAACCTGTCACGTATGGGGCTCTCACTGAATCATATCCAATCATCCGTATGGAGAAGGGATGAGATGTTCTCATGCAGACATCTGGAAGAAAAGAGCTCAGGGTTCAGCTCTCTTCAGGAGAGCAAGATCCCTTTGCACACCCTGTGTCTGGGGCCAGGAATGAGCATGGACAACATTGTGCTTCCCCTAAGTGGCTGTTACAGACGGGGGGAGATTGGCACCTTCAAACAGTATTGCAGACAAACCTGGCACAGTGCTGCTCTGCTGACTTCACTGACACCAATGATAGCTAGAGCTAGCTGTTGGGGAGGCATTTTGTGGCACCCTTTTTACAATACAGCAGCTTCCTTCTACTGTCCACAGAATGTATTCTGTGGGCCTGAGGTAGATAAGAACTTGGGTCTTTGTGAAACAGAAGAGTATCGATATTAAACAAGAATTTGCAAATATTCTTGTTTTCCAAGGTAAAGATTTAGCTGGCCTCTTGTCTTTTGGTGGCTTTTTCAGTAAAATAAGGTGGCAAGAGTATTTTTTTGTGTTCTCCAGCTTGTATGTAGAGGCTACAAACTCCCACTCGTATGTGTGGTGTGACAGGAGAGTTGTTGCATTAGCAAAGAATTGCTGACCAAAAATTGAGTTTGTGTAATCAAAACTCTGCTAGGTGTTCCAGAGACAGCAGCTTTCCCAATTTTTTCCTGTGCTGCAGGCAAATCTTCACAGTGAAGTGTGTCTGTGGAAGAGGAAAGAGGTTGTTGCTGCCTTCCACTCCTCAGACAGGATTCCCCCAAAAGCAAAATGTATTCATGCCTGATTCCTCTGCTTGTCCTTTATATTCATGAAGGTGGCCTTTGGAGCACTGCCAGCATACCCCTACTAGTGTAGGACTCCAAGGAGAAGGCGTGTTAGGAGGATGAGTAAGAGAGGGATGGGGAAGTGTTTCACACAGATGTCAAATCTCTGCTGGTCAGTGGTCCCTTGGTGGTCCTAATTGGTTGTCACAGGTTAGAGCAAGCCTGGATTACTCTGACTTATTGCCAGGGCCAGGACTAGAGCCAGTGACTGAAAGCTGACTCTGAAGACTCTCACTGTACTTTTGCTGAGATGCTGTCTACTCAGGATCAGATCTAGCTCCTGCACCTTCCCCTGGAGCAGGGAAACCTTGCCAAGGAGGGATTAGCCAAAGGGTTGGAGGTGCAGCAATAAAAAACAGTGCAGTGCAGGTTAATATAAGCACATTTAATCCATGAACCTCCTGTCAGCATTTATCATTTCCATTTGTAAGACGTGCTGCTGTTGCTGTCAGAGTTGATCCTTGTCCAGCTGGCTATTGCTACTTATGCACAAGATGCCAGACCTTCCCAGAAGCCAGGATCCTTAATGCCATGAATCACACAGCCTCAGCTGGCTCCAGCGCTGGGCTTTGTTTCAGGGACCTTTGTGTCTGCACAGTTTCTCTTTTCTTGCTCACCCTGAGAAATGCAGCAGGGTTTACCCTCTCATGCTTACCCTTTTCCACATGTGAGATTGGATTTGTTACCTGTTTTGCTGTTTTGATTGGCATCTGTAGCAGATCCACGTGAATGCTACAGGAATGTGTGAATGCTTGTTTCCACTGGCCAGTAAATTTGCATCTGTGCCGTTTAATTTCTGGGGGTAAGGGATGCTGCCGTTTGTTCTGTGCTTATGAAGCACTGGAGCTGTATGTAATAAGGTGTTCAGGCCCTTGAAGTCTGCTGCAGGACCTCTTTTTCTATTATACCATGACACAGAGACTTCAGCGTGGGATTTCTGGATATTGTGGCAGAGTCTTTCTTGAGTTGCTGCTCCAGGATGGATATTGTCATCTTCTCGCTTGTTCTGTAATCTGTGTGTTTAAATACAGTGCTTTGCACTGAAACCTGTTAAAATGAAAATTTCACCCCTCTCAGATTGTCTCTGTCATTTTCTGTGACTGCCTGTCTGTCTTAATATTTTTCTTCTACTCATCTTTGTCATCTGAAAATCTGATTGTCAAAGTTTTAAAAGTACTTCTGGATCACTAATGAAAACATTGAGTTGTATCAGATCCAATTTACTTCAATGCAAAAAAAAATCTCTAGAAACAATGTGATTTCAATTATGGTTGTTTAATAAATTTGTGTCTGCCAGTCTGTCAATTCAAATCCATTTATTTGAGCCAGTTTTTATCAGAACACACTGCAAAGATTAACTGAGCACTTCAGCAATGTCTATGTATACTGTGCTACACTACACTACGTACCTGTAGTTTTCTCCATTAAACAAACCATAGATCCCTAAGGATGTTTTCCATAGAACTGTGTTGATGGCATTAATTACATCCTTCACTGGCTATCAGTTGAATCATGTATTAATTTCCCCATGATTTTTCTTGGGACTGATGTTAACTTCATTTCCCTAGGTCACCTTCCTTTTTCTTTTTGAATTTTTGGATGGGAAAATTCACTAAATCTGCATGCCAGAATTAATTATAAAATATTTTTTAAAGTTTCTATCCTGTGTGGTATCCCCAGGTATAACTTTTTACACTGCTCACATGAATCTTAAAGACATTAGATGATTTATTGCTTCTCCTGAAAATGGATACAAATGAACACAGTTGCTTGAGAGTCAAACAATAGATGTATGTTTGTTTGTTTGTTTGTTTATTTGTTTAAAACTACATCTGCTAGAGAAAGTTCACTGCATTCTGTTTAGGAGCTGAAAGGAAATGAAACACTTTGTCAGCTAGACACTTAGTTCTGTCACTTTTTTGTATGCACATACTATTTTCTTCAGTAGTTCCTTGACAGAAGTTGCCAAGAATAAAATATTGGCAGGGAAAAAAAAAATAGGGACATTGTAGGGTCTGCAATAGCTGCCTTAATGTGTGGGGGGAAAAGAAAAAGGATTTTGTTTGTTTTAAATTAAGGATGTTTTTGCAGATAAAATATATGCATTTTAGCAGTTTTCTCTGTCTTTCGATCACCAAAAAGATTACATTTTTATTCTTAGATTTCAGAACCTGTAACATTAATGTAAACATGGCTTTGCACTGCCTATTGATTCTGGTGCCACTGGAAGTCTCTGGTCTCTGATGACATTGGGCTGCTCCTGACTCAAGGTCATGTCAAACATCAACAAATACAAACTAATTAGACTGTGGCTCACCGGAGACTGAGCAGGGGTTTCAAAACTTCTTCCCTAAACTCTTTTTTTATTTTTTTTTTGTGTAAAAGGTGAAAAAGTATTAGTACTTACACCATTTAATTTGTTCTGCTCCAGCTCTTCAGCTTTGAGTTGCTGTAATTGCGTTTGAGAATTGAAGTCTCCCGTGCTTGTATTAATACGATTTTTCACTTCAGTTTTTTTATTCCTAACAACCTGGTACATGCAGGAAAGAAACTAGATCATAGCACTAAAAGCATAATCTGAAATTTGCAGAACATGGGTCCTATAATTTGCAAACAATCAAAATATTTATTTCCTGACAGTAACTATAACTTGAAAACTGTTTGTAGCATCTTTGGCATGCAAATGTACCGACTAGAGAAAATTAAAACGTGCTTAATGAATAGAGCTTGACTGATTTTTATACTCTTCAGGTTTCTTGGATAATTCCCAAATGATGAGAAGGTTTGTCAAAGTATGCTGGAGGTGTGTGTTTAGGTTCTGGAATTTAATCCTCCTTTTTTTTCCACTAGTCTGATTCCATGTTTGGGTATACTCTGTACAGTGAGGATCCTCTTACTCTGAGCCAAAACTCATCAGAGTCCATTTCAACATTTGCAAAGACCTTCAAGTAGTGTTCTGTTTTCCTCCAAATGGTTTTAAAGGTTAGTAAGAGTCTCGGATGTGAGATAGACATTTACTTCCTCTGCAGATCAGGAAAACATTCAGTGTATTCAGTGTACCTGCTGCATGTGCGAGCCTTACCGAGTTTTCATGCCCCCTCCACAACCCTCCTTTGCATTCTTCAAACACTCTGTAATAAATTGGAAAAAGTTTACAGGTCTTTGGGCCAAGAGCATTCCAAAATTTCTTGGGTCCAACATACCTCAATATTCAAGAGGGATGTCTTTGCTCCCTTTGTCATCTAGATCCATCTTCTGGTGTTTTACAGTTCCTAACTGAATGATCCAATTTAATATGGATCTGAGAAAGAGCATGAGGCTGCTTAATGCCTGGGAATTAAAAAAAAATCCACAAGGTAGAGTGACAATAAAAAAAAAAAAGAAGAAAGAAAGAAAAAGAAAAAAACCCAAACAACCAAACCATTGCCTTGGCTTATAGTTTATCTCACTGCTACCAGCTCTTTTTATACTCAGATTAGGCAGGCAGCATGTTGACACAGCCCAGACTGCACGTTCTTACATGAAAAAGCAGCATTTTTAATTAAACACACTTGCTGCTTTTTTCGTAGTGACAAGCCTGCTGCAGTTTACAGTGTTATTCATTCTACTGAAAACTGAATTTCTTATCTTTTTTTCCCAACCAAGAGCTTTCTTTCTCAAACTCATAATTTTCTTTATCTGCAGTATTTGCCTTCGTTTACAAGGAACAATGTCATATCAAGGTTCCTTAATTTTCCCTAGAAATTATGTGTCTGGTGATTTTTCACTTCACCCATTGCATCGAGTCACTGGTCCAATCCTCTCCTCTCCTCTCCTCTCCTCTCCTCTCCTCTCCTCTCCTCATTATCTAGTGAATTTAACCAATTAAGTTACATTAAAGTATTACAAATTGTAAATGTCTCAACAAAGATCATTATAATTATATTGGGGGCAGATGTTCAATTAAACTATTAATAGGAATAATGAAATGGAAGAAAAAAATACCCCACCCTAAAACCCCTTTTGTATCCCACAATGTCAGTAAGTAAACATTTAGCAAGCAAGTTGAAACATAAGCAGAATATTTATGTCCTTCTGTTTATTCCAGCCTTTTAGCTACTGCTTAGGGATTAACAATGAAAGCAATGTCTTCTTTGATTCATTTTGTTTAAATTATGTTAATTCTTTCTTGGAAACATTTTAATATGAGAGTGATGTTACCAGTCCCTCTCTGCCTTCTGTAATGAAGTAAAAAAGCCCAAAGACCACTCTCAGCTGTGAAAAGGCTTTTAAGAAAAACATTTTGTAGGCTATCCAACAGCCAGGGTAACTTGAACTGTCAGGATTAATTTTTCTTGGAAAATCTGGAGCAAATGCATTGCAAAGTTGTTCATTTAATGTAAGTGGGCTTCTGGGCTTAAAAGTAAATCCAACCCCAAAACAGTATTGATGAATCGTAGTCCACAGACATCTGTGTCAACAGGGAGGCAAGGCTGAGCAAAAATGAATTTGCAACTTCTCTCCTTACCTCTAATTTATATAATTTAACAAATGTTTACTAGAGTTTTAATGGATCTAGTAAATCATGCCAAAGATGCCTATGGAGCTAATTTTCTAAAGCAATTGGAGATTAATATTCCATTTAATCCTTTGTTGTATCTCTACTCAAAACAACATCTCCAAATTGCCATGGAAATACAGAGAAAATCATCACCAAAGTCAGTGGGTGATGTTCCTGCTGGAATCAACTTCTTGCTTAGGGGTGCAGACACCTCCTGGCTTCGAGGGTGTCACATCTTGGGAGCTTTAGTGGCTCCAGGATCTCTGAGCAGTTTCTGGTGGTGTTCACCACAGACCTTCTCTAGTCACTTGCAATTGTGTTTGTTTGGGGGCACTGTACTGTTAAAATTTTCTCTAGAGAACAGGCTGTGGCCAGGCAGTCAGGTGCTCATCAGGAAGGCTGTTTGCTGAGTACCAGCAGTAGGAGCCTCTTCTCTTGCTGGCTACAGGAAGAGTGTGCTATCCTTTCTTAGGCTGCAAGAGTTCCCATCTGGCAAGGAGAGATTGAGCACCACGGTGTCTATTGGGGCAGTCTCAGCCATTTCATGAGACAGGTGATTTCCCAGTCCCACTCTCCCCACCCGTTCAGTCAGCCTAAACTTTGACACTTTGAGGTTTGGGTTTTTAGGGATTCTTTCTTACACTTTCAGTTTTCAATTAAAGAGGAGATGGGGCAGTAGTATCCACTGGATGCAGACAAAGAGCTGTTGTTCTGCATTTGTCACTGGTTTTGTTTCTAATTTGGTTTTGTGATTTCAGAGGCAGCCCAGTCTTGACCTCTGCTTAGGCTCAGTGCATAATTGTGTTGTCTTTGCTGTCTGCACTGACTAACACCATCCTAGAAATTGTTTAAGTGCCTGCAATCCACCTTCCCAGGACCTCTGGAGTGTTTTCTGATGAATTATTGTTCTACACCCTGAACTAACCAAAGCTAGCATTTGGTTAAGAGCCCTACTGATATCTTAAATGCCTCTGGAAAACACTGGGCATACCCCTGGGAGTGGGGTCTTTTCCAGTTCGTTTGAAGCACTGGTGCTGTGGTCTTGCCACTGGCCAAATTCTGTCTGCTGAGAGTAGTTTTGCAGAGCTGCTGGAAAGTGCCCAAGAGGACAGCAAATGAAAATCACACTGCCTCACTGTTTCGTCTCTGAAACAGAGTCTACTTTGCCAGTCTTTGGTAAAGTATTTCCACTTAGCCCACTAAGAGAGCAAAAACAATAAATCATAGGTGACAGGGACAGTGGGAGAGGGAAGAACTCTGCTCCAGCTGCCTGCTTGACTTCATTCTCAGAACCTGTGTTTTAAACAGCAAAATAATGTTTATCTTAGCCTTTACTCAGATGGAGGGGATGCCCACCAGCAGGTTTGCAGCTGCTGCTAGGGAAACACAGGAAGGAACACAATTCCCCAGTCACCTTTGTGCTCATGGTGCCAATTTTCATTGCAGTGCAACTGAGCAAGAAGCTGAAATTCTTCAGGGATAGGACACGATTCAGAAAAAGCAAGGACAGCAGCAGCTGTTGGTGATCCCTGTAGAGGTTTACCAAACCAACCTCTTCTTAAGGGAAAACCCACTGATTAAATTCATCCTCTTCCTCCTTCTTTGCTTTGCTAAAGATTGCTGCAGGTGATGTTTTTTAAATTAATACATTATTTGAGTGAAAGCAGTGATGGATCAGAGCTGGAGTTCTTTCTACTCCGACTTCAGATACTGTTTCAAGATTCTTGCATTGACTGATTTTGGCAAAACTGCGTATGGTTCTCTCTTGTGCAGATGTTATTTCATGCTATTTTGGAACCAAAGCGAGCTGCAATTCAGCTATACCCGGAATCCTCATTATTGTTTTATCCACCAGCAGAAAAGCAATGGGAACTGTCCTCAAATAAACTTTTATTCTAGACAACAGTACCACATGGAGACCACTGAACAGCCAGGAGCCACTGTTCATGAGACATTATCCAATTCTTTTAATTTGATTTCTTCTATTTCAAGCAGAAATCTGTGAACCAGAAATCAAAGAAAATTTTATTTCAGAAGCGCTTGAATGCAATATATTTGAAGGAAAATATTTTACTCAGCAGCTGCTCCAGAGGCAAGGAAATATTTTACTCAGAGCTGCTCCATAATATTGCTGTTGCTGGCTACAAGGTCTGTGAAGCAGCAAGGTGGTACCTGGTGTGTTTGTTCCCTGGGCATCCATGCTGTACAAATTGCTTCAGAGCAGCCCAAAACTTCCAGCTCCTCCATCCCAGCTCTCTCATGGGAACACTGGCATTTTTAGGAGCGTTATGTCCATCTCCTACAGGATGCTATTACTCTAGAGGCTGGAGCAGAGTGTGGTCAGGTTCTGAATCTTGAATTCATTAACTAGGTACCCAGGGACCCAGCAGAGTATTCAAGAAATCAAAATCTTAAAGTAACTGGACCAAAGTGAAATGTCAGAGTTACATTCTGCATTACTTGTTGTAAGGTTTCTGCAGATAGCATTTTAAATTGTTTAGCTTGAAACAGAATTTGGATGCCACAAATGGGGAATGTTTACACAGCCTTAGACATATCAGGCATTGCTTTTTATTTGCGGAGAGATTTATAGAACAAACCAGGTATCTCCAAATATGACACAGCAGTATTGACTCTGAATAGTTCCAACTCATGCCTAGCAGGGTTGACTTTGATTTATAAGGTAATTCTGAAGAATGGTTTAATTTGGGTTTTCCTTCCTGTGGCTAGGCTGCAGGTATCTGACAAAAATATTCCTGAGGTAAATGTTACTACTCACAATCCCTGTATTGTTACTGCAAATTATTCACCTTTGTGTATTTTAAGGGTGGTAAAAAACCATTGGAAATGGTATAAACATTTTCTTACAATAGACTTGTACATCTAATTCCTCTCTTCCTGGTGACATTCTCAGATGTGTAAAGTGACTGGATCTTTTCCAGGCCATTCCGTAGAGCTTGGAGAAGTCTTCCCAGCAACTCATTACTGAGTTATAATAAGCATGATACACTGATTAGACTAATAGTTAGCTTGGACTATAACTTACAGGCTCTCCGACTTTAATTTAGATGCATGCAATATGGAGTGTAACAGCCACACAATTAAACAGATTCTTTCTCAGAAATTGCCCAGCAGGGATGGATGATCCCCATTCAAATTTTCTGTTGAAAATTACAAAGATATGAGAACTGCAGTTTTAGTCTCTTTCTTTTTTTTTTTTTCCCACAGCTGAGGAATATGTCTGTAAGCCTCAGGATACATTTGTCTCTGAACTTCTTTTGTGTGTGTTAAGAATTTGGCTACAGAGCCAAGCTGAATTTACACTACACAATAAGACTCAGAGATATAACAGTACTGATCTCTGTTGATGTCAAGAAAAGTCCTGCAAATGCCATAGGACTGAACTCTGAATAATTTGGGGGACATTCATATAGTTTTGGAAATTTCAAGGTAAAATCATAGTCTTAAGGATAAGAATTTTACTGACTCTATGCTGTAAAACTGCTAGATATTCTCATTCTTCAGATGATGATGATTGAATGTATCATTTTATTTTTCAGACTAGAATGTTCATAAGCCAGCTAGCAAGCCTGCTTCAGATTGATTTGACCTGCAAGAATGTCTTTCACATATTTGTTATTTCATAGCTCAAGACATATTTGTAACCTTCGTCTTCTGGTAGTTTTCATTTTGGTTCTAGGCACAAATAAAGAAACAGTCTTCCAGCAGAAAATCTGATGACCCTGGTATAATCTAGGGAGGGACTTGAACACCTAGTCCTGGCTTAACTGCATGGTCTTACCTGTGTATGCTTTCCTAGCTGAGCTGGGCTTATGATTCTAAGCTATCAATGCAGAACAGGCATTGCCAAGAAACTAATCAATAATCTACAGGGGATGGGTGTCCCCCCCTTTTCTGTTCTTTACAAACAGTCCCTCATTTCAGTGGTGTGTCCTTCTGTGACGTTCAGCACACAGTATCCAGTTTTATCTTTGCAACAGTTACCTGGTTGATGGTTTCCCATTGCTCTGAAAAGACTAAATATTTTATTCTCTCTCTTGAGACACTTTTACTTATTATCTTTTCAAGCTGCTTCTTTGAGCTGAAATCCCTCCAGAGAGTTCTTAGATGGTCAGGTCTGGTTTATTTTTAAAAATGCAGTATTCAGCTAATTCCCAACAGTTATTCAACACTTGTGAACTTTCTTCTTTTTTTTCTCTCTGCTCAGGCCTGCTCTGGCCATTTCTGTTACATTTCAGTCATGGGAATGCTGAAAATCAGGGGTTGGTTCTCAGGCAGCACCCAGAGTGGGTTGTGACACGGGTGTTCATCAGATGCAGATGAGGCTCACAGAATAAACTCTCTTCACCTCTTCTGGGATTTCCAGACCCTGAAAGCATCTCTCTAGTGGTCTACACAGGTGATCTAGAGACAAATTGCCTTTAGCTGCTTATGCACCAGGCCAGCCACTTTGATATCACAGTATCACCAGGCCAATATATAGCTGGGTCTTGGTTTTAAGCCCAGTTGCTTTCAAAAGAATGACAGCTTGTTCAATTGCAGGTTAAAAAAAATACAAAACAAAAACCATCCACTGACAGACAGGTTTGAACTTTTTGGGGTGACTCCTGCTTTTGTTTAGGTACATGAAACTCATTTCTTTAAGGTAAAAGAAACTTGGGAAATTTCATCCTCTGCAGAGCATATAAAACTATAGTGCATTTGGCAAGCAAATTTCTACTTCTGAGTAAAAAACTAGTTAATTTCAAGAACTACACAGGGGGTCACAACTTGAGGAGGGAAAATGTTGCAGTGGTCTGTGTTCTCTTGCTCCAAGATGGCATTTACAGAGCCCAGGAGCTGCAGGTACCTGCTGGTGTCCCGGATGCTGGCATGGAGAGACTTCGGGAGGAGTTCATGCATACTCCTGGATTCTTCCTAGTTACTTTGATGTTGACCTAGAGAACAATTTGGACTTGCTTTTAAGTAGAGCTGTAATTGTGAATACAGCTCTGTTGGTAGGTTTGGCAGATAATGGGCTTGTTTCCCTCCGTCTCCTCCTCTTCAGCCGAATCTAAACTCTCAGCTTCTAATGAGCATCTGCTCATTTTTCTTTTAATGCTGTAAGATTTCAAGGTATGTACAAGTTTTCCATCATGGCAACTTCTGGATTTAATGAATGCTACTGGCACAGACTGAGGCATCATGAAGGGAAACGCAGACAGACACTGAAAATATAAATTCTCTGTCGTGTTAATGTTCTTTCTCCTGGTGTCATCCTTTTCTTTCTCCACCTGCACCTCAAACTCCCACTCTATAGAGGCTTCCTTTGTGCATGATTAGTCACAGCTTCTTCCTGCCAAAATAAACCTACCTACATTTTTATTGTTATCATGTCTGAGTGCCCTGGAATTCTCTCTGACTTTGTTCGAGGAGTTCATCCCTTCTCATTTCTTTCCTTCTTCTTTGCCAGTAGAAAGTATTCGTTACGGGGTGTGAGAGGCCAGGAGAGGTCAGTAAAAGTTGTAGGTGCCCTTTCAATCAACTGTTTATTAATGGTAGGTAACATTTTTGCAGAGCTGTGCTCAGTGTTGAACCTTCTCAGGGCAGCTTTAGAAATTGTGCATCTTTTGTGAATTTTGCTTTGCAGAACTATATCCAGCAAAACTGAAGCAACTAACGAAAATATTTTATCCTGTAACTCTGAAATTTCACCCATCATGTGGTTTTGAAGGCAGCTTATGATTATGAAAGTACTGCAGAGCCATGCTGCCTTACAGAATGCAAGAAAAAAAAAGGCCCATATTTAACTTAGATAATATTTTCTTTTAAATATTATGAAAATTTGTTCTCACTTCCCTCCTAAGAAGCAGCTTTGAGTGTTCAAACTGAATTGCAAGGAGTTGTTGGGCTCTAAGTAGATGCAAAGGATGGACACAAATAATAACACAGCTACAGAAGCCTCAGTGGTAGACTCTAGAAAATTAATTGCATCCTCAATTGTAGATAGAGGTGGAATCTGTATTAACATTTTTTAATTCATACATCTTTTTCCTCAAAGGGGCTGATTTGTCAAAGGTCTTCCAAACTTAGGGAATATGATCTGAGGTTATTAAGCCTTTTAGAACACAGACTGAAAGTCTCCTTATGGTGGAGGAAGGGTGGCCCAACACACAATCTAAGCAGCTCATCTGACAGTACTGGAGATCTCTGGTTGTTGCAAGTCACTTCAAGATGACTGAATGGAACAGTCATCCATCCAAAGGAGTTCTTAGGCATCAATATTCTTGCTGCCACGTCTCAGCAGGCCCAAAGGACTACACAGAGCAAAAGAACAAGCTGAGTTGGAAGGGACCCACAAGGATCATGGACTCCAACTCCTGGCCCTGCACAGGATGTCCCAAGAATCACACCCTATGCCTGAGAGTCCAAATGCTTCTTGAGCTCTGTCAGGCTTGGTACTGTGAGCACTGCCCTGGGGAGCCTGTTCCAGTGCCCAAACACCCTCTGGCTGAAAACCTTTTCCTGATACCCAATCTCAACCTCCCCTGACACAACTTCAGGCCATTCCCTCATGCCCTACCGCTGGTGACCAGAGGAAAGAGATCGGTGCCAGTCCCTCCTCTTCCCCTCAATAGGAGGCTGTACATACTCAGTGCAAATATTCAGACAGGGTGTGTGCAGGGAAAACTGCCGTATTTAGTAATGATTTTTTCTGGGTTTGTTTTGGAAATAAATGGGAAATCAAAGAGAGACAAATGTCGGAAACGAATCTTGTGCCTTTCTGAGCAGAATCTGCGAGCTCTCGCAGCGGTGAGTAGAGATTTACCCACTGAGCAGTGGGCAGAGGGGGAGCTAAGCAAGGAACTACCCGACATTGGCCCCTACTTCAAACCATCAGAGCTGCTCGGGGAGGGCGGTGCCGGCCCCAGGGATGTTCCCCAGGCCGGGAGCATCTCCCGTGGGGAAGCTGCCGGGAGCGCTGGATTTCGCCGGCCGTGCATCGCCACCTGGTGCCTGGCGGGGAGAGGAGCCCTCAGACCCGCCTTTGCCACCTCGGTGGCTGCCAGGGCACCTTCCCCTCCGCTGTCCCCCCTCTGCCAGCCGCGAATCCCTCGCCAAGCCCGGCAGCAGCGGGGCGAGAGCCGTCGGGAAATGCCGCTGAAAGGCCGCGGATAACTTTCCAAGGGGGATTACAGGTATGAGCTCTGGCCAAGGGAGGTGATGGTCTTGGGCTCGAAGCGGGTGCTGTGTTTGCTGTCCTGTCCTCCCAGTTTTAGGGTCTTTTTCCTCTTTGAAGATGGTCTTCTCCACGTTCATTCTGTGTCACCAAATCTAGTTTTTCTCTTAAAATGTAGGGGAAAAGTGGAGTTGGTGATCTGAGAAATATAAGCATATATATATACATTTAAGCACTTGGTGAAGCATTGTTTAATGTTGGAACAAATCCCTTACTTTCACCTACATGATCTTTTCCTTTGTATAAAAAGTCATAAATAACATAAGAAATTAAGTGAAAATAAGAAAAATTACGTTGTTCTGCTCGTACATCACAGATGATGGCACAGTGCACCAACGGAGAGGGACAGAGCTCAAGTGAATTGAGACAATCTGACTGCAAGATGCTCATTCTGACTTTCAAAAAGACTCAGGATATTTTTTCTTTGTTCAGAAATAAGAAGACCAACAAACAAACACACAAAAACCAGCCCAGTACCTTAGCATGTTGAAATAAAGAAACCCGTCAAATTTTGGGATGTCTGAAGGAATCACAAGAACCACAAAACACTCCTGAGATTGTGGATAAATAGAAAAGATGCCTAAGACCTTAAATATAGTAACTGAATGAACAGGTTATTTTTGCCAAAAGTATCTAATCTTTGAGAATCAAGGAAAAACTCTTTGTGGTGCAAAGTTACTACCTGTCAGAAGCCCAGCTGTAGGTATAAAATATATTTATACATTGATTAATGATTCTATCTAGATAAAGAGCAGTATGAAATCTCCTGGTGCTAATTGCACTTCAGTTTGAGCAAATAAATTCAATTGAATTAGAAAATCAGCATGATAAGCCTTATTAACAAGTAGCAACATGTTTTAAAAATATAGTAATACTTTATGTTTTATATTAGCCTTATATTAATATTTATTATATTAAGCAAATAATAATTTTTTTTTTTTTGACACATATGGTAAAGTTAGCTATGAGTACAGGTATTTAGCTGGAAGGATTTCCTGGAAGTGCAACATTAGCAACTCTTCTCTCTTTGAATCTGGCTGAAGGTCCTGTAAACAGCTGCCAGTACAATGCTCGGTGCCCACTGCAGAACAAGCTTAGAATAACGGTCAGTGTTTCATACACCCTTTGGGAAATCAGAACAAAGGGAACCCACTTGGACTCCTTGTGTAAGCACAAGGCTACAACAGAAGACAGCTGTATTGTGAAGAGCTAAACAGAAAAAAAACACTCTTGGAGGAGATTAATTCTAGACTCAAATGAACTAAGAGACCATCACCTGTAAACAATATTACTGCTTGAAAGACAGGTGCATCTGTTCATGCCTAGAGGCACAAACAAGTCGTATTGGTGGTCAAAAATCTGGTTATATAAATAAAAAGAATTGTAGAGGGAGCAGTGAGGAAACAGCCATGGCTTTTCAAGAAATCTACGTAATACTGTAATTCCTACATGTACTCCTTAATTCTGTAAGTCCTGCATTATTTTAATGGCAGTTGATGAAATCAATATATAAAAGTAACAGAAAGCAAAATTATTTTTTGTTCCATAACTTACTTGTCTTAAAGTAATCAGAGTATTAAATTTCAAAGATGGATAACTACAAAACAACCTCTGCTGAATTAAAAGAGCTTCAAGTATTTGCACTCTCCTCTGTTTCTGTTTATTCTGGTTTTTATAACTAATTGTAGACTACATTTTTTTCTTCATACAGAAGAAGACAAGAAAAATGGCTTCTGTAAGATACCTTCATGATTAAAGGTGAGTGGGATGAACTCTGTCCATGATGAAAAGTGAATCTGCTCAGTGAATGGATGATCACAGGCTCAGGGAGGCTCCAGGGAGCCGGGTGAAGGTCACCAGCACATCATAGCTTGTCTTGCACTAGGGCACTTTTCTCAAGATCCGCCTCCAAACATTACAGAGATTTAGTAGCTGAGGAAAAAAAATTATTTAAAAAAAAGTTTAAAAAAAAACAAACTCAAACCAAACTCCTGCATGTAGTTTATTCAGCAAGTTCGTTCATTTAAACAGCTGAGCGCTAGACTCAACAAAACAGTATGGCCTCCCCTTATTCCAGCTTTAGCTTGGAAGTCTATGAGTAGCTGCAGTTAAATTCATTAGGCGCTCAGTACTACTCAGTACCATCTTATATTTGTATTAAGACAGAATGCAAGTCAGGTCCCAAAAATGTAGGCATCATCCAGTCTGAACCACCTGTTAGGGTCCCCCTGTAACCGGTGTCCTTTCATTCCTTGGTTTTACTGGCACTCGAGCTGTGACTGAAGCATCCATGCCCAGAGGCATCCCATCTCCTCTAGGAGAAGATAAAGTGATTACACGCAGAAAGGCACTTTCTGCTCTTAGCAGTAGCCACAGTCTGTCATTTTCAGACTGCTCAATTGCCCAGTCATCATGAGCCTAACAAAGTGGCAGGGTACTTGTGTTCCCTGGGCAGAGCCAGATGTGCTCTCCTAGACCACTTGCTGTTCTCTGTTTTGCTTTTGCAGTTGTTTTCATTTCACAGCTTTACTTTAAGTGTAATTGGGTTTTGCTCTCTTGCTGCTGGAACACCAAGGAATGGAAAAGACATAGCAAAACCAGAATGAAATAGCTGTTCAGGAATGAGACTGCAAGGTTCCTTTTCTATTTCTTTTTCTCAGTTCTCTCCTAAAAGGGGCTCCTACCAGGTAAAGTTTCAAGAACAAAAACACCAGCCTGCACAGAAAGCAATTAGGGCTACTCTGTGAAAATACATGCATCTTAGAAAATCTCATTTTAATGTGTGGAGAATCTGTCATTTGTGCTGTTCATAGACCCATGACTCTCACAGTTTCACTGTTGGCAGATCACTTACTCATGGTAGTTTTCTTTTGCAAAGACCAAAGGTACAGTATTGCGTGGCTGTGCCAAGGTGTGGCACAGGGCTTGGAACAGGGCCTGCAGCCCTCACCTGCAGAAACTGCATTGCTGACTGTCTTGGGGTGACTTTATGATGTGTATCCCCTATCACCGCTCTATGCCCAGAAATTAACTCTGTGCCTTTCTGTACCTTTAAACTGAGCCTCAGAGGGGAGAGGGGAAAAAAAAAAAAACCGAGCGAACTTTTCGAAACAATTGTTCAAGGACACGGACACAGACTCCTTGGTTTTTGCAGCGGCGAGAGCGGAGGAAGCTCCTTGCTTGCTTTTCAGCCAGCTTTTGGCTCCTTTTCTCCAGAGGGAGACGGAGAGCTGACCTTTGTTTCCTGGGACTTTGGTTTTTTCCCTTTTTCTTCTCCTTCTGGATTGTTTCAACAACATCAGAACACATTGGGAGAATTTTTCTCCGAGGCCCCGAGGTGGGCCCACGGCCTCGCCGACCCAGCTCCGAGGAGGAGAGAGACCACACCTACAGACGGACTCTGAAATCTTCTCAGGTTTCTCTCCATAGCGAGCGATTTCATTATTTAGCATTATTATCCTTTTCCTGTGTGTTGGTTAAATAAATAGTTTTATCTCTTTCACTTTCCTTTGAGGAAAATTTCTTTTTTTCCCAAACCTGGTGGGGGAGGGGTGGTTGTGACCTGCCTTTCTCACAGAGGATATTTCCTCCAAATTTGGCCAAACCAGCACACTGACAAAGGACAAGTGGTGGATTATCTGGCTTTAAAAAAGTCTGTGCAGATTACCACAACTAGGAAGCCTGTAGTTTCTGTGGCCTCAGACCTGCCTCGTCTTTGGGCCAGCACAAATGTTTGTGTAGTCAGGTGACAGGTGAGACTTCAGGAGATGAAAAATAGCCTTGCCAAAACCAATGGAAAGATTTATTTTTCAGTCTGCTCAGTACTGCAGAATATTCACAGAAAAACTTGTGCTAGCACAAGGAGGGAGTGTGGAAACAAACAAGGGAGGAGAAGGGCAGGACTGCCTCTTTTGGTGGCTGTGCTTGCTTAGGTAGGCTGCAAGCATCCTCTGAAGTACAGCCAAGGGCTAGTCATCTGAAAATGTTTGAGTCACTGCACAGCCCAACTTGATTCCCTCTCCTTTGGAAAACACAACTCAGGCTGTCAGTGCTGTTAGGGAATCCAAAATTTGGAATGTTTCCCCTGTCTGGATACTTACTTCGGGAGGTAACCTTGAGTAAATTCGGGGAGAAAACAGTCAGACTGGGTGACACACCATCACAGCTGGTTGTGTTAAAGTCTTTGTCAGCTCAGCACACAGAGAAACAGGACCCTTGAGAGGTTCAGCTTTTCTTGTTAGTACCACTGAAGTGGGAGCAGGTTTGTACACACCGTGATTTGCTTTTGGCTGCTGGCTCTTAAGGCCATGAAATCTTGACTTGTTTCTCTTGCTGTAATGTTTAGGATGGGGTTACATGGATATTTCCTCACTGAAGAGAAGGAACTGAGACATAGACATTGGTCTGCTCTGGTGTCAAGGACTTTGTGAAATATTTGCAGGAAAGCTGTGACATTAACTGTGTCATTAACACAGAGGTACTGTAAATCTGAATGAGTTGATGTCTATCCACCACAGACATTTTTATTTCAGATGTACTGACGGGATGAAAGCTTATAGCTTCCTTTAAATAAGCAGGTAATTTATCTTGCTTAGACTGTAGAAGTGCATGTTTGCAGAGAGCTCTTTGGAGTGTCACCTTTAAAGGGTGCCCACCACCTCATTTGTCCAAACTGAGAGATTATCAGTATGAAAGGAAAAACACAGTGCTAGGAAGGTTTTACTGTATGACATTGTGACCAGACCAAAGGTTTCCGCTGAAGTTAATCCATGTTATTCTGTAATAAGTATCAGCAATGAGCCAAGCAAAAAATGACTGACATTAACTGGAGCCAGTCTAACCTCGTGGTCAGCAATATTTAGCAGATCACTACAGAAAGATTGCCGGGGGTGTGGAGGGTGGGAAACAGCTGCCTGATACACAGCAAACTGCAACGGCAGCAGCAGCAGCAGCATCTGGGAAAGCCACTGTAGTACAAGCACTGACAAGGTCCGAGACAGGCTGTAGACATTTATAATTAATTAGTCTGGGATGAAGAGATAAAGAAGATCTTGTAAAATCACTTCAGAAATAAGAGCAAACCATTCAAAGGCAACGGGTACCTGCAAGGAGTGTAATCTTAGCAGGAAGAAAAAAAATCAAGGTCATTCTAACTTTGCAGCAAAGGTTTCCTTGTTTCAAGAAAGGCAGCAAAACACCCTTTTTTGAGAAGCATGTCAGAAAGGTTTTGACAAAAAGTGTGAAAGGAAAAGGCTGTTTACCTTGAGCCACTGAATAGGGACAGGACTTATGAGATCAGTATTCATTAGCTGCAGTTATGGAGGGTAAAGTGTGATCAGAAGTGACAGAGTTACACAGCTTATCATCACCCACCCCTTAACAGTGGTAACTCCTGTGAAAGTTGATGGGCATCGTGACCCATGGCAAATAAACCACATATAAAGACAGTGAGACAATAGGCAGAACAATAGGAGTGTACTCTCATAAGACTAGGCATGAGCTGTATCCTCAGGTACCTACTAACCAAGATTGATATTTAATATTCTAGTCCAATAGTGATGATTTTCCTGTTACCTTGAGGGTTTACGGTCTAATTGTCTGAATATATAAAAGCATGCAAATCTAAAGGTAAGGCGTGATTTAGCCTTAGGGCTTCTCCCCAAACATATGTTCTCAGTAAAAAGCAAAAATTCAACCTAAGTTTATGTTTCAGAGCCTGATTTGACACTTGATTCTTCCAGCATGTTCCAGTCATCAACCAAAATATATGACCTTCAGTTGTCTTCAAAACAACCTCTTTAGGAGCTTTACAGAATTCCAAAGATACAGAACTTAAATGAAAATATGAATACATGTTCAACTGCTGCCAGATGAAGAGGTTGATGCTGAAGAGAAAAAANCTTCTCTTTCTTCTGAGAGAGGGTGTATTTTCATAGATGGGGACTTCCCAAGAGCTTTCTCCTTCACATATATGTGCAACATCTAAGAAACCAGAAAAATGCTGAGCTGGTGGATCTGGAAGAAAAAAGAAACATCCATCAGATGATACGTGTGCATAGGTCTGAGCTCATATCTCATGCCTTTTGTGCTGGGTTAGTCACCAATAAGTACAACACCGGTTGCCTCACACATGTTCAGTCAAGCCACTTCTGTGTCCTCAGAGCACTTGACAGTTTTGGGCTGCTCTTGCCTTAATTTGAAGTTCATTGAAAATAGGTTATAAAAGGTGGGGTTTTTTTGTCTGTGTACATGGAGAAATACAGCCCTAGAAAGAGTCACCCTGGTATCCAGAACAGTGCAACAGGGTGTGTCTGAGAACCAGGCTGCAGAGGAGCATCAGAATGCTTCCCTTGAGAGGGGCACAGGGTGAGACAAAGCTGTTCTCTCATTACAGAAGGAATCAGAGCAGGTTAAGCTGGGAAAACTAGAAAATGTGAAATTATATAAAATTAGGTGTAAGTGTTAATCAAGAGCTAATTACCTTCTGTAAGCAACTGGCTCACAGATGTTCTGAGCCTCACAAAAAGAGACAGGAATTTGTGAGGGAACAACAACAGTATTACAAAACCTGTGTTACTGTGTGTTGCAGTTTAGTGTAATTCATGCATTTTATTTTTTGGAAAGCAGACCTGGGGAAAACAAAGGGTTGCTGCACTGAAGAGTTACCACCAGTTCCACTTGGTGACTGAGGTGGCTGGTGCATGAGGCCAGTCTAAGGCTGCACAGAGAAATACAAATGTGGAGGCTTTTATTTGTCTTTTCTGTTTGAATGCATTAATTTTCATTTTAGTTTTTTCATTTCAGAGGAAATTTCAGCACAGGAAAAGGAATTGGGCAAGTGGGAATGTGAGCTAATAGATCTGGAGACGACCTCCAGCCACTTGGTGTTACAACTCTCCAGACCAAACCTTTTACTATAGTGGTAGTAAACACTATTTTAATACCACTCTGGTGGGTTGTCCTTGTGCTCGTGTTGGAAGACTATTCTGGAAGCTCAGACCCAGCACTGAACTGTCAAAATATCCAAGTGAAATTAATTTATAACTGGTTAGTCCCTGTTTGATTTGCTGCCAGTACAGTCCAGTAGTTTAAATAACATTCTCCATTTGCAGCAGGTACCATTCTGCAATTTTCCTGAGGAAAAATCCTACCCTCTTCTAGCTTTCATTCTACTATCTAGATAAGCTATGCTCTTTCTGTTTTTTTCCTCATGGGTTGCCTGCAGGCATGTAAAACTGTAAGCAAAAATACAGGGAAAACACTGAGAAAGAAAATTTCTATGCAGAGATAGAGGAGTGGAAGGGGTTGTTTCAAAGGAAGTAAGAACAGAGGAGAAAAGAAAACAAAAATGTGTGGACAGAGTAGTATGAGGCAATGTGCAGCTGACAAATTTGGATAAACCTTCAAACCTGATTTCTTTGTAACCTGATAAAATTTAAAAAAAAAATTGTTGATGTACAAACATTCTTCATAAAACTGGAAGATGCAGAATTGTGAAGAACTGTTTCTTTCGTCTTTGAAGGAGTGATCTGCTTCTTCTGCGCCATTTTGAGAAAAACAAATTTCCAAATACTTGCTCAGAAGACTGCAGTGAAGTAAAAAGGTATGGGTACAACTAGAAATAGTCGCTGTTTCTGTGTGGAAAACTGTTGTCCTGTGCTTCACTATCATTCCTGTACTCACCTGCCAGCCAGATGTGCTGATGACAAACTTGTGATGGCAGGCCCTGCTGGAGTTGATGATGTCTTTTCCGATGTGATACCTGATTCATTTTTCATCCACAGAAAACCAGAAGTGCTTTCTTGATTGCTTTCCATTATTCAGAAGCAGGAAACAAAATAGCAAGCTGATTTAGTACCGGTGCTTGTTGCCCTCTCCATACTTATACTATGGCCAGACTACTCCACAGCAGGTCCCTCGAGTTTTTTTGAAGATGTAATTTTGCCTAAGTGCATGAACTCGTGCATTTGGACTGCAAGGTCTGACAATGATAAATGGCAAAACTCTATTTGGCTCAGATTAAAAGCAGACAGACTGGGGTAGGGACACAGACCTTCCTTGGTTTTCTGCATATCATGCTTCCAAAATTGTTGATATAGTCCTGTACTCAAGCTGTGCCCTGTCATCACTGCATTGCAGTTGGATCAACAGGAAGGAGTTACCTGGGGGTTTTGTCGTTGCTTGAAAACCAGAAGAGAGTGTGGGAAAACCTAGGCATTTTCCTTTTTGAATGTGTCTTGATTAAGCAATAAAGGTTAGGAGGTTCTTCTAAACTTAAAATAAATGTCTGCAAAACAATACATTAAAAAAAAATAAGAGGACTCTTTAAATAATTTTTGAACAGAGATGAAAACTACCTAAAATCCTTGCAAAAGTGCAAAATAAAGAAATAAGTCCATATTTGGAAGTAAATATATCATGTAAATAGATCCATTTCACTCAGAGACTTAAATTTCTGGTTTTTACACAGAAGTTAACTACCTCTTAAGCAAATTACATTTCCAGGCAGAAGGTGTGTCACAAATGTAAAACTATCCAAGTGCAATTTGCATTTTGAACTGATAATATGAAAGAAAAATTGCATTTCAATGGTTTATTCAGCCTTTATCAGATCTTTTGTAGCTCTGCAGACAGCTTCAATGTAACACCATTATTTTCTGTAAATGTGCTATTTTCCTCTGCAGTTATTACACTGAGTTCACAAGAGAACAACAAAATTATCTAAATGTGCCTTTTGCAGACAGTGTTTTATTCCAACATGAAGCTGCTTACTGGGTATAGATGGAAAAGTGTGAATTTTGCTCACAGCATATATTGAGCTTCTGTGATTTTCCAGAAAACCCAGTAACTGCTTTTGTTTAACATATATTTAAATGCAGGTCAAGCAGAGCAAAGGAAGCCATTCCAACCTTTCTGCTTTGAGGAACAGCTACAGAATCTTTGACCATCTGTATATGGAGAGAGGATTCCTAACCTGAGCTCTTGGTTGAAGGATATTGGTAATTTGGAGAAAAACAGGCTGATGACAGCAAACATTTCACATTAATCTGCCTGGAAAATGGCATTTACCTTTTATTTCCACTGTATTTGTCTGCTTATTCTCTTTAGAAAACTTATAAATTTATGATCTTTATAAAATTTAATAATAATAATAATATTCTGATTGCTATTTATTTTAGTAAAAAAGGATAACAAAGCTTGCACTAGGGGGATATTAAAAAGGATATTGGGAGATTATAGAATAATGATAAAGTAAAAATTGCTGCTGCTCAGGCAGATATTAACCATGCAAAGGAAATTGGAACAGTCTTGTGGAGAAAAATAAAAAGAAAGGGGAGAGTAGTGTAAAGAGAATGGGATTAAATTCAGCACAGTTTGCACCAGTTTTCAATGAAGATTGCAGCAGAGGCTTCTCTGGCCTATAGAAATAAATAGTTGAGCATTGAACTGGGTAAAAAAGGTTTTACAGGTTAAAAAAGAGAGAGGGAAATAGGATAGTCTCCATCCCAGAGCTCTGGCTCAAGGTGTCAAAGATTTAATTTTTTATTTTAAATGAACACCAAATCAAGGTGCCATAAACACCATGACCATCAAAAAGCAAATGAATAGCATTTTTTAAACAGAAAGATTAAAAAACCAGTTGCACAAACATTGCATCCTGTCATCTGACCTCAGAATGCACAAAATTCTGAAACCTGACCGAGAAAAATAGAAACTTTGAGCAGTGGTATATGGCAGATTGAAGCAAAATCCGTGAGACATACGAATTTTTTTAGAGATGAGAAAGTAGAACAGTTTTCATCTACTTACACTTAGAGCACAGTATTTGATTTTGTACCACCAGAAAAAAAAATCACTATTTAAAATGAGGGAAACAAGATTTAGCAAAAAAAAAAAAAGTATGAAGCTGATAAAAAAGTTCTCAAAGGACACAGGGCAGGGGGCAGTCAGGAGCCAGCCTGGCTGGGGAGGTAAAAAGGAGCAGGTTTGGGGATGGTGTCTGTGGGCCTTTATGGTTGTTCAGATGGGCTGTTATCACAAGACCTGACAATTATTGCTAAGCATTTGGTACTGCATGACATGGGCTATATTTGTGTATTCCAGGTGCTCAGCACACAGAGGTGCTCCTGCAGCAGGTGGCATGTGTGGCATCTCTGGTGGCAGTGCCACAGCTGGCCACGTGCATGTTCTTCAGGGAAGCCACACAGCTTCCAGGTGGGACTTGCTGGCCGAGTCCAGGGCAAATGCCATGCTAAACAGCCAATCTCTTAAGCACAGAGCTACTTCCTGAGCTCCATGGAGAAGCTGAGGAAGGCAAACAGCCTCTGTCTTGAGACAGGTGAGACAGAGGTGACTCTGAAACAGAGCAGGCCAGCACTGTCACCAGAACATTGAGTTGTACACATTGCAGGGTCCACACTCAGCATTTAAAGAAGGCTTTGTCTGAGCTGCTCAGTTATTAGCATCTTTGTATGGCCGGTGCCCCTTAGCAAATGAGACAAGCATCTCCCCAGATGTTGTCACTTTTCCACGCATCACAACAAAGCATGAGATTTTTACTAATCACTTCACTTGGCTGAACAAGACTATTCCAGTGAATGGCAAATAAACAGAAAGAACATAACAAAGAAAGGGTTCTGTAAAACTGTTATCACTGAGCTTGAATTTTAAGAAATGTAAAAATGAGGAAAGGCGGACTATTAATTCCATCTAAATGACTGGCCTGATTTCTATTCTAAAAATCTATTTTAACTCCATGTAATCACAATATTGCGTTGATTAGCTCACTGAAATGTAATCTTATTAGTGGTTCAAAAGGTTGCATTTAATCTAGCTGATTATGCTAGTGCATCTCTGAGTAGTTAGTTCTCTGTTGTTGTGGCTCCTAATGAACTGCCTCTGCATTAAAATTCACCAAATAAAAGTTACTACTTAGCTTATTCTTTTTTGTTCTAGTGTTCTGCACATACTAGTCTTTGGTCCTTTATTTGAAGTCTTATGTGAAATTTCTATTGCTCAAAAGCCACCAAACTCCTTGTAGCATATGCTTTCTGTATGTCAACATGTATTTTCAGTCTTCATAATTAACAACAAACAAACAAACAAACAGGTTTTCTTCCCATGGATACCATGTAGCTTGTTTCTGCTCTCTCACTCTGTTGATTACATACTCGATGAAGAGTGCCTGCCTTAGTCAGTAGCTTCACAGTTCTATTTGCAGAAAGAAATTACAGCTGCAAGACAGGCTTTGCAGCAATTTCACTTTCTTTCAATGCTTATTTCTCATATTAATCCCTATTAAGACGAGTAATTGTTTATAGAGAGCAGCTTTAATAGCAGTGCTGAGTTTTTTCATTCTGCCTTTGCTTGTGTATTGAAAGCCACTCAACTGTGAAAGATTACATTTCCATCTGGAGACTTGTGCCAAGAGAAAAGGAAGGTCATCCCTTGCAAATGGACAACAAAAGCACTTCGTGCAGCAATTGCTGGTTTGCTACAAGTGTTAAAAGCCAGGACAATGGAGCTACAGCTGGTTAGGAAAAAGAAAGTGTGGAACAAAAGAGCAGTTTTAGCCTGGTTATGAGGAAGTTGCAACTGAAGCCACTGTGATTACACCAGGGCTGAATTGAGCCATGATGTCTTCAAAGAAATAAGCTGTATCTGGGAAGGATAAAATGTGTAAGTATTTGGTACAGCCTTTTGAAAGTGCATTAGCTGAACAGTGACTTCTTTTACCACCCCTCTCTCAGCGCCTAACACCACAGAAACCTGGGAGAGTGCAATATATCCATCTTTCTGCTGCCTTCCTCACTACTGGTCTAATTCATTTTCCTATGTCAGGAAAAGAAAACAGCCTCAGCTGTAGTAACTGATAATTCTTGCCCCTACCCTGTCCAGAAGAGGCTCAGCCTTTCAGGTCTCTGTGAAGGGGGAAGAGTGTTGTGAGTCTAGAGCTGCGCAGTAGAAATCAGGGATGCTTGCACACATTTTCCAGATGTTTATTGCCTGTGTGCTTAAGGCTGCATTTGCTGTGGCAGTTCCTGAAGCTGTTCTAGATACATCTGAGGGGATGAAGAGTTAAACATTTAAATGGCAGTGTGCAGTCAGTGAAAACAGGGAAAGGGAAAGGGAAAGGACCTGGGGGAATGGGCTGGTTTTCCACCTCGAGGTCCACCTCCAGCTACCAGTGTGAGATGGCCTAAACTGCTCAGTGCTTCCTCACCTCTCAGGGGAATCTTGATTATGAAACACTGCCAGAGTGATTCTCGGTGCACCCTCTGCTCACTTGCTAAGATGAGGCATCTCGTAGCAGCACTAAAACTGCCCAAATGCTGTGTGTCAACATACACCTACATTTGGCACCACCAGGATGACTTGTGCTCCCATGCACAGTGGTTGTGTGGTGTTAAAGTGCATTTCAAGTGCTCAGACTTTTTTCCATCCATCGATCAAATTGAGCATGACCAAGAAGGCAAAAATCATTACAGCTGTTGTTAAGGTAGTTTAAACGTAGAATTTAAACTAAAGCACATAAAATTGCTTGAATTTACTTCTTGTAATTATTTTGTAGTTAAAACAGATGCTTTATACTAAAGGGTGAATAACAATTTCATGTCTGTGTGAGCCACTGCAGGCTAATTTTATTTCTAGCTTATGGTGATGGGAATAAGCAGCCAAACCCAACTGCCTTCTCTGTGACACCCTGTGTAGTGAAAATACAGGGAAAATACTATCTCCTTTCCCCCTGAGTGAGGAGGCTGTTAGATCAAATGCAGTATTATGATATTAGCCATAATCTGCCTCTGAGGTCACTGTTTCTTGACACCCTTACTGAACCAGAGGTTCTCTGTGCCTTAGGAGCAGCTTCAGATGTGAGCAGACAGCCCAGAGGCTGGAAGAAGGAGCTTCTGCTGTGCTATCTACAGAGAAAGAGCAAGTGGACACAACAATAACAGTAATAATCTTGTTGAACAACAAATCACAGAGTAACTGGGGCTAGAAGGGACACGTGGAGGTCATCTGGTCCAATCCTTCCTGCTAAGCAGGCTGCCTGGGATCACATCCAGCTGGCTTTCGAGAATCTCCAATGATGGAAACTCCACAACCCCTCTGGGAAAACTGTGCCAGTGCTCTGTTGCTGTCATACTAAAAAACCTGTCAAGCTTGGTTTCTGTGTACTGGGTCAGATACTTAACTGGAACCATCCTTGCAGCTGATTTAGTCCGTACTCTAATCTTCTGCTGTGTGCTGAGTCCTTTCAAAATCCTGAATGTGCCATTCCCTTCTGTCTTACAGACTGCCCCTGTCTGACAAGATGGATGGATGTTTTCAGAGTGGAAGAAAACTTTCATGTTTTTTTCCCTCTACCTACATGTTTTTGAAAAAATAAAAAAATCCCTAAAAATCGTGACCAAACTCTGGGTGGCACATTGTGGTGCCAAGTGGGGAAATCAGCGCACCCGACATTCTGCTTCTGGTGACTCCCAGTGGTGCCAGCAGCAATTAAAAAAGGACAACAGCTCATGACTGTGCTTCAGCTCCCATATCCTCCTTCCAAGCTCCGTGACAGAGGGGAGCAATCATGGGACTATCAGATCCATCAAACCCTCCGTTTTCATTTCTTGCCCTGTGACAGCCCTGCCACAGAAGTGCCATGTGTTGGGGAGCACAGGTGTGCTCCGTACGCGCCTCCTCTCCCCGTGGCTTCCCACTGCTCCTCACTGGCTCCAGACAAACAGCTTCCTAAAGGAGCAAGAGAAGGTCTGCTTGCAGCCAGCACACAGCCATGAGCACGTCTCTCCACCCTGATTAAATGCCTGCTTTTCATTCATGGCTCCTTCCTCTCTGATAAGCATCAAAAACAGCCTAATTATGTTTTTCTCTCTGCCCAACTTGTGTTCATTAATCTTATCTACACGTATCTCCACATTATACCATAGAGGCTTGGAGTCGTATTTTTCAAAGGCTTTTAAGCACCTCCTACACGATGATTTCTATCAGCTATGACATGGGCAATTTATATAAATGCTCATTTTCACCAATCGATGTAAGGAAAGCAAGTAGCCTAGAAAAACATAACACAAATCATCTGAGGAGAAGTGAGGTAGAGAATGGAAAGTCTGATTGTCTGTGGTTTTTCAGATTTCCAAATTAAGTTTCATACTAAACAGAAAAATAACCTTGAAACCAAATGGATTTAAACAGCCTGTATTCCTCTATATCATAGGAAATTGCTAAATAAAACACCTAAAACTAACTTCTTATGAAAAGTGGCATGTTGCATTATTGTAAAAATTCTTTCCCTCTCAGGCAGTGTTTTGCCAAATTAGTAATATTTCACAAAGTTCAGTTTCAAGAAAAACACGTTTTCAAGGGAAATTAAGATCCCGATCACAGTACAGTCAGCCTCGCCTGAACTGATTTTTGTATCAGTTGAGCATGTCCATGAATTCTTCTCTGGGTTTCTAATAAAACATGACTTAAGTCCTCCCTCTGGGATTATTTGGAAGTTTCAGGTCCAGTTCTGTATTTTGGTATACTAACTGTGCAAATATGGACATATGGGCCCTTCCTTTCTTTCTACAAAATCTTCACCTGTAGAAATAGCCTGAATGAAGTTGATGTGAGATATCTTTTAGTGGAGCAGCCATCAGGCTAAAGGTGCACATCCACTCCATATGTCTGTAATATCCTAGAAAGCAGAAGAAAACTCTGTGCTGTCATGCACACAGACCTTTTAATAGGGCCGGCTGCTGTAGGATAAGTTTGGTGTTAAATGGCAATGGTTTTAAACTAAAAGAGGGTAGACTCAGACTAAGATATAAGGAAGAAATTTTTTACAATGGGGGTGGTAAAACACTGGAACAGGTTGCCCAGAGAGGTGGTAAATGCCCCATCCCTGGAAACATCCAAGCTCAGGCTGGACAAGTCTCTGAGGAACCTGATCTAACAGGAGTGTTGGACTAGATGACCTTAAAAAGTCCCCTCCAACCCAAACTGTTATATGATTCTACATTCTCCAGAGATATGTGACTGAGAGAGAAACTAGAGATCTTCTCTCAAGTGTGGCTGTCAAGATGATGAATATCCTCAGTTACAGAAACGAGGAGGATCACAGGGACAAGCTGCTGCAATGTTCTTTTGCCTGCCAGGAGAGGCTTTCCTGCACTGTTGGTAGTTTATATTTGATGTTATGCTGGAAATCTGCTCCAGGAAGGGAATTTAGTGCTACCAAAGGATATTATATTTAGTAGCATGGAGTACTGAAAAATCCTGCAACCAAGCAGGAAAATAAATAAGTAAATACGTATTATTTGTGAAGTGAGAGCTTCATGAACAGGGAAAAGCCAAGAGCATCTAATACTGCTAAGGCACTGAATATTGCAGAGATTATCAGAGTTACCATTAACATTCTACTCTATGTCCTTTTAATAAATCTGATTGTCTTCACCTACTTAGAACAATTTTTAGATTATTTTCTATATTTTGAGACAGCTGCATGAATGTTAGCAGACCTCTGTATTCAAAGTGACTTTCAAAGACAAAATGGCTGAAATGCTATGAATTATCAGTTACTACAGCTGAGGCTGTTTTCAAATATCTTGTTTTGTTGGGGGTTTTGTTTGTGGCTTTTAGTTTGTTTGGTTGTTTTTTAAATCAGGGCAGTGGATGGGGGTTTTTTCACAATTTTTTTAAATTAAATATTTTTTTCTTTTTCTTTTTCTTTTTTTTTTTTTAAGTTTTTAGGTCATAGAATTCAGAAAAAAAAATAAAAACAGGCACACAGTTTATAGCTATGTGCGTTCTTCAGTGTAATACTGAGTCAAATTTTGATAATAATTACAAAAACTTGGAACTATAACAACAACTTCCTGAAAATTTGACACAGTGATGGGCATAAGTCAGGGTGTCTTTCTCCTGAAAACTTACATTTGAAGACTATATTCCTGCACATGCTGCTGTTATAAACTACGTGCAAAGTTAATCAATTGCTATTAATTGACTGTGTGGTACGTTGCATCCACCATAGAATCACCAGTGCAGAACACTGGGTTGGTAGTAGCTCAAGCAAGCAGATACTTTACAGAGAGAGAGCTTTCTACAGCCCTTAAATTACTTTCTTGAGACAGCTGTCTTGAGGACACACTCTTGAGGCAGCAATTTCTCCTAATGAAATCCTATCTTACAGATTTTCACTCCTCTAGGTCCCTACAGAGTATATTTCTTTGTGCTTGAGTAATCCAAAGAGAAAACTGGCCTTTGTCAGGAAGCCAGTAGACAATTTAATTTAAATGCACCCCAAGCACTACTGCAGCCCTGACTTCTGCTCCATCTCAGAGCCATCTGCCCAAGCCTCTGTGTCTGGCAAGCTGTCGTGAGTGTCCAGGCTCTGCACGTAATTCCAGGCTGTGGCTGATGTGGTGCCACTGGGGAGAGAAACTTGCATGACCCATGGCTGATTTTGTTCACTGGTAGAAGCTGTGAGCTCATACCTCACACCTCAGTGCTGAGGCTTTAAAAGCTGAATTACGTGTTCAAGTAATATAATTAAACTGCCTCATGTTGTGAGTCAGGAAGCAGGAAATAAATCACATGCACACAAAACTGAGAGGCTCTTTACTGTGCTCAAAATAGTGCTACAACACGATGCCAGTAAGTTGGAAAGACTGTGCATGCTATTTAGATTTAGCATTAAATCCAGATTCAGTGCTGGATGTGGCAGAGATGATGGACTTTGGATGGTTTTTTATCTCCAGGTTTAACTTGATGCCCCAGATCAGGAGAAGACATTGGGAGGATACCAGCATGATACAGCTGAAGTCCCAGGGAAGTTTGCTACCTAGGCAGAGAATTTCCTGATTGGAAAATGAAGTGCCTCAGGTTCCAGTTTGTTGCCTTACACAGTGACTTCAGTGCCTGAACTGAAAGTAAGCTGAAACCTGTGTCTCCTGTTTTCGGCCTTTACAGAGGATCCCAAAAATGATGTCGCGGCAGAGGTGTAAGTTCAGCAGTGGAAAAGCTGCTCTAACACTTGAGCAAGGCCTAATATAACCTTGAAAATTACTGGGATAATCAATCAGTGATTAAAATGCCATGTGTTTGGACAAGTGCAGCGTCCTGTGACAGTGAAAAACCTCTTCATGTTCTTCAGCTGCTCTTCAACTGAGCCTTTTGTCTTCAAAGAAGCCTCCTGGTGTGCCCACAGCACTCGCAGCACCAGATAAACACTGCGGGGGGGAGGAAAAAGGAAAACATTTAAAAGCAGTAGAGTCATGAGGATTTTGATCTGCAAGGAAAGAAATCCGTGAAATCCTCTAGAGTCTAATGAAGACGTGGTGCTTGTTGTTCATTTGGGGAGTTGCAGTATTTTTCACAACCAACCTTGGACCAGCAAAGGAGGGCAGGTTGCCACAAGTGCATACGAGTTTTAAATTGTCTCTCCAGTGGGCAAGTGCAGAGTTACAGAAGTAGGGCTGGGAGCAGGATTTAGCTCACGTAGCTTTCCAGGGAGGAAGGAGAAAGGAGTGGGAAAACAGACAAATGGCAGTAAACAAAGCCTCTGGAGAAGGCTGATGTGTGTGGATTGCCACTGCCATTGTCTCAGTAGCTCGTGCTATGAAACGGAGTGACAGAACACAAACCCAGAGATGGCAACCAGACACGCATTATTTTGCTTTATAAAAAGAGATGCCGCTCAGTCTGTAGATGCATCTCAATGAGAAGCAGGAATGAAAATCTGTCTTAAAATGGCTTGTGACAATGGACAGAATAGGTGGATATTTTACACCAATCTGTCTTTCTTGCTGATGTCTGTAAATACTGGTTCTTAGTTCTTTGAATTCCTGTTTATTCTGTTCTGGCATTATTATCTCTCCATCATTACCAACAAATGTGGAGTTAGCCATCTGGAAAAAAAGAAAAAAAAAGGCACATTCTAAATTATGTTTCTCTCTCTATTGTCATGTGAGTATTAACCCTGATAAATGAATTTAAACTATTCCTGGGTCCATTATCAATCCACTGGAGAATGACAGTAAATTACTCTCTAGCTTTTTTTAAAAAACATTTTGAGATCTATGTAGTGAGAGCATCAAATACTAATTCACCCTTCTGAAGGATAATACCAGTCTTTACAGCACCTGTTCTCAGACTTTTATCTGTGAGTCAGAAATGCAGCTTTTCCCAATGATCTACAGGGAGAGGTGTTTGGGGGGAAATGCTTTTTAGTCATTATGAAATGGGTCATATTTTTTCTGTCAGCTCTTCAGAACCGATATGAATTTCTTTCACTGCCTGCCAAATTTATTTTACTGCTGACCACACATAGATATTAACTGCAGCTTGCCAGCGTGTTTTTGCTCAGATGAAGCATGGCCTTCAATGAGATTGCACAGATACAACTTTGAAAAGTAGTATTTCATGATTTAGCCAATAATTCTGGTAGAGAAAATGGAAAGGGTTGCATCTCACTCAGTTTTAGAAACAGGAACTCTGCACAGCTTTTAAAAGTAAGGGAGTAATGCTGCAGTTATCAGATATAAACATGCAAGAAACCTGCTGACTCAGAAAAACCCATTTTGACAAACTTAGTCTTAGTTTAGATGAGTCTTTGGGATGCCTCTTATTTGAATTGTGTGGATTTTGGGGTTTTTTTGCAGGTACTTCAGAAAGGTTATTTTTCAGTGACATCATGTTTAGTGACATGTGTCTAGATTTCCTTATGAACTATCAGCCAACCTTTCAAAATTGAAAGTGAACATGTTTCCCTACAATGAATAGATGTCTTTCCCTATTTATTTTCCTTTTGTTCCTTTTCTTGGAATATGTCTTTTCCATACATATTTTCATTTTAGATATACATATATAGATAGTATGTATAGTAGAGGGAGATTATATGGTTTTTTAATAACATAGAGCACATCCCTTAGCATACACTCCCCCACTGTAATGCTGCAGTGACTTGGGAATTGTACAAATTGGCCTATGGTTCTAATTTTAGCAAAATCATAAGCACCGAAAAGAAAGTAAAAATTGTAAACCTAAGGCATCACATTCCCTTTCCCTTACACCTCATGGATTTTTCTGCATTTTAAAGGGCCTCCAAGGCCTCTGCACAATAAATTTTACATAGGTTCTGACATGAACTCTTCCGTAAGGAGTCACGAACCTTGTAGCAGTTTGCTCATTAGAGATCAAAGCAGGGGAAGATGCTGGGAGAGCTTTTCTATGAGCCCTACCTTCCCTGTCTTCATATATCTTGCCAAAAGAGTGTTCACCATTTAAGATAATGTAGAAATAGATAAATTGCTATAATCTCCTATTTTTCAACTCTACCAGAAATCAACATCATCTTTTGAAAAATTTGATCCATATCCCCTGACTTTTTTATTTTGTGAGGAAGAACGGAAGAGGGACTTCTTCTCCTAAAAGCTTGTGTCTAACTTCCACCTTAAATGCTAATCAACCTCTTGTCTTACTGAGCTCTACTCTTTGTGAGTGCAGAAAATCAGTTAGGCTATTCATTTATGCAATACTCAGTCTTTTGGTAGATGTATCCACAAGACAAACTGTTTTCTGGCCTTAGTTTTGCAGCAATATGATGACAGCAACATTTAGTCCCCTTGTCCTGCCAGGGAAAGCAAATGTAAATAAAAAAATCAAAACCCCTCCATAAGTCAAAGTCCTAGTAAACGAGTAGAGAATGCTTAGTAAATATAAAACCACACATGTCATTTCAAACACAGACATATCTAACATAAAAATGCAGAGTTAAAAAGCAAACCATGAATTAGATTATTCCCTATAACTGAGTTATCAGGTCCTGGGTCCTCTCTTAAATAAGGGACTCATATAACAGGGTCATGAGGTGTCCTCTACACCCCAAGTCTCTCCTTCAGGCTGTCCTTTCTGTTGAAAGACATTGCAGGGTTACACCTGCTTGCAGGGGTGCCCTTCCTACCTGCAGTTTGTCTGGTGCATGTCTCTGGCTCCCACAGCTCAGATTTCCTCCAGTGCCCTGGAAGGGTTTGATCATCCAATTGACAGCTCACATCCTAACTCTTTCACCCACTCCCTCGAACAGGCCAGGACTTCACATCCCAGAAGCTGGATATTCTTTTACTGGTGTAATCACTAAGGCCCAGCTCCAAACCTTATCAAATTTAGTGAAGGAATCCTATCACTGTAGGGCCTTTGGATAAGCTTTACATTTAAAGGCAGAAGTTGGCAACAGCCTTAGAATGGATGGGCTTGCTGGTGAGCATGTTTTATAGAGCACTTCTCTTCTCTCCTCCATATACACAGTGGGCTGAACACACCAATTTATTTTTGCTGCTGGTAAAAAGGTCGATAGCTATTCTCTTTCATTTAGCGGAAAGAAAGCATGAAGAAGCACTATGATTTAGCCCTTCTATGTCTGCACTAGATTAATTATAGCTAAAATTATCAGAATCTCAAGTTCACAGGCAGCATTCGCTTGAAGGAGAAATCATTTCTCTTTCTTGCTTTTTGTATGGAGGTGTGCTCCGTACAAAAAGCAAGATTTTTTTGGTAACAGCAACTTGTAATAGTGAGAAAAGTAGGTGAAGCTGTGCCAGTTGAGTACAAGATGAAAACTCAAGAGTTTTTTTGGTAACAGCAACTTGTAATAGTGAGAAAAGTAGGTGAAGCTGTGCCAGTTGAGTACAAGATGAAAACTCAAGACTTTCAAAGGGGAATTATTGAAAATGCAGATAGTGGTGTCTAATATAGACATATATATAATATAGTCTTCAGGTGCTAAGCCTCTGAAATTTTTGGCAACTTCTGAAGATGATGAATAGCATAGTTTTTTTTTTTTTTTTTAATTGGCTGGGGAAAGCAAGAATGACTCTGTAGGCAATTGGCTACTGGTGGGATGAGAGGGACATACTCTGCAATTGGATTCCTTGTTGATGCAGACTTGCTGAGAAACATGATTCATTCCTGGCACTGTGACTTGCTGTCACCACATAATTCCCATGTCCTGCCTAATGCCTGAGGAAGTAATGAACATGGTGAGTCTCTCTGTGTGATGACTGTGCAATTACCATATACAAAATGCAACAGCAAGAGAAATTAAGGCAATTCTGCTACAGGGTGAGATGGGGAAATATGCAGAGTGAAATTACCTCAAGGAGGGGAAGGAAATGTAATTGAGCCTCTGGCATCCTGGACTATTAAGTGAGGAGCTGAAAGGCTGAGGTTTTGAAGTAGGATCAGCATACTGCCTTCACAGAAACCTTTCAAATACATACCAGTTTTGACACCAAAGACTAGACAGATGGAAATGAAACATCTAGATGTGGATTTGGGGCATCTCACTGCTCTGCACTTCAGAATCTTAATTGCACTGGGATTTCACTGATCTGCAGAAACCTTACAAACCTCTGGAAGGCATGTGGTCAACAAGCAGGAGAATGAAGTGTTGGCTTCTCAACTCACTCTGGGCTTTTAGGCAGTACTACAGTTTCTAAATGCTTTTGTAGATATAGTCCTTCATTTAATATTATTAATGTATTATAAATGGATTTTAAATTCCTATTTGGATAACAAACACATTATTATAATTGATTTAAGGAAACTGCAGCCCTTAATACTAGATGCTGTCTGCCACTGTGTGTAATATTAAGGTTTTCAAATTGGTGCCTCATCTCTTCCTACCTTAGAAGAGCGTGAAATTTTTTTGTTGTTGTTGGTTTTAAAACAAGGTTACCAAACAGGAAAAATAAATACATGTATTTTTCTAATTAAATGAGTAAGGCAACCTCTACTTCATTAAAAAAAAATATATCAAAGGAAAATCTCACAGTCGATAATTCTACCCTGGGAGAAAAGAGAGGCAAAAATTAACATGAAATTCTGTTAATACATGTCCGTGTATTTGAGTGTGAGAGTAATTACCTCCTGTAATGAAACCGGACAAAATTATATATCTCTGCACACAGTAGATAGAAAACAATATGTCTCTTATTCAAATACATTTTCTAAGGCAGTAAATTAGTGCATTCCTAAATAATGTCTGACTAATATTTCTCTATAATCTATTTTATCTCCCAAACTACTTTTTCTTGCAGAATTCCCTGTACATTGTGTAAATGTGCATATCAGATTTATTTGTATATTTTCTTACCTAGAATCAGAGGAAAGAGTCACATTCCTGAGCACGTCTAAAACAACTATCCAAGCCTGTTGTAAAGGGTACCAATTATTTGGCCTAGATAAGATGGAAAAATTGAATTGTGTGTGTGAATTCTCCTTTTATGCTATTCTTACAGTTCCCTGCTTCGCATACAGCTATGGGATGAATCTGAGTATAGAGAGGAGAAGATCACAGCTCAGGATACTTTATTACACTGAATGCGTAAGTTTGCTGTGTCAGTATGGAATAGGAACATTGTTGTTTCTGCATCAGGTCTTTTACTATCTTTCCACTCCATTTCCTTCCTGCCCAAGGAAAAAAAAAGTGAAAAACCAACAGAAATATTTAACTCTGCATTGGCCTGCTTGAAAGAATTTCGGTTTTTGCAGTTCACTCAGAATATTTTAAAACAGTTCTCCCCAGCTAATGGACCTGAAAGCTGCTGAGCTCTGGCTGCTGTGCATCAAAGCACATGTGCAGGTAAGTTTAAGCATGTATTTAAGTGTTTTGCAGGATCAAGGGTAGAGTTACCAGCATTTTGTTGTACAAAGGATAACAAAGTACCCAGTCTGATGAAGGAACATTGAAAATTCAGGTTTGGAACAAATTAAAATGATTATCCATATGTCCAGTGCAGGAGTAAAGGAAACAAAAGATTACATTAGATGTCTACATTATTTGAAGTGGCATGCTACATCCACACTGGTAGTGGAAGGAATCCCTGCACAGGCATTATAATGAAATATAATATCTATTTCATGTTTCTCAGAACCTGTTAAAATACTAGCCAGGACAAGCCAAAGGCAAAAATCTGTCTAAAGCAAACATTTTCTTTGAAGTGTGGAAAACAACAACAGTTCTCCATGATCCTGGTTATAGAAACAGAAGCAACACAAAATACCAGGAGAAGTGAGAACTTTTATCCCACACAGAAATAGTTAATGAAATATTGGCACAATACAATTTGGCTGCACTTTGTTGCTTTTCCTGCAGGTTCACAGCCTTGTTCTTTCCAGATCCTGCACACACCCTGTTGTTACACTCACACACAGCTGTCAAGGGAAATGCTTCCAGGATATCTGAGCTGATATGTCCTAATATACTCTAGTATATGAATACTAATAAATAAATGCTAGCATACTGGTTTAGGTCTCTAATATATCTGCACAATAAAAACAGTCTTTTATGTCATTTGATAAGGTCACATTTTCTGGAGATTCTTGCATCATTCTTAAAAGAGGCTTCAAAAACTTTTTTAAATGTACCAAATTTCATATTACTAAAATCTATCCTTAGGGATAAATGCTTGCAATTAATGCAAAAAAAAAAAAAAAGACTTTGTGTTTTGTTTTGCCTTTAGAAATCTTTATAAATTGTGGGTGAATTGGGTAATTTCACTTGCAATAAGAGAACGCATCAAGCTGATTTTTTTTTGGCTTTCATACCACAGTTTTTCATCAGACAGTGAGAACAGTGAAACAGCACACAAAAACTAGTTTTTCTGAGTGAGAGGTGAATTTCACTTGGCATGTGATCTGACCTTCACACCTAAAATATCTAAGTGATTCACATTTTTTAATACATTTATCCTCACAATGAACTTTTGTGATAGGAGACAATCTCTCTGCAGCAAAATTAAAATACTGCTCACATTTAACAGACAGGAGCCTGCTGTGGATTTCCTCATTATGTCATCCTAATCACCTGGTGGACTGGGTTTACCCACCCTAATTAAAGCATTTGAAGTTCCTTCTGCAAAGAATTACTCTGGCATCACTGAAAGACAAAATTCCATGGACAATCATATGCCCAAGAAACAAATTGCTTTTTTATATTTTGCTGAACTTTCACTGCTCTGCTACGTTTGTACAAAGCAACAATTTGCAGACCAAGGATGCTCTGCCTTTCTCTCACAAATGGCAATATTACAGGAGAGGGGAAAATCTGCTTTTATAACATTGACATTTTGTTCTTCCTGTAAGAACCGTGACCACCAAATACAGATCAAGCAACAGTGTTAGAATAGAGGATAGCATCTGATCCAGCACCAGAGGACAAACATTTTCCCATAAACTCTAACTGTGTACATTCCCCTGCAAAGTCACCAGAGCAGTTACAAGCAGATTTTCTATTTTACAGTGACACCTGCAGTGTAAGGAGGAAAGTGCCACTTGCAAGAGCAGTGCTGTTCAGTTGTTTCACATTAAGACACATGCTGATTAGCTTTGAGGGCAAGCTGTGATCCAGCACCACACAGTGTTAGGCTTGGAGGATATTTTCCCAAAACTACAGGTCCACCACAAGCTCATTTATAAGCTTGATTAAGAGCATGGGCTACTTGCTTGGTGTTACTAAAGAAGCCACAATTTTTCCTCTCCACTCTCTGGAATAGCAGGAACTCACATCTCCTTTTGAAGATTCCAAGTCTTCCTGAAGGATTTCAGCCTTCAGATATTTAATTAGAATCATGGAATGGGTAAGGTTGTAAGGGACCACTGGGGATCATCTAGTCCAACCTTCCTGCTCAAGCAGTGTCCCTAAGATCCTATTACTCAGGAATGTGTCCAGACAGTTTTTTGTCTTTCCAGGGAAAGAGAATTTGCAAACTGTCTGGGCAACTTGTTCCAGCACTCAGTCATCCCCACAGTGAAGAAGTTCTTCTTCATGTTCAAGTGGAACTTCCTGTGTTCCATTTTCTGCCCATTGCCTCTTGTCCTATTGCTTGGCACCATCGAGCAGAGCCTGGCTTCATCCTCTTGGCACCCTCTCTTCAGATACTTATTGATAAGATCCCCTCTCTATCCTCGTAAGAGAGATGCTCCAGTCCTTTAATCAGCTTTGTTGCCTTCCACATGGACTCCAGGAGCTCCCTGTCTCTCTTGTCCTGAGGAGCCCAGCACTGGACACAGCGCTCCAGGTGAGGCCTCACCAAGGCTGAGTAGAGGGGCAGGGTCACCTCCCTCGACCTGCTGGCAATGCTCTTCCCAATGCACCCCAGGATACCATCGGCCTTCTTGGCCACCAGGGCACTGCTGGCTCATGGATGGCTTGTTGTCCACCAGGACTTTCAGACAACTGAAATAGAGAGATAACAACCTGAAAATCCTCTGGAGAAATCAGTGCATCAAAACAGATGTTTCAGGCCAGAACATGAAATTTACATTGTGCAGTTGCCCAAATTTCTCTCAAGAGATAGTCTAGTTTTTTAATCTTCATGTTGTTGCTGTGAGAATTCCTTCCTGTGGAAGATCTTTTTCTATACGGCAAGTCACAAAGCAGTAAACACTCTTTCATATCATCCCAAGGAGATTTGACCACGGGGTAGGGTCATAGATGGGGATTTGGGAAGCTTGGTCATGCTTCCTGGCTTTACTGGCAAACCTTTTCATTGTGTTGAGCAGTGCCTTTTCCACTGCTGCTGGCCTGTCCTGTTATCTCCACTGCCTGTTCAGCCTGGAAGCCCTAAAGGTCAATGATGCCTTGCACTTTTGTACAACGCTCAGCATTCTGCAGCCTTTGTCTCCTGTGTTGTGCGATTCTCTACCAAACATAGTGTTCATTGCTTACTTGCAAGACCTTTCTGAGAGTAGTTTGGACAAATGTATACTCCTACAAGGTGTTAAAGGGCCTGGTTTAATAGCACTTTGTAAGAATTTTCCTGGTTTTCCTACATGAAAATGTAGTCATTCTTGTCCAGACTTTGATCAGCTTTCAAATCTGTACTCTAAGTAGGGCAGCATCTCTGTGTCCTGCAATTAGGTTCAAACCACACAATTTCTGTGTGACTCAAAGCATGAACTCTTTTATGTCCCTTATTTTTTACATTCACCAATCAGCCCAGAAATCCTTCCTACCTTTTGGTCCCACTCCAATAACTTCCATAGGCTATCCCCAGCAGGGACCATTGACACATGTTGTCTTTGACTATTCTATTTTAGATTATTATTATTATCATCATTATTGTTATTATTACTTTCTTTGTAATACTACACATTTATCCAGCTACTCCAGCCACATTTTAATTTCTTGTTTTGCAACATACAGTCCCTTCATTCCACATTATCTTCTTTCACAGAACACAGGGTAATTATGATAAATATATCATGAATCAAAATGTATATATGTATTATCCTTGTCTACTGATTTGACTTTCAAGTCAGTGGTGCCATTTCTTACCAGACACTGACTGAACTTGCTTTTCTAGTCCATTCTGGTGAATAAGCACAACCGGGTTTGACTTGGGGAAGGCAGGAATAGCTACACCCAGAGGAGCTAGACCATCTTTTACAGGTCTGAATTCAGCTGAATGCGTATAATCCATCTGCCTGTTGGATCTGAAATTATAGTGGTTTGTGTACTTGCCTAATCTAATCCTTTAGAACTTAAAGTATGTTCTGCTGTTTTCTACGTGTCTCAGATACCACAGAATTAGACTAAAATATTAAACCCTTGCTGCTTAAGTAGTGGTTCACTTATTCCCTGAAATAATTATTTCTGTTCTCCTGTGGAGGCTGAGGTGGGGAGCCAGGCAGGTTGTGAGGACAAAGGGACAAGAGGCAAAACAAATCATTCATTGTGAGCACACTGCAGAAATCCCAGAAGGAAAGAAAATACAGTGAAAGCTCATTTCTCCCTTGCATGCTGTATACCCCATGTGCTCAGGACATGGAAAAAAACACAGAAGGAAGTAACTGACTTCTAAGAGCCACTGAGCAAGTTAATGACAGTCAGAAACAGATCTTGGCCCAGTGCTAGAGCACATGGGCATGGTGGGGATATCAGCACCTCAAGTGTAAGCCTGTGAGACCCTGACCTCACCCCCTGGATAACCAGGAGAAAGTACATTCATTTTGGATCTGAAAAATCATCTTCTTTTTTTAAAGTGTGCCATGGAAGAACTCTCTAGATTTGCTGTGAAAGCAAAGTAAAGCTTAGAAAACCGGGCAAAGAAGGCAGAGTAAAGTTTACAAAGGGGCCTCCCAAACACATGCTAATTTAAAAGCACAGATTATGATGCTAATGGATTACTTCTTGTAGCAACATGCTTCTTTATTTCCACTCTCTTTTTCTGTTTGGTTGGGTTTGGGTTTTTTGTAGCTAGACTACAAACAGTGTGAGTTGATGTTTCTGACAGCAAACATCCTACTCTGACAGTCGTTTGGCAATAGTCTCCTCCTGCCAGAAAAAAACTATTTTTTTTCTGGAGCCATACAGCACTGCCCCACAGGTTGGTGGGAACAAAATCAAGAGCAGAGGGCATCAAAACTGAAGACAAGTCAAAAAGGAAGTGGGCTGTAGAATTTTCATCTGATGATTTCGAACTTGTGAGAACCTGGGAAATTCCTTTATTTTTTTACAGTAAATTGGACAGACATAATATTTTCTAGTAATTTATGGCTCACCTCTCTGATGGTTGGAATCACATAGGGATTAGGATGCCTAAAGGAGTTGTAGAGGCTAAGAGCAACGGGTTACTCTGGTAATGCAAAGGAAAGCCACAGGCAGCCCATCAGCTTTGGATGGCTCCCAGTCAGAGGAGACAAATGTGAACCAGGACAGGCACATGGGGCAGGACAGAGCTGAGGATGTCAGGCTGAGCTGGCCAGTTCAGGGGGTGAACAAAACCCGAGGTGTTGTAGAGCAATAAAGGAATGAAGGCAACATTTTGCACCAACTTAACGCTTTTAAAGATTAAATAACTATTTTCAGTCAATAGCAATATTCACCTCTATTTGTAGGCCACAGCTTCCATTTCATGTTAATTAGCATTAGTGTGCTCTGTATTTACCTCACACCAAAAGCCATTAAAGTCCCTCTCTGCCTGTAGTCACTGGTAGCTGGATATTACAGTAGTTTCCTTTGTGATGCTGTACATGACAAAGCAAAAAATAAAGGGATGAAGCCCTTCTTTCATCTAGTAACACGTGTCTCTGTCAGCAGTAGCCTGGTATTTGAGAGGGATGTGCCCTTGTTTCTGTAAATCACACCTGGATGTAAATTGAACCCATGAAGAAAACACATGCAAACCGTTAAGGCAGCACATTTTAAAGGCATTTAGTATAACTCACACAAATCCCCTCGATGAAGTGCCTCGGTGCTGTGTTGGGCCAGGAACACCAGACACAGGGGCTGCCAGCAGTGGTTTTGGCCCAGAAGCAGGTCTCGTTGCTTGGCTCCTTCAGTGGCAACCCTGTGCAGCTTTACTAGCCAGCACCGGGGGAGCCAGGAGCTCTTTGGAGAGGCACGGGAAAATGCCCCTCAAATTCCTCTAGATGGCACAGCACCTTGACAAATCTGGGAATGAGCATGTTTGGCGGACAATGAGAGCCATACAGCCTCCTCTCCTTTCCAGAGAATGCCTTTTCCTGCTGAATTGTGGTTGTTTGTTCTAATTCCACTGTAAGGATGAAGATCCTTCCTAAGGCAAGGTAGGCTTTTGTGCTCGACGCCTTGCCTTGCCCATCAGCCTCTCAGGCTCGTGGGCTTAGTGCTGTTATCTCTGGGCACTCAGGCAGGGATAGGGCACATCCCTGGACATAACTGGGGGTTATGCCTTCTGTAACATCTGAAAAAGATGAAGACGAAAATTTTGGATGGTGTCTCATCCTTACTCTGCAGCTATGCTCAGAATTCAGTGAAAAGCTGCTATTCAGTCAAACACCTTGCTCTCTAATACGGGCAACTTTTTCATGAGAAAACAGATTTCATGAAGCCACTAAGTGGCATTGCTGTCCTGTGAGAGTAGACCTGAGAGAGAGACACAGAATGGTTCCTATAGAGCTACAAGCCAGGTTGCTGCTTGAACTACTGGAGCAAAGCAGTCAGACCAAGACATCCAGCTTTCAGTAACCTGACCTCTCCAATGCCAAATTCACTTGCACTGGTTCGCTCATCTGTTGAGTCCCTTCTCTTTCTTCTGTACCTTCTATCTCATATTTAGGGGTGGATCATGAATTGCTTCAATTCTCACCCTTCTTGTAAGGACAGAAGAGCTGTGGGTTTTTTATAACCTCTGAGCTGAGGATGGATCCCGATGCCAAAATTTCTTGGCTTTATTAGTAACGCTGGCTGGCACCTCTGCTGCTCAACCCCAGTGAGCATGCAACTTCTTTTATCTCCTAGAAAAGTGCTAGGGACTGGTCCTAATTAAACAGTTAGCAATTATATATTTGACCCCAGCAAACTCCCCTGCCAAGCTCTCTGCCTGCCCAAATATTTTGTTTACAGTTAAAACCACAGTAATCTGGAGGAAGGATCTTTCCATACAGCAAATGGACTAAATTATACCCACACTGATACAGAGTGCAGGAGATTTACAGAAGGCTGATCAAATTGAGATATGCACCAAAGGGTAAAGTACATTTCCCTTGACCACACAGCGCTCATCAAAAGATAATGAATATGCAAACGACTTTTGACATGCACAGAAAGTTGTGGGCCCCAATTGCACTGGTTGTACTCAAGCAGCCTTTTCCTCCCAAAGTCACCTTGGCCACTTTGCTGGTCTGGGAACGTATATAAATACAAATGAGCAAAGTGTTCTTCACCAAGGCCACTGCTGTTCTTTAACATGCAAAATGTTGTAGATCATTTCTAGAACACCCCACTTGAAGCACATGGGGGACCTTAATGCAGAGTATTATTAGATGTAATATTTCTCAAGGCACAATAGATCTGGAATCAAAACCAAGCAGAGGTTGTTAATTTGTGATTGAGCTGGCTTCCTTGTGAGTGGCAGCTTGTTAAGGTACAGAGACCCTTGATGTGTGAGCTGAAGTGTGAACCAAGATCATCATGCTGATTGTTTCTAGTTTATACTGTTTGCTTATTTTGCACTAGACGTGCTGCTATACAAGCACAGAGAAAATAAAGAAATTCATGATAGGCAGGAGAAGAGTGACTAACTAAATTCTGTCTTCTTTGAGTGGTTGCAGTGTTTGAAGACTCCCAAGTTTTACTGCACATAGTCCTCCCTCTGAGTCAAAATCGTATTAGCATTTGTGTTTACAGCTTGTAAGCTAAAACAGAGTCATGCATTCTCCTGTATGGTCTGCTCCTGTCTGGCTGTAGAGAGCCCCATCTGCTATAGCTCTTTTCCTTACACCACATAATGATGGTCTATTAGTAATCAGAAAGCAGCTATGAGCTGTCATTCCAGGCACCACCTGTTTTCAATCATGTATAGGGAGATTTTGTATAAAATGAATAATTTAAATGCTCTTCTTTTTGTGCACTGCAGCCACCAAAGTCCTTTCTCTTTGACCTTCTTTCTCAAGGTGGCTAAAAAAAGGAAGATCTTCCAGTACTTAAAAGGGTCTTAAAAAGAGGGGGCAGATAGTGTTAGAACAAGGCAGAACAGTCTTAAACTAAAAGAGGAGAGATTTAGATTAGATGTTAAGAAGAAATTCTTTACTGTGAGGGTGGTGAGGCACTGGCACAGGTTGCCCACAGAAGTTGTGGATGCCCCATCAATGGAAGTGTTCATGGCCAGGTTGGATGGGGCTTTGAGTCTAGCCTGATCTAGTGGAACATGTCCTGGACATTCTATGATTCCATGATCTCTGCATCATGACTTTCAGCAAAACTGCACCAGCCCTAGTAGCAGCAGAGAGATTTTCGAGGAAAAGCATATGTGTTTGCGAAGTCTAACCGTGTCATCCTGCTGTTGTGTATGCTCCCACTCTCTGTACACTATCCCCAGTAATTCTGAGAAGTGAGGAACAGTGTGACTTCACTTGCAGGACTCGTTTTGCATCCGTAATTGCCCAGGCTGCATGTATAAAATTGGTCCTACAGCTTTGGAAAGCTCAGCCCGCCGCCTCTCCAGGTTATTAAAGGGACGCGGGGGTTTAAAAACAGCACTACTGCCAGAAAGCTTTGCACCTGTTATTGCTGTAAGGAACAGCTCACACCACCCAGGCAGGCCAGCAAACACTGAATCAGCCCATGTCAGGCTCTGGTGAGTGAACAGATGGTTTTCAAGCCTCATTTGCCCCTACTTGCTGGTCTTCCACCATGCACAGTTCAGAGCTGTCATACAGCTGGGACTAGGTGGTCTTATTCAGAGAGGAGCTAAGCACACAGACACAGCACTGTGTCTCCCCTCCACCCCCACCCCACAGGCATCAAAAGAGCTCTGTACCTGTCAGGGTTAAGTCATTCATGCCATTAACCTGGCAGGGATAAGTCACTAACGTGTAAAAACAGCAGTGGAAAGGAAAACCAGATGGACAGGTACATGCTGCTTTGGCATAACTTTGACTAGAAAGAAAGTCATGCTAAACTGCTGAAAATATTACTCACTAGCAGAGCAGTTGTGATGGGGAGTGTCTATTTTGTATATTCTTGCCTGGTCTTCAGCAGTACCGTAATAAAATGGATGAATAATTAAAACTGTGTCCCAGTACATATTTATAGTTTCAATCCTATGCTAATCCTAGCAGTACAGACTATTGCACCTGAGGGGAAAGGGGTGAAAAAACCCCAACCCTGGCTACGAGCTAAATAAGTGTCTCCTCTGAAAAGGTAATTAACAGCTGGTCTCCATGGAGCCTTTATCACAAAATCAATAGAAGTCAGTTCTGATTTGCCTTGTTCTTCTTTACTTTGTGTTTCTTTCACTGTTTATAAAAATGTTTTATATGTGGGTTTGGCTGTTGGAGTCTCATTGAAAAACTGAGGCTAAGAGGGTTGTGTCAACTGAGTTCATGAAATCAGGTAAGTTTGCTTTGTTCAGAGAGGTTTTGACAAAAGTTCCTTTCAGGACTTCACCCTACCTTCACTTTCCTGAGCTTTCTATGGCAAGTTGCCATTTTTATCTTCCTTATGCCATCACAGAAATCATATCAGAATTCTGACTTTCCATTGATTCTAAAATCAATAATACAATATGAGACTTCCTTTTTTCTTTTAAGACTGCTGTGGCAGCAGCTGTCCAAAACACAAGAAGGTTTAGGAATAAAACCAATGTCAAAGTGGAAGATGCAGCTGTTTCTATAGCTGTGCACACAGCCTAGGCTCCCTCTAGGATCATCAGGAAAGGCTTTAGAAACCTGAAGTGGCACAGTCAGCATGACTTGTAGCTCTCTTTCCATATATCTTCTAAGCAAATAGGACTCTTGTCTTAGCTTGCATAAGTCCACAGAGGACTCAGAAGTTGTCTGACTTCCCACACCTTTCCAGATCAGCTAATGATCTGTATCTTCTTTCTCTCTACCCTTTTCTTGGCTCTTCTAATTCTCACTCACCCTGACCTTCAGAACTGTAATAAGAAGGGACTTGAAAGTGGAGTATGTTCCCTTATCTGTTGGCTGCATCCCAAGAGAGCAGAGCTGCCTGGGAACACAGGCTTTATGGGGTACCAGGGTGTTAAATATTTATTCCATAGTGTGCAACCTACACACCATAAAGGCCTTCTTTCCTTCCTGTCTTCCTTTCCACCTGTTTTTTTCACCCCTAATAAACTTACTTAGCTACAAGCAGGAAAATCAGAACTTAAAGCAAGCCCTGTTGCTCTTACTGTTATTGGCAGGAAACAAAATGTTGTCAATAACAAAGCAGAAGGATATCAGTGGAACTTTTTTTCTCACATGCAGTGTACAGTGCCCTGGATTTTTTTTCCTATGGGTTCTGTATCAGTTTTTCCCCTTACCATTTGTAACAAAATGGGGAAATGAGATTAAAAATTCAATACTGAATGCAAACAGGCCATTTAGGCTATACTTTGTTCAGTAGTGCTCCATGTTTACTTTACCGATATAACCTTTCCAGACATTAGCCCCTTCTGGTATGATAAATAAATATTATCTTTAAAATAGAAGCCTTCCATCACTGCATATGTAATAGGCCTGAAAACACGGACACTTTCTAATCACCATAAATAACAAATGGACATTTATAGGTGTTGGGCTGCCTGTCAAGTCGTGAGCTTTCGTATGCACAGGAAGACGAAGAGTGAGATGAAGAGTGAGAACAGGCTGACCCAAACCCCATCTGTAAAGGCACTATCTCCATGGACTGTGAGGAAATGGAAGTTCTCTTGAGGAACTGTCAGATTTGGGGGGTTTTTTTTGAAGTTCAGATACTTCTTGATTTTCTTTCTGCAATATAAATAAATAAATAATTTATTATAAATAAATAAATAAATAAACAAATAAATAAATCACTATTGTTCCAGAAAAAATACAGAAAGCAAATGCACCTGTTTCTCGATATATTGACAGCTTTTTGGAGAAAAAGGTAGCAGCTAATCCAAACTGGGTATGAATAAGAATTTCTGGGTCAAGCTGCCACCATACTGGGGAGCATTTGGTAATGCAAGCTGGCACTGACACTCACTGGGGCAAATGAATGATCTCCTTTTACCACTCACCCTCGATCCCAGGAGTTTCCATGCCAGCACTGTCAGTCAGGGGGTTTCATTTTAATAAATAGAAAATATCAACCAATTAAGCCCTGTCCCTTCCAAAGTCAATAAAAATATACATTTAAATAATTTAGTGCAGCCAAGTTCTCACAATACAAAAATGAATTGAAATTACTATTTCACTTTCATCTCTGTAAATTATGAAGGATTTTTTATAAGTTCATCTCCAGGCATGCGATTCTGCAAGATCTGAAGGTTTTTCTATACTCTTGGATGATTATTTAGCTCCTATTAATATTCAAATACTATGTTTCTTTCAGCATTACTGACACAATGCTAGAACAGTCACAACCCTCTGTTTTGTACTGCAAATATCTTTGGCTAGCAGGTGGCTTCTGAGTGTGTAGCTGATTATTCTCATTTTGCTGGCCAAACTGGCAAATGACTATTGAGATGGAAGAATATTAGCAAGAAATGTAGCCTAACAGAAAAGACTGAGCATAGTGATCTGCAGATGAAACAGAGAGAGAAAAGTTTTTCTTTATGCTTGCTTGCCATGACAGGGTGGCTACTCCCTATACATTAACTGTATGAAGTAATAAAATTAATTTTCATGTTGTGGAAAGGATGACTTATTTTCTTTTCTTCTGAAATTACTCTCTCCCTACTCTTTTCCTACTGTAATACTCATTTGCGTTCTGTTTCAAGCCAAGCTCTAAGAAGAGACAGGTTCTTTATTCTTCTGATGTAGAGTGTTCTGCAGAAAGAGATTTTGGATTTTCAGTGTCTGACTTCTGGCTTATCTATTAATTCAGCACATCTGTGGTGGATACCTAGGCCAGAATCAGCTCTGCCGTGTAGACCTGAATCTGTTTTGATATGAAGTTTGCACTTTGAGTAATTCCACTCATGGTTTTGGATCCTCTGGCCTTAAACACCAGGCATGAGATGAGACTGAAGGTGGTAAAGGATGACATACTATTGTAGTTGTTATTTTCATAGCAACAGCTAAATGAATTATAAAAGCAATGTGAAATTAGATGGAATAGCAGAAAAGGCAAAACACATTCTTATCTTTTATTTTTATTGACTCCCTGACAAGATTTTCCAAGGATAACTTTAAAAGCAATCTTTAGTTGTTGCTTCCGTACAGGGGCTTGTGTGGGTTCCTAGGGGAGCCCAGTTAAGGCAAACATTCATTTGGTTGAATAGTTTTGTCTGGCTATGAGACTGTTTTCCTTTAAACAAGTTCGGCTGAATGAATTAAGTCTAATTTTGAAGGAACTATCGATTGTAAATGAGATTTTAAAATGTCAGAACCACATGTAAACTCTCAATCTAGTTGAAGTTCATTTAGCTGGTTGCTATTTGAAGAGCTACAGAATCAGGGATCATGCAACTGTAGCCTAAGAATCAGTTTCAGGAAATAATTTCCTGCAGCAAGTAATAGACATAGTCAAAGAAGGCATATTATTTTCTTTTCTCTTTTCACCATTCTTTGAACATTGAAATACTAACCATCTCTGTAAGCAAAAAAAGTCTTTTGCAAAGGTCTTCTTCTCAACAAAATTCACAGCTTCAAAACCAAATTTTATTAATATGCAATATTTTAACATTTTGACTAATCTTAGAAAGCATCAAAAGACTCCCATTTACATGAATGAAGAAAATGGCTCAAAAACATGGAAAATGTGCTGTTTCCATTAAAAATTGCTAGGAAGATTTAAGGAGCAAGAAATCACATCAGCACAGAGAAGAGGGAAATTGCAGCCCATTCCATGCAGTTACAATTCTGAATGCCAAAACGCTTAGATTGGAAACTAAAAATATTCTCAGGTTAGAAACTCGTTTCCATTTTCTCTCCTAATGCTCTTCTTGACGGTCTAAGTGCATGAAATCATGACAGATTGGGCACTTTAGCAGGTTTTTGAAATGTCTAGGAGACAGCTTTGCCTGGTTCCACCCACTTTAACAGGCACTGGCAATCCCTGAGGCGGCTTTTACAGTTTTGCTTTAGGCTTTTCTCTGCCTCTCTAAACAAATACAGTGGGGCTGCCTTTGCAGGAGAAGATGAAGTAAATGAGAAACATGGAGTGTCAGCGTTGGTCAAAAGTTAAGGTGATCTTGAATCCCTTGCATGCTTTGGCAGGAGTAACCCAGCAAAGGGCTGAAGGGGACGCTTGATGGAGACAGCAAAGACTTGGAATAACTGCAGGTGTGCAGCACAGACAGGAGGGGGGAGAAGAGCTTGGACAGGTAGGGACACCCTGAGATAGTCAGCCTGGAAGGGAGAGCAAAGGATCTGGTGCTGTAGAGGAACACCATGGACCAGAAGGAGCTGGGTCATTCCTGATGCCTGTGTATCTAAAGGTTAAAAATATTCCACTGAGCCTTCAAGCAGCAGCAGCAGCAGCAACTTAAACCAGAGCTGCATTCTCTTAAATGAGGATGGTGGGGAGGGGATGAAAGAGTGGAGGTGTTTACATGGCTCTTGAACCAAGCAGACTGTCCAAATGTGCAGGCTGTCCCTCTGCTGCCTGCTGTGACTCCTCCTCCACGTCTCCGTGGGACAGAACCATCCAGCAAAAATCTTTCTTCTCTGTTCATGAAGTCATGATTGAATGTATCTTACACTGTGGCTTGAGATATGCTGAAATGCTTGCAGAATATGAAAGTTCTCTGAAGTATTGTGTTGCTGGGCTGGGATGTTGTTAAATCAGAAGAGGGAATGTTTCAGTTTCTGGCATTTGGTTTATCAGTAACCCTCTGCACAATAAAATGAATACCTGCATGTTTTTCTGGTTCTGTTGTCTTCTGGTTCTGTTCTCACTAGTGCATGGCCAGCAGGTCCTGGTAGTTGTCCAGTTTGGGTGGATGACAGCTCAGAGGTGAGGATCCACGTGTTGTCATTCTTTCTGCTTTGTGGGACAGGAAACGGAACAGAGAGGGAACTGTGCAACTCAGTTAATTTGGGATGCTATGCGCAGCTGGCTTGAAGCATAGCCCTTGCTTTGAAGCTCCAAAGTTACTTCTTGGTGGTGAAGGTAGAGGTAGAAACCTTTGCCAAGATGGCACTGGCAGATCTGTGGGTTCCTCATTATTCTACCAGTAACAGACTGATTCCAGATACTCCAAGTCCTATTGGCCTGGTGCCAATAGAGTAGCAAACTCAAATTCTTTCCTCCCAATACATACTGTGATTTCCTTACTTCCAGACTGTGCAAAGTGAGTGACTGATTTTGTCAACCCTGTTGTGGCCATGTGTTCTGCAGTCAGTGCCTCTCTGTTGCCCTTGAGACTGCCAGCTTTTGCCCAACTTGCAGGACAGAACTCACTCACGAAGAATATCATCCCATTTATATATGAGTACTTCTATTTCTCAACACAGACTCAGGTGGATTTTGGGGGTTAGATGATATAAAGACTTTTTCCTTCATGTATATAGTTCTTGTTGTATACAGCTCCATTTTTCCTGAATTTGATTATAAATAAAGAACTAATTAATTTAAATATAGTCAAGTCTGTCTGTTCATCTGTGTTAGACTCTGTTGGTAGACAGACTTCTTTTAACAGGTGAAAATGACAGTCTTGGTTTGATCAGTCAGACGTGTTCTTTTCATGTAGTCATTGATTTGGGGGAAAAATGCTAACGGCATAAGCTTTGTAGCTCTTGTGGCCCTTGTGTGTTGTAGAGGGAAAAGGAAACAGGCCCTGCTTGGGGCACAAGGCCTTCTGTCTCTCAGGGTGGGTTCAGGTGGATGTTTAGGTGAAAATGTCATGCTCTCTGTGCTCTGAAGATCGAAAGAGCAGCAGGCTGTGCACACATCCAAACTAAACTGTTTTCTTTGAGAAAATCAGTATCTAGACAGCTTGTTTATGGTCCAAGCTGCTCCTTGTTGTGTCCATGGTTATAGTGTTCCTTTGATGACTGCCAGCTGATGATAGGAGCACTGACAGCTTCTCTGAAGCTCTTCCACTTCTCAAAAACCTGTAAGCTTAAGGGCAGTCTGAAGAACGTGGCAGTGTAGAGTGCTGTGTTCAGCATTTAGCCTGCAAAATGGAAGACACTTTAAGTAGTGAGGTAAGGACATTGAGCAGTATCCGGGGACCACAGCACCACCATGGTCATCACCATCACTTTCATCTTCATCACCACCATCTTTTACCTTCCTCACTGCAGTGTAACTGCATCTTTAGTGGGGCAGATGTTATCTATCTGTTCCTTGTTCAGAAAGTGAATTGACATTGAACTCCATGAGATGTTGCCCTGAACAAGAGCAAGGCAGTGTGTTTGTTAGAGCCTCACTGAAACAGTATTCAAATTAATGGGCACCCTTTAGTTGAATTTCAGGGCACACAGTTGCGTGGTGCATGTAGTGTGAGAAGCATCCTCAGTTACTGCGACTTAAAATCGCTGCAGGTAGATAAAGTCACTTCGGCTGTGCCAGCTTGTGCCAATAAATTCTCTTCTCTGCATGGAGATACAGGAATAAAATGCCTTGCACAAAGAGAGAGCCTGTAAGGGCACCCAGGAAACTAATTGGAACTGTGGGAAGACTGTAAATAATTTCAGCAACTATTCACTGGGAAATAGAAAATAATACCTCCAGCTCACTATTTCCAAGCAGTTGCATGCTGGCCTGTGGAAAGATGGGATGTTTTTCTTTGAAGTCCTGCACTAGCAATGTTACACCTGCCATACCCACTGCAAGTATTAGAGCACATATTTGAGACCGTTGTTTAAAACTGGATAACTGAAGGTTTTTCTATAAACTCTAAGATATTTCTCCTTTTATCTGGAGCTAACATATTTTCAAAATTAAAATACTGGTAACTAAATAAGTATTTGACATCCTGTCATTCTTACTGGGGAAAAGTCAAGTCACTTTGCATGGAAATTGTATCTGCAAAGTAATAATGTTCAGAAGAAAACCCAGTCCACATTTCACTCAAGGCAGTATCTATTTTGGGTATTCATGTTGGCTACAGATCACCTAACACACCCACTCCACCCAACCAGAGGCTACATCCTTTTGAGACTCCTACCCAGGTAAAACACCTACTGAAGTTATGGCACTTTTCTCTTTTTTTTTGAATAGTAATTTAAAAATGGGAATCTGCAGGGCTTTCTAGGACTGGCTCAAAACTCATCCCAATGACTACTAGGGACATGTGCACAGTGATGAATAAGCAGTTTGGGATCACAGAGACTGATTTGGGACAGCTGTGGATGTTCCCTATCTGTCAGGGTGTTCTGTGCTTTTGCTAGCACTGATAGCAGTGAGTCTATGGAAGAACTACATCTTCTAACATGGCCTAATTAATCATGCATTCAGTGTGACAGGTTCCTGATTGGCAGTGGGATGAAAAAAGTGCATAAACAAAGCAGTCTAAGACTTGCCTTACAGCTCTTTGCATTAGCAAACCAGAGTAACTTGGGGTCAGAGCAGATTCCAGCAGGGAGAGCCACAAGAGCAGCAATGACTTCCTCTGTTGTCCATGCAGGCACAGCTTGGTCCTGATCCCAGTTGCTGGCACACTGGTCTAAATACACCTCATAAGGATTTCTTTAGCTTCCCAACTGTCACACATGAGTGGCGTCCCACAGTGAGGAGCTGGCAGAGGAAACTGAGGCAGATGGCTTCTCAGACCCTTCCTCATCCAAAGGGCTTGAAGTCCTTGTGCTTCTCTGGAAATCTGTCTGCGTTTCCATCCGCCAGCAGGGAATAAAGAGGAGCATGTCATCCACAATTTCTTCTCCCGTGGCTGTGTCCCATGACCACTAAACTCCAAGGGCAAAGCCCCTTCCTTTATCCCCCACAAAAGGGAAATGTGTGCTGAGGCCTCCATCACCAGCTTGTCTTGTTTCCAGCTCACACCTTCCCACTCATTTTCCTCCAGCCTTTCCACGGCTTTTCCAGCTTTGTAGAAACACTTCAAAACCTGTCTCATCTCCATACAACAAGTGCACAGCAATGCCAGGACTGGCCAGGGTTAGCAGCAGGAAATTTCAAATCCTGCACCAGATGGTTGAGAGAGTCTAGCAGCTCCTAACAGTGGGGGAGGCAGAGGAGTGATAACCTGGCATGGCTATAAGAAAACATTTCTTTGCTCCCCAGCACACTTGTCTCAGCATTTGCAGAGTTGCTCAGCCATACGATATGCTGTAAGGAGAAACAAGCTGTGGGGAGCGAGCGGGGAGCAGCCCTTCAGATGATGGGCTGGCTTCCTGCAGACAATTTTTACTTCTCTTCATCCCATTGCCTTCCTTGCCTTAATGCTGGCTGTTGTTGAACCAAGGGCTTGACGAGGAAACCTTGCTGGTTACTGAAAAGGGGGTTTTTTGGTTGGTCTTTTTATCTTATTCTGGGCTATTTTGAGGTTGGGGCATGTTTCTGAGTGCGAGGAAAGAGGCTTGCCAAGGACAGTCATTTTTTACCTTCTATTAGAACAGATGCCAAAAAGGGGTAACTGATTCTACAGTCTTTTTGTGCAGCCTTCAAAGCCTTTAAACTGCTCCATCTCCTGCCTATACTGATGAGACAAACTGTAGCTTGTCACGTTGCTTGAAAGTGACCTCAATTATATTAAAGCAGACCATGCTATCCTGGAAGAGCTTGATCCCCACATCACTAAGCCACTGTAAAACGTCAACCTTTTGTGTCACCGGGCTGCAGAAATGTAGGAAAGATGTGTGCACTGCAGAATGCAGAGATAACTGAACTAGATGAGATCCTTGCTGGTAGTATGTGAGCTGTCTCTGCTTCTGGCTACGTGGTGCCAGGCAGGGTGTGGGACTTGGCACTGACTGGGCTGAGCTGCTCAGTGCTGCTTCTTCAGGGCAACCTGGCTATCTCCCTCCCCTCTCCACTGCAAAGATGCAACAGGGATGCACCTTTGGAGACTGCTCCTAACTCCAAATGTTTAAAGGCACATCAGACAAAGAGAAGGGCAAAAGAAGTAGAATTTACCCACTCCTGCAGCTGATCCGGCTGGAGTTGGGCAAGGTTGTGCCTCTGTAGCCTGTGCAGAGCTGGAAACAGAAACTCATGCTCCCATGTCCTGGCTGGTCACCGTGCTTGACCAGAAAGATGAAGAACGTTGGGAATGCCAAAGCTTCACAAGGCTGCTGGTAAAGCCTGTGCCACAAAGAAATAGTCTCCCAGTAGATTCATAAGCAAATACTGCCATAAAATAAAAGTTATTCTTTCCTGCAGCAGAGCCTATGGATCTGACAGTGCACGAAAACAGATTTCATTTATGCTTCCAAACTGGTACTTAGAGCAATTTGTCTTTTTTTTTTTTTTATTGGTTGCACAACCCTAATGTGGACTGAGCACAGACGCAGCAGCATTTCAAATAAACAGGCTCTCTGGCCCAAGAGAAATTCTCCACAGTGACTGAGACCTACATAATTCAACTGATATGCTGGGGGAACTGGAGGTGTGTTCAGCCCAAAATGTGCAGCGCTGTGGCAATAGCATAACCTTTCCAAGCTGAAAAGGTAAACAAAATGATGAAACAATTTGGGATGAGCATTAATCAAAACCTCAGGGAACCTGGGGCAGGTTCAGAGGAGGATCCATGCTCTGTATGTCAGACCCCTTCTGCCAGCCTTGGCGCTGCTCCCACATAGCCATATTGTGACATTACGGATCATCTGACAAGCGGCGGATGTCAAACAAGCACCGCCAGGAAGAGCACTGTTCCCTCCCCAAAAGATCACGCAGCTCATGATTTTCCTTTAAAGCTTGCCACTACATTCCTGTCTCCAGCAGAAGTGCCTTTTATGCCGAGCCTCACCAGCCCAGGATTGATTTTTCACCATTCCGGCCTGCTCGGCCTGCAAAATGTAAGTATGCTGAGATACCTATTCCCACAGGGAATGCCTGCAGTCCCTGACTGTGTACTGCAAGCAGCATGGGAGCTCAGCCTACTGGCTGAGCAAGCATACTCCTGGCATGAAAATAAAATGTACTTCTCCCTGGTAGAGTGGCCAGGAAACAACAGAGGCCTGTAGCTCCACAGAAGTTGTAGAAGAGGGCCCCCAAACCTCTCCTGTCCACTCTCCCACAGGTGACAGAAGTCTCACTGGGATCAAGAATCCTGTTTTCTTTCTTTTCTCTAAATGTGGTGTTCAAAAACCCTATGGAAAATTTGGACAGGCAGTGGTTTCCCTACATATCTAACAAAAAACCCAGTATTTATCTATCTTGAAATCGCTTTGTTTTCTTCACCTTTCAGTGGTTTTTTTCCAGACAACCAGAGAATTTAAACAGTGTCATTTGATAGAGGGAATTGAATCAGACCACCTTGCAAACACAGAACAGCTGGAGCAAATAGCACACATTCAAACTGTAAACTGGGTTAGGTTTACATTTGCATTTATAGCTGAAAACTCAACAGTTGTCCCTAAGCCATTCATGCACAGAAGAAAAGAAATGCCGTCAAACACATTATTTTCTAGGGAACACTTACCAACATTTATTTTAAAAGCAGTCTTTGAAAGTGGAAACACCATAAAATTGTGAAACACAGGATAAGGCTAGGTAAAACTTATTTGACATTGAAAGTGTAATTACTGTTATTTTTCTCTAGGTATTTATTACATGTTTAAAATAAATTGTTTGCTTCCCCTTAAGTCATTGCAAAAACAAACCAGCAAAATTGGTGCTCTTATTGCAGTAACAAATGCAAACAAATAAAAAGATCTCATCTCATTTTAGTTAGTTAAATGAAGTTTGTGGTTAATTGCTTTTCTAACAAATTTGGACCTAAGAATGATAGTGTTGGTAGAAGGAAGGAAATCATTCAGTAGATGACAGCTGATTAAATTACTATAATGCTTATGGCAGCAAAAAGAGCTTATCCTGTAATAAATATACCCAAAATATCCTGAGAAGAAAAAACACAGCCCTGAATGAGCTTGTTCCTGCTTCCATTAGAAGTTGTGGTTGTGGCACACCAAGGTGAACTCAGGCCTTTTGTAAATGGTCCGGTTCTGTCCTGTTTTGAAAACACAGGCTGAGGCATAGGGTTCTCCAGACCTGCCTGGGCATTGTGGTGAGCTCATGTGTGAGCAAAGAGATCTCCAGCACAAGCAGGGCAATGACAGGGCATCTTCTTATTCTCATCAAGGCCCTGAGAGCAATCACAACAGACTCTGGGATTCTCAGGTCAGTTCTGAGGAGAGGGAAGCATGGCCATTTTATTCCACCAAATATTTTTATTCCCATCTCCAGCCTACCACCCTCATGGTCTGCTGTCCTGGGCTATCTTGTATCAGGATTCCTCTCTCTAACTGGGATCACATCAAGTTATGAACTTAAGCCCAACTCCTTCTGAAGTGTGAAGAACTGATTATTTGGCTCAGTTTGTACTGTACCACTGATGGACACCAAATCCCTTTTGTGCTGAGAGCTAAGGGAATGAAAATGTCCTTCCTTTTCCTGCATGTTCTCTTCAAATTCACTTGCTTTTTTTTTTTTTTTCGAGTGGAGTGGTTATATTTGCTGGAACATGCAAAGGGTAAGAAAAAACATTTTCAGATTAAAAAATAAGTGTATCAAGTCTTCACTGCCATTTCTTAGTCAGAGAATTAGGTTGGTGCAGCTTAAGCAGTAAGGGGAAGAGACAGAAGAGCAGTGAGGGTGCAATGTAGTATTTACAGACTGCTATGTTTGTGTAGATAATCTCAAGATCTGTAGGCATCTACACCCTTGTTTCATCCTGCACTTTGAGATGCACAGGGTTGTTCTGTAACACATCCAAGATGGTAAAAGAAGGACTGAGCCTGAGTCGGGAATTTTCAGTGCCAGAAACACTAAGAACAAGATGGCCTTAAATTCTGCTGCTTGGCCCTAGTCATGCTCATGGTGGAAGCTGTTATTTTGCTTTTTGGCCCTCTGCCTATAAAAACTAAACATGCAATTAATGTTAAAAGGAAAATGAGATCAAACCAAGATCTTTTTCCCTGTGGACTTTTAGGATTGAAAGGTTTTCCTTCTTCTGTTGTAATAGACTCTGGTGCAAAGCCAAAAAAATAACAGGCCACTGATGTGGAGCAAAAGTTAAAGTCTTATACCTGACAAAGTAAAAAAGTTAAAGAAGCAATACGTCCTTTTCTGTATCTCTTAATATGCCTAGAATTGGGAGGCTGGCCACAAGGTGTTCATTCATAAAGACTGGAGCCCCTCTTGCAGATTTCATCTGTGATTATTTAGCATCCATTGCCTTATTTTCATCTTCAACATCATGCTTTAGCGTATTGCTTGTCAGTGCCAGGGTTATGGACTTCCTGCAGGTGAATGCTAGCAAGTGTTACGCATTTCAGCAGTGATTTATTTTCACTTTATAGTATGAAAAAGGAACATTGCCTGCTAGCTTTTGGGAAAAAAAAAAGGAAAAAGGTAGATTAGATTAAATCTGACTGGAAACATTCCAGTTTCCTTTAGAGCTCACAATCAGACACATCCTTGTTGTTTCTATTTCATTTGCCCGCAGTGATGTAGGACTTCACAAAACATCTTCACATTCTTTGGGCTAAAGGAATTGAAATATAGTAGAAACAACACATGGAATCACCCATTTCATTCCTTTCCCAGTGGCCCTGAAGACCCATCAGTTGGAATTACATCTGGTCAAAGTGTGGATGTCTGGCTCTGCCCCGGCTGCACCAAAGGAGGGCAAATGGCCAACCAGGGCTGCGAACATCCCATGCAGGGGTGCAGAGGGGTGGGTGTCCAAACCTCCCCACCTGGCCGGTCACAGAGCCTCTGGTGGCTGCAGAAGGAGTGCTCTGGCTGTGCCTGAGCCTGCCTCCTCTTCATCTGCAGTGCAGTGAAGCTGGCCTAAAGAGTGCCTCTGGCCTGGAGCTGTCCTACAGCTCGTGTCACTGGCACAGGGTTAGCTGAGAGAGGGCAGTAGCGTGGTTGTGCTGAGAAAGGCTGAAAGGGGTCAGAACAACAATCAAGGTATCTCATGATTTGCATAACCAGCTTTTCTGAGATTTTCTACCCATGTTTGGTATCTAGAAAAACCTATCATGGACCAACAGCCTGGGTAGGGCATAATTTTACTCATTTGGTTAAACAGTTGTGTCTCGCTACGAGATTGTTTAGCTTTAAACTAGTTTGGCTGGAAAGAATTAAGTCTAATTTTGAAGGAACTATCAATTGTAAATCAGATTTAAAATGCCACAACCACATGTAAACTCTCAATCCGGTTTAAGTTCATTTAGCTGGTTCCTATTTATGCAGCTATGGCATCAAGGACTGTGGAACCACTGCCACAGGAATCAATTCGAGGAAAAATTAAAACAAAAAAACCCAAACAAAACAATTTATGCCTTTTTCTCAAACCTGACTTTTAAGGTATTAAGGTAAAAGGCAAATTGTCAATCAAGAGGCCAGTTCTGAAATCAGCCAGCCAAGCCCTCAGCACCGATATGGTGCTAGCTGTGTAGGTAAAGCATGTAGAGACATTTTGTTTTCCAAGTCAAAGTTCATGTGCTCTTCACTAAATATTCTACAGCAAGTAATAGAGATAGTCAAAGAAGGCATATTATTTTCTTTTCTCTTTTCACCATTCTTTGAACATTGAAATACTAACCATCTCTGTAAGCAAAAAAAGTCTTTTGCAAAGGTCTTCTTCTCAACAAAATTCACAGCTTCAAAACCAAATTTTATTAATATGCAATATTTTAACATTTTGACTAATCTTAGAAAGCATCAAAAGACTCCCATTTACATGAATGAAGAAAATGGCTCAAAAACATGGAAAATGTGCTGTTTCCATTAAAAATTGCTAGGAAGATTTAAGGAGCAAGAAATCACATCAGCACAGGGAAGAGGGAAATTGCAGCCCATTCCATGCAGTTACAATTCTGAATGCCAAAACGCTTAGATTGGAAACTAAAAATATTCTCAGGTTAGAAACTCGTTTCCATTTTCTCTCCTAATGCTCTTCTTGACGGTCTAAGTGCATGAAATCATGACAGATTGGGCACTTTAGCAGGTTTTTGAAATGTCTAGGAGACAGCTTTGCCTGGTTCCACCCACTTTAACAGGCACTGGCAATCCCTGAGGCGGCTTTTACAGTTTTGCTTTAGGCTTTTCTCTGCCTCTCTAAACAAATACAGTGGGGCTGCCTTTGCAGGAGAAGATGAAGTAAATGAGAAACATGGAGTGTCAGCGTTGGTCAAAAGTTAAGGTGATCTTGAATCCCTTGCATGCTTTGGCAGGAGTAACCCAGCAAAGGGCTGAAGGGGACGCTTGATGGAGACAGCAAAGACTTGGAATAACTGCAGGTGTGCAGCACAGACAGGAGAGAGGAGAAGAGCTTGGGCAGGTAGGGACACCCTGAGATAGTCAGCCTGGAAGGGAGAGCAAAGGATCTGGTGCTGTAGAGGAACACCATGGACCAGAAGGAGCTGGGTCATTCCTGGTGCCTGTGTATCTAAAGGTTAAAAATATTCCACTGAGCCTTCAAGCAGCAGCAGCAGCAGCGACTTAAACCAGAGCTGCATTCTCTTAAATGAGGATGGTGGGGAGGGGATGAAAGAGTGGAGGTGTTTACATGGCTCTTGAACCAAGCAGACCATCCAAATGTGCAGGCTGTCCCTCTGCAGCCTGCTGTGACTCCTCCTTGTCTCCGTGGGACAGAACCATCTGCCTACTCTTCCAGGGGGAGAGTCTGGCTGTTAAAAATGATGCTTCTCAAGGAGTACCTAAAGGAATTCATCTGCAGGTATTAAAATGTCACTGTGTTGCAAAATGTTCTGTGCTTCTACCACAAATTATATTGTTTAGGTAATTACAGGTCAGAATATTGTGCTATTTCTTTGCTGCTTTTTGAAGACTACTACAATCCAGAACTCATAAAGTACCATATTTTTGCACTTCATACCTTTACCTTGTAAGCCAAAAGGCCAATTATGAGGACCACATACATTCTGTCTTGTTATGAATAAAACCAGAATGTACTAAATAATTTTACTGATTGTAAAGTGAAAGCCACGGTCCCCTTTGCAAAATGACTGTTCAGTTTATACAAATGAAATATGGTGAAGGCAGCAAATCATGAGTAACATGTAGGAGCTAAGCAAGACAAAGAGGTGTGTTGTTTGCACTAAAAGCTTAATGAAATTGCCATTTCTTTCCTCTGCACAGCATGCAGACGTAGCACTGAGCAATTACATTGATATCTTTGGATTACTCCCAAACTATATTTGACTTTGTTACACACCCACAGAGGAATGACTGCTTCTGCTTCCACTGATACCAGGCAGCATGCAGCCAGATCCTACACTCACCACGTGGATCACAGACAGGTCTTTCTAGCGTCTTGTCTTGCTAGTGTATTTAAAGTTGTAATATTCTCCTTCTCACAAGTTACCTGTTTCATGGCTTAGCCCACCCACAGTCCTCTCTTGGCTGGAAAGGAGTGGGTCAGCTTTGCTAACAAATAAACATTTCAGAAGAGATGACACCTTAGACTTCTCTGGCTATGGCCTATATATGGGGTCTATATAACATATAGACTCTGGAGTACATGTAGGAGTCTGGGAGACAGACATTAAATTCCTTCTGGAGTAATAACTTACTATACAAAATGAAGAAGACTCCACTTGCACATACTGAGATACAATATCCGTTGTCCCAAGATCAACAGGTGGTTCAGTCATCACTGACACCTGATTTGAATGAGGCCAGATACGAGCTGGAGGTTCTGCTGGCTCGCATGCCAGTAAGTGATAGAACCACTGGGCACAGAGTCCATCTTGCTCATGATCCCTGTGGTCAGTGAAGTGTTAGCTGACACAGCACAACAGAGCTCCAGCTGAGGAGCAGTACAGACCAACTACCAAGTGGCAAGGGAGGTGAACAAATGACAAATCGCATTTTCATCTGACAGTGGCACAGCTGGGTCTCTTGCACCACAGAGCAATCTCAGATTTGGGCCTTTTGATTAAAGGGAAAGATGTCTGTGTTTCTGTCTGCTTTTTTTACTGGCTTTGTTTTGTTCCAAAAAGTCATTAAAAGCCCTTGGCTTTGTTGCATGTGCAAAATGTGCAACATGTGCATCTTCTCTTGAAGATTCACAAGACAGGAAAAATCCTTCATGTCCAAGGAACTTCCCACTGAAATAAGAAACTAAATTCCAAAAGTAGGAAAAATTAAAGCTTGTTTAGAGATAATTGCTGTGGAAAAAGTAGCCTACACTGTTACCCTGTGAGGAAAGCTGAGACTGTGATTTGAACAGTTTTCAGAACCCATGGTGCCACAGTACAGTTTAATGTGCTTGCTTTGCTGAGAACTTCCATTTTCATCTTCATAGAAAGGGGTACTTCATTAAAGCCATGAGTCTGTTTCCCCTGTGCTTAAATCAGAGGAAAAATTAATTATATTTGGACTGTCTCCTGAGCAAGACACACTCAGAATTAAATAAAGATGGTAGACCCTGGCCCCAGACGAGCCACAAAATATTGTTGGTGTAACAGATACTCTTTCAAATCATTCAGTGTTGGTGTGTTTGCAGTCAGATTTCTACTTCCTTTGTAGTAGAGGAAGAGTGAAGAGGAATGCTAGAAACTGTGAGAATACCTACCAGTATGTATGGTTACCAGATATAACTATCTGGAATATTTCAGATTTGTTTGAGAGCCTAAACCACTATATTAATGAGCATGAGGACTGAAAATTTGAGTTCTCAGAAATACAGGAACGGAGATTATCTGTGTAATTAAGTCCTCGTGTATGTCTCTTGTCTTAAATCGTTGGCATCAACAAGGAAGTCTGCAACTGACCCAGAACCTTTGACTCATTTTCTAACGCTTTCAGCCAGAACAAAACCCTGTCCTTGTGAAGAGTACAGACCAAATCAGAGGAGCTAACTCAGGATATCCTGGTTTCACATACAGGTAACAGGAAGAATTTGGTGCCTGTCATACGGTTCAGAGAACCTGTATGAGTTGTCACATCACCTGCTGAGTGGGAAACCAACCTGGCATGAGTACAAGGTGGATCAGTGTCCCACAAGCAAGAGCTGCTTGGCAGGCAGTGCTAGAAACTGGCTTGCCCTACATTTGTGTACAAAATGTCCATACATATATGCACGTATTTCAGTCAGTACTGTACATTAACACACCCAAAAATGGCTTCCTCTTCCACACCACATCCCTTTTTTCTGTAAACCTATGAGCCCTTCAGGTCAGGGGTTGTCTCATACACTTGCCATCTGGGTGTCATGGGAATGCAGATTAGAATAACTACTCAGAGTTGTGCTGACAGATGCTGTTGATTCTTGAAATCTTGCCATGATGCCCAAACCAAGTTTTTAGTTCCTTTCATCAAAAATACCTCTTTCCATTCTGAGAGCAAGGCAAGGCTAATCATTATCATTATCCTGTAATGGAGTGATAAAACCCAGTGACACACGCGAAGCAGCTGTCACAGCTTCTCTCAGCCAGCCCGTCAGCCCTGTCTATTTTTTATGACACTTTTAATGACGGTGATGTGCTGATGTCAGGGACAGGAAGGGCTGTAGGAGGGGCAGAGCATCATTTCTGTTGTCCTGTTACCCAAGACAACTGAGCGTGCCCAGACCTTTGAAAATATATTATTATCATGGCCCTTGTCTTGCTTAATTATCACTTCAGCAAGATAATTTCATTTCTTCCTCCACCCCCCATCCCTGCTTAATCTTTATAAAGATCTCTCTTGAAGTAGAAAAGGTCAACTATGAAAAAAGTCATAGCAGAAACCAATGCTAAATAAAGGTTATATTATTTGGTTTGTCTTCTGTGTAAACAGAAATTGTGTTTTCTTCTTTGTGATTTATTAATGAGGGAATTGACAGAAATGTCTATATTAAGATTCTGTGAAAAATTTCATTAGAAAGGGCTCTTGAGACTTCTTCTTTGCTTAAATAAACCTGCTACTTGGCAGAAGGACCACCCCATGGTGGTAGAATATCTCTGCTTTGCTTATGAAGCTCTATACAGCTTTCATCCACAGGAATATGTATATCCAATATGGTACATGGTGCAGAGGCAAGTAGAACACCTCCTGAAGTCAGTAACTGAAGGGTTAATCCAACCAAAGTGCTCAGCAACTTTTAGAGATATAAACTCTGCACTTGCTGGAAGAGGACATTAAAAATTGCTTTATCTCTGTTCTTTGACATCAGATAAATGCAAATTTTTTACAATGGACCATATCCTCCACTTGATTCCTGCAGGAGCAACTGCAGCTCTTCCAGACCTAACTGGGTTATATACACTTAAGGGGCTAAAAGGTACAAATAGACAGGAACTTTACTTCATGTTCTGAAAACACAGAGACATGCCTGGAAAAAAATAAAGCTAAAATTTAGGTGTTGAACCCTTTAGGACTCCTGTTAGTTGTTTTTTACCTATTACACCTCCATCTTCCAGCGAGTCAGCATGTGAAGTTGTAAGACTTAAGAGTCCCTTGCCACTCACTATGTGTGTTAAATGGTATGATACTTACTCCAGCTGTCATGTCACCTTCCTTTTGGTCTATTGAACTGAACAGTCTGGAGCTCAGATGGTCTGTCATCACTCCAAAATGCCTGCAAAATAAAGCCTATTGGATATACGTGCTAGAAAATAACAAAGCAAAACGAGAAGCACAGGGGGTTGGAGGAAAACACTTGCAGAAACAGAGTAGGGCTGAAGGGAGGCTTAAGGTATAAGGTGGGAGGAGTAAGGCAGTGTCATTTCAGCTGCTGCAGGCTGAATGTTGTTGATGAGTATCAGAGAGCCAGACAGTTTTCACAACAGGCTTTTGCCTTTTCCTGTCTATTTGTATGCGGCACATCACACGTTCAAGCTGGTGGAGAAAGTGACCTTACACAAGGGAAAGCGAGAATGAGCCCAACTGCTGTGCTGCTCCAAGGCAGCCAATCCACAGCCGATGCCTTGTTGCTAAATTAAGCAACAGGCCAGGGTCTGAAGCAGACATGGACTCAGAGCTTCATAAATCAAATTTCCCTGCAGCAATAGAAGCTTACAGGGAAAAAGCAAACAGTGCTCTTGCAAACCCATTCATGCATTTCCAGACTGGGCTGCTGGGTTGGGGTTTTTTTTGGCCATTTCTGAATAGTTCAGAGCTATTAGTAAATAAATGTTGCAACAGATTTTTACTACACGATAATAGACCACTTATACTATTACTGAAATATTTACTGAAACGAAACAGTATTATGTGTGCAAAACCCAAATCTCGTCTGCAGGAAAACTGAAACAGAAGCAGTTTAAATATTGGATCATAATTATCCTTAATTGCAAAAGCTTTGAACTAAAAAAGAATTGAATCCTTCTACTTGCTGGGCTTGATTTAGCACTTCATTAGTCAGATTTTGCACCAGTTACAGAGCTGCTTTGGAATTCAGCTGGAGTAGCACAGCAGTGAATAATAGGCACGCTTTACCGATGTACTGCTTGTGGATTTAGAGATTTTAGGGCTTCTAAGGTTAACATCTAGAGGGCTGCCAACCAGGCATCACCTGAAGTTCCTCTCAAGGGAAGAATCTGAAAGCTTTTACTTTTGTGGGTGAAATTTGAATGGTATGTTCAGCTTATCAAGCTGTCCTACAGGGATGCCTGACCCACTTGAGGTTCTCAGCTGGAGAAGCTTTGGTGAATTCTGTACAGACACTTGCCTTCCAGTGGCAGTCCAATGAAAAGTAGGCAGGGCCCTGGATCCATCTGCCTGATTTCTGCAGGAAATTTCCTCACTTTTCCTGTTCAGCTGCTCTGTGTCATATTATGGTATTACTTGTGCAGCAACAGAGAATGAGGTTTCATTGGTAAAGCCTTGTGCAAATATGGAACGAAGAATGTTGTATATCAAATGAGTTTACTGTACCTATCACAAGTTATTCACTTGTATGGGACCACTCAGCCCCTCCAGGACAAACTGTGTTTTTATGTCCACAGTTTTTCATAATTTCCCTGCTTCATTAGTGACCACTATGTGGTGGGATCCATTAAAGTTTTTTTTTAATCTTTCAAACCTTGAAAAAGCCACTCTTCCTTTTGAATTAAACCTTGGGCTATGATGGCTTATGGTAAGAAGGGCAGGGTTTTATTTATAGAAACTGAAAGGCCCACTTCTTGTTTCTGAAGCAGAACTAAGAAACAATTGCTTTTCATACCAGCATTGTAAAGAGAAGTGGTAGAGGAGTGCTGGGACCTTATCCACGGCTTAAGTGCAGTTCCACAACAGCTTAGGCCAAGGCTATGATCTGGAAGTTTCACTCCTCTTCCCACCCTTCACTTGCAGTGGCCAGAGGTCCCTGTACATTTATAGTGAGATGGTTTGGAGGGCTGGTATAGATAAAATCAATAATTTGGAGAGTGATACTCTTTGCCTTCATTAGCCCTCTGTTCCAGCTCACCATGGAGGCAAGGGAGTGTTTATGCTGGTCTGAGGAGAGGCAGGAGGGTGCAGCTGTGAGGAGGAGGCAGGCAGGACTGTAGCCACTGAAAACTGCCCTGAAACTACATTCCCCCACATCCTTCTGGCAGTCCTCAAACAAACACTGTGTCTGTGGCCCCTCTGCTGCAGGATGAAGCCAAATGTCATGGAGCAAGCTCCATCCAATTTTGTAAATTTTTGTGTCCTCCACAATGAGGTGATCGGGTATGGACCTGGAGCATCCTACCTGCCAGCCAGCCAAGCACAGGAATTTCACAGCAGAGTGCTAGCTGGCCCTGGTAAAGTGATGAAATACATGAAGGCACAATTCTCTGGTCTAGCAGCTTACATCATCCCCCTGGACCCTCCAGGAGCTTGAACTTTGATCAGCATTAGTTCTCCAGAAAAAATGTCACCCAGCTGCATGCTCTGTATTGTATGAGGATCAGAAAATCCATATAAGGGGAGAAAAACCATCTTAGGTGGCTGCCTTTTTGCCGCTGTAGAATCCCCCTCTGCACCTTAATTTCATGTGTCCAAAATGGCTGTCCTTGCTCCTGTATCATTCAGGCAGGGAAAAGTCCTGGAGGAGACAGGGCTAAGTCTGAGTTCAGTGACTATAGATAGCAAGCACATTGTTATCCTCTGTGGAAAGACAATTAAAATGAGTCAGTAAATAGCACATGTAGCACAAGAGAAAAATCCACACACTGCTGACTTATATGGAAAAGCAACATGTTGGTTACTCCACAAACACACCACATCTCTTCTGTGAGAGAGACTTAACTCATCTGTGTCCGTTCCTTACACAATTTTCTTTAACTTCTGAGAAGTCAGTAAGCCAAAGCTCAGCACATGGGAGAGGCTATGCTGTATTTTCCAGAAGTTTAAACATTTGAAAAACACATGAGTTTTAATGTTGCTGTGAGACATTTCTAATGGTTATGGTTTTTTCAGAGGTTGGGATGCTGACATTTTTTATTAGGGACTCAGTTTGCCCTTTCTGGAATATTACAAAACTCCCAGTGAGTTTCAGAAAAGGAGCTGACTTTGTCTTATCTCTCCCTAGCATGGGGTGCATCTTGCACCTTCTTTTCCCTTGGATACTCTCCCTTTACCCAACGCTAGCCTGTGCCAAGCAGTTAAAAAAACTTTAAAAAAAATCTGAACTTCAGCTTTAGCCAGTGTTGAGACCCTTGTCACCTACGATGAATCCCAATAAACACTGTGGTGCCACTGAGTGGGGGCCACGCAGTAGCATGGGGCAAACAGGCAGGCACAGGGTGTGCCAGTTCTTCTGTGCCCTGCTGCCAGAATGGCTCACAGGACTGTCCCTGGAGATGTCATGGTTAATCTCTGCAGTTCTGCAATATAGGTGAACCCAGGAGGGAATATTGCTTTCATTTCTCTAGCCTCTTCTCATCAATCTTGGTAAATAAATAGGTTTTTCTCTTCAGCTCACTTTTAACTTAAGAAAACGAGACTAAAAAGAATCTGCTTCTGACTGTGCTGACTCCCTTCTTAGCAATGCCACTGAGATCAGAGGAGCACTGCCAACCATTAAGCTAGAGTGAGAGCACAATGGGATCCAGCTTTGATTACAGTTTTTAATAAAAACTCTAAACTCTTTGATGGATTCTTTAATGCTTTTGGGATATTATTTCTTCTTCTACTGCCCACCTCTATTTCAAGAGAGTAATTCAGTGCATTGATGATATCCAATTTATTCTTCTAGATGTGAATAATATCCTCTGTTAGCAGTATAAATTGTACCCGTTGCCCTTGGCAGAATTCTCAACAATTCTCCTGCTGCCTATTAAAGCGGTTTCATAAATAGACACACTTCATTAATATACACTTTTTAGAAGACCAGTTGAATTTTTCCAATATATCCCTCAGAAGCCATTGAATTATTTAGCTGCTGGTGGATGTGTGCAAGCTCATGGGCAGTGATGCTGAAGAGTCACCAGTGGCTAAGGGAAAGTACAGGACGTGCTCTGCTTATGTGTTGGTTGAGATGCTTCCGAAGGCCACACTCCAGAGAAAACAGGCAACATAGGAAGTTCTTGTCAGCATCACCTTGCTGTGACACTGATGATTGTTTGTGGGTCAAAAGACTTGCCAAAATCACCTGATGAGAATACGCTGGGACAGCGAAAGGTAAACCTAAGCCAAGAAAGGAAGGAACATCAGTGGCTCTATGCTCAAAACCTGGCGTGGCATCATAGGGAGAAGATGATCTTCTGGAAAAGGTATAGATTGCACTGTGACCTTTCATAGAAACCTTGGCAACCCAAGACTTCCTTGGAAGTATTCTGCAATGATGATAAATTCAGTGTTCACTTCACACACAGGTAATTGTCATAACTAAAAGTAAATGCAGAGAATCAGTACAGGAGGAGAAAAGGGAAACAGTAAGAAAAACCCCAGCATTCAAGACAGGGACAAATTTCAAAGATAAGCAAGATAATCACTATTCCTACATTAAAACTAGCATAGAAAAATGCATGTCTGACTTTGACAGGAATGAATTAAGAAGTTCATGGCATAGATTTATCACTAACAGAAAAGAGCCACTTTAACATCTGCACAAGGGATCTCAGCATGATCCTATGTGGAGTCCCATCAGATGTTTTCAAGGAACTCAAAAATGGACTTGCAATTCTTTCTGGTGCAAGTAAAGCAGGAATTAACTTCTCTATTTTTTTTTTTCACTTCCTCCTCTGCCTATTCCACTCCCTTACTACAGCTTACTGTATGTAGAATGAAGTCAATATAGAGAAAGGTTTCCTTGAGTGCCTGAGGCTTCAAGGATTTTTATTAAAATCACAAGACAGATGGCTTTAAGAATCACGTACTTTGCTCTCTCAGACCCGAGGATGGCAATTCCTGCCGGGAAGGATGGATCACAGGAAGAAGTAGCTTTCAATCACTCAGCGAGGATTTCCAGGGCTCATTTAGAAAATCTCCCAGCAGCCTGCCATTTATTCTAGTGCAAAGGATTCAGCTCAGTCAAAAAAAACCCCTCAGGCTGAGTCAGGTGAACAGAATCAGAAGTAAGTTTCCTTTGTGTGTGACCAGCTGATACTGCTCTTCAGCTAAGCTAAACAGATTTTTAACATTTTTTTCCTTCTTTAATATCAAGTGTGAATTCTTTATATGAATGTGCACAATAGACAACTGTTAAAGTGTACAGGAAGATAATCCTATGGCCATCAGTATCAATAGCAAATTCATTAGCTTTAGTGGAAATGATAAAATGAAGACTTACCAATACTATCTTCATTAATTACTGAAGTTCCTGTTTATTTTTGTCTGTGGTGAAGTTTGATGCTGTGCTGAGCTCAGGAGTTACACGGGGGCAGAGTTTCTTCCAAAGGGCCCGCCAAGGATGAGACTTTATTACCAACTGTGTTATCAACATGGCTGTACACTATCTGTTACAGGCTGCTGCCTTTTTGTCCACTAGGATAAGCTACTTAAAGACCAGTCACAACCAAATTTTCTGTGCTTAAGAGAGTTCACAGGCAGCTATACCAATGAGCAATGTGGCCCTTTCCAGGAGAGCAGAAATATGTGGAATAATCACACATTTTAGAAAACTGGGGACATCACTGTGGAAAAAAAACTCTGTGGTGACTCCTGAAGGAGGGTATTGGTTTCTCCTGGAAGCAGGATACTTCTGCATATACATTCAGGTTAAAAGGAACTAGAGCAAATCTGCAAAGACTACAGCTTCAAATAACATTCACCATATGCAAATCAATTTTTCAATTACACTGAAGATATTAGCAAAGAATTCACTGCCTTAAGAGATTCTGGTTTGAACAGTAAGCCATACTCTAGAAAATTTTAATGGCCACAAGCCTCTCGTACAACACAAAGTTCTGCAGAGTATATGGCTTTTATGGTAGTTATGTCAAAGTCAAGTGAAAAATAGCAGTCTTATCCATCCTTTGCAATCTGGCAGCTAATGTACTATAGATTCATGAAGATTACTAAAGTTCGACTTACATCTCCTGGACACATAAGGTTGTCTCACAGCTGAGTTTTTCTGCATGAATCCTGTAACTACAGGAATCTTTCCCAGAGAGCAACACAGTAAATCTTTTAGTTGGGGAATGGATAGGTGATAAGAATGTCAAGTCATATTTATGCTTTTTTTCCCCCGTAACGAGGAAAAGTGATTTATACTTAGGCAAAGAGCTGATCTAAAAAGACACCTATAAATTTAAAATGTTTGTTATTCCAGTGACATAGAAACATGATACTTTGCTGGAAGTAAGAATCATGCCCTCTCTGAGTATTACAAAAAGGTAACACACAAAGAGAGTTAATTAATTTACAATTGTTTTCAAAAACTGAGGAATTTTTCTGACTGGACTTCCATGTGTCTTCCCAGGACCCAGCCTGGCTCATGCCACCACATTGTTCCCCTGCTCTTTACAGCTCTCAATGACCAGCAAAAGCAGTTTCACAACTACTTTGTGGCAGCCACCTATTTCATTTCTCAGGGTCGTTGCACTAACCAGGGGGTTGCTGCATCTGGCAGTGCCATTCTGTGAGTCCCAGGATGCCCACTTAACCCAGAGCTTTTAGCTTCAGCTCATTGTCACAGCTTTACCGCTGCTGAGGATTGCTGTGTCTTACTGTACCTCTCAGACAAGCTTCAAGGCTTTCCCTGTGGCTAAAGGCAGATTCTTACCTGTTATAAAATTGCCAGAGATTCACTGATTTCAGTTTACTGATAATGATTGCCTCTTAGAGTATTGCTAGTTGGCCTCACTTTGATCAAAATGCTGGCTCAGAGCACTCTGGCAAGAAAAACAGGTACAGTTTGCTCATTTAAATCCAACGTGGGTATATCTAGGGGACTAAGCATTAAAAAAAATTGAGAGCTCCAGCTCCTTTGAAGCAACCAGTTGTACAGCATGAGGATGTAGGCATGGAAAACCTTATCCTGGGTTACATATTTCTCTGTGTGTGTGTTTGTGTATATAACCACAAAAAGCACTGGTCGTGATTGCTGAGAACTTCGCAGTTTTTCATCTATTATATAGAAGCAATAGAGGAAAGAGGATCTTTATACTCTCACTACTTTGGCATCCTGTTCAGTGACCACATCCAGGATCTCACAGCAGCTGAATCTGAGGATGAGCAGGAAGGCAGGACTAGTCCCAGGCCCCTCATTTTGCAGTCATCCCATCAGGATGCCATCACAGGAGGGAAAAAAAGGCAACTGACTCATAACCATTTATCACAACTAGGAAAAAGATGGGAGGCTGAAAGGTGCCATCACATGAGGGCTGAGGTCATTCCCAATGGGAGCACAGGGAAATGTGATCTGGTGGGGAGTCATAAGGGCAAGAATGTCTTTGTGTTTAACAGTGGTGTCAGAAGAGAGGATTTTGTGGCTATTCTAGGGGTAGGAGACTGCAGGAATTAGCAAGTGGATTGGGGAAACCCACTAGGCTGTCCAGAGCATTTTGTTAGCCAGGAAACAGTTCTGTGCTATTTGACAAGGGAACACCGTGTCAATATGCATCCCATAATACCAAGCAGCTGCTTCACCAGAGCACAGCAGGACAGACTTTGTCATGCTTGCTCTGCTGTATTGGCAAGTGGGTGATTTCCTTTTGTAAAGCCCCAGAGCATAAGGCTGCCAAAAGGGCAAATAAATCTGAAAAAGATTTTACCAATATAAAACCCAAACGGTACCACTCTTGTAATGCTTTGCTTTTAACATTTTTATTTCCTGGGAGACAGTAGATTATCTATTTCCTGGGAGCACCTTAGGATTCACAGGTAAGGAGATCAGTCAACCTTCCACAGGAAGAATGAGGGGGAAAAAAGTTGCTCTGGTGCGACAGAGATGTGTGGGATCCTCGGCCTGAGCTGCCTGGCTTCTTTCACATGTGCCTTGCGGGAAGAAATGCAAAGCCCAGGAGAATCTGTCAAACACTATTATCCATTAAAAAGGTGCCATTTTGTATATGATACAGGTTTCAGGTAGTTTCTATTCCCAAATATCAAATCTGCAGGTTTTGTAAACCGTTGACTGATAATATGGCTACTGCTGATTTTTCTGTCTCTTCCTGTTTCACACAACACAAGCTCAGAAAAACCAAACCTAGACTGAATCTTCTCTGTCACCTCTGGTGATCACAGTACTCAGGTATGTCCTACTCTGCTGCAAGCTTGGAAAAGAAGGAAAAAAACTCTAAAAACCTGGTAGCCCTGTTTTACAGAGAGCTATCTCCTTTGCTCCAAATAGCTCCCAGTTCTGTTACTCTTGGGCAACTGTCCTGTAAAGCAGAGAGAACCAAGGCCCTAAGAGTTTGACTGGCATCATGAAGGAGATCTATGGTTATGCTAAAATGTCAGAATCCAGTGCTCCGACCACTGAACCATTTCTTTCTCTTATTCGTAAAAAAACCAAATTCTTTCCCAAAATACTTGAGCCAGCCTTGGTCATTTGTTAGCCTAGAAAATATTCATACCCAAAAGCGCAGTGAGACACTTGGAGTCCTCCAGCTCCAAAACACTCACATTTCTGTGCCAACTGGAAATGTTCTGGTGACTAATCTGTAAACTGTAGTGAAGCCCATGAGTGCATCTTTAACCAATTTATTCTAAAATATTCAGCCTCTCAGATGGTCATCTAGGTAATTTGTTTCTACTTTACAGTTTTGGGGGCGGGGTGGTGCTCTTAATGTGGTGGAGGTTCAGTGCTGTTGATGGTGTCAGCAAGTGCCTTTTAATACCTCTGGCTACACACACAGCATTGATCTTAACACTCTTTATCTACACAGAGTAGCACTTGATATTCAGCTAAGAAGAAGGGCAAATAACAATAGTAAGGGAGTAAATGAAAGACAGAGCCAAGCTTGTGTATTCTAGACAGTGTATTTTCCAAAATATCATATCTTTCTGGAATCTGGGGAGTTTTCACCACTATTTTACCTCTACTGTGCTTCCTGAAGCCAATATAATAAAATTTACTCACGGTGGGGATGTTTTTTGTCAGGTATATCATAAGAATTAACATTTTTTGCCCTGCTGCTACAAGATGGACAAAAAACATGAAGTCATTTGGTCAGCTATAGTACCTCGCTTTATTTTGCAAAACCAACAGTAAAATACTTTTTCTTCTTGTGCCATTGCCTGAAACATGCCTGAAATTCTCAACAGAACTGCCACAAAAACAGTCTTCCCTCTGCTATCTGAAGTAGAGAGATGTTGTGATTCTTACTCTGTCTGGCAAGATGCACGGTAAAATGCATTTGTATTCATGGCCAGGTGAAAAGATTAATATCAATTGAGAAAACTTTGATACCATCAGAAGAAGAAGAGGTTAGAACATCTTCACTAGTAGAAGGTACCTCATTCTACCAATTCTAAAGGGAACGGACAGAGGGAGTGACTCGGTGTTGGGTTAATGCTTGGCCTTGATGATTTTAAATGTCTTTTCCCACTTAAATGAGTCTATGATTCTAAGAAGAAAGAGCAAGTCTTTGTGGTTTTTAAGTTAATCACCTTCTATAGACAAGCTAAACTCACAGACCATTAGCTTCTGAGTTTAGAATGCTGCTAATTAATCAAAGTTTCTGTCATAAAGCAATGTGACATTAAATTCCCATTAGATGTAGATGGAAAATTTACCTTCTTTTTCCATGCTGAGCACTATTCAAATATCTTATCAGTATGCAAGATAATATAAAATTATTAGAATTAGTTTCAGCTATTTCTCCCTGCCCTTTTCCCTGGTTAACAAGAGTCTGAAGATTTTTTAGCTTGAAGAAAAGGTCAAGTTCTCCTGAAATTATATTAACGGATGTTGACTTTAAAGGGATAGTAAAACATTTGTTCATCTGCCATCTGTGACTTACTCCATGATTTTTGCCTTGTCCACTGAGATCAGAAGTCACCTAGAAATGTCAGTGTCAGCTGTGTTGAGCTCAGACACAATTTTTTGACAATACATTTCCTTAGCACCGACAGAAAAGTGTCTTCTTGCTCTGCAGCTGTGAGGCAGGACTCTTCCTGATCTCCCTGTGAATCACTGAACCTTCACCAGCTCATGTTCTGGAGAGAGGTCTCAAACTCCAGAGAAAAAACCATCTTTAAATAATCATCAAACAAAACACACCTTGTGATAATCATGCTGCTACCCCTAATGCAATTCACCAAAAGCCAAAGCGGACATGTGTTTTGGTAGAACTGGAGTGGGAAACAGTGACAGTCTGTGCTGCAGAAAGCCTGTCTCAAAACGCTTTCTGTAGGTTCACAGGTATTAAAAAATGCTGAAATCGTATAGAATGGGCCCCGTACATATCCCAGTGGATCAGTTCAGTCCTGGCTTGAATGATGCATGTTCTTGGTGCTAGGAACAGCGTTTGGATGATCCCTGCAGCAAGGAAGGACTGTAAAGGGAGCATAACCAAGGTAGAGTGGAAAATCAGCCTGGCAGAAAGAGCTACAAACACAAAGAGGGAGGGAGAAACTCTCAGGCGGGCCTTGTCCATTCAAGTGAAACTAAACCAGTGCAATCCCCGTGGTGAAGCCTGATCCAGAGGAGCCCATGTGGAAGGTGCAGTGTGTCCATTTGGACACATTTGTGTCCATTTGCGTGGGGCTGGCTGAGTCTGCAGATGAGGCTGTCCAGTGTGACCGGGTGAGCTGTTTACAACATGCATGAAAGCTCAAACAGAAAGTAATCCTGACAAACAGAGGACAGGGCCTGACCTACTTTAAATTGAGAAACTGTAAAATCAGTTAGTTTGATCAAGTGGAGGTAATTACTGCTATGGAAAGAAAAGGAGAATAAACAAAAAGACAAAACAGGCTTTCTAAAAAGATCAAACTCTGCTTCTAGAAACAACTACACTGAGTACAACTGAGCTACAGCTAAGCTTTTTCAGTCAAAGATATAATTTCTACGTATTCAGATAAATAGATCAGTTATTACCTGTTTCTGATACCAATAATGTTATTATAACCATGGCTGGACAAGAGATGCAATAGATGCATGAAAAGGCAACAATTGGTAAATATTTGGCTTCTTATTTTAGATGAAACCTCATAATAGATAGATGATTGATAGATACATTCTCTTGATAGATACAACACAAAGAATGGCCCAGACAAAGTAATTCCAACATTTTTATACAGAACACAGGAATAATGTGTGCACAGGCCAATTTAAAGATGATAACCAGGAATGTTGTTTTACAAAGCACAGTTGCATCAGACAGTTGAGATCCTCTGTCAGTGGGATTCTAGTGAAAATTAGCAAATATATCCAGGAAACAGAAACACCTGATATTTTATTTTGTCAGCTGCCTGGAATTAGTGTAAGGCTTTCTGTTCCAATGGAGCACTGACATGTTTAGAGATCATATGAACAAGTGATTTCAATCCAGATTTTTTTCTTTTTGGATGTATGGCTCTACAGTGACCTATGGTATATATAGTTATTCTTGGTTTTTTGACATTCTTTATATTTGAACAAGAGCCTCTGCTCTTCTTCAGTTCTTTTTATCTCCACTCTTTACTGTTCATGGTACTTATCCACCATGCTTGCACTTATCCGTCATTTCTATACTCACCTTGCAGCACCTATTACATTTGCTTTTCATCTCACCTGTTGTATGAATCAGCATAAAAGTTCATGTTTTAGGAGGCAACTGTGAGCCATAAACATCTTTAGTAGTGGTCCAGGGAATGGTTCTTTTGGTAGCATGAGGAGACGTTTCTGTCTTTTGCAATGAAATGCAAAGGTATGAAAGTAGCTGCGATAGCCCTGTCAAAGGATGTTCCCCTCTGGAATAACACCTTGCACAGCCAAGGAAGTAGGCAGAACTAGACATGCAATCAGAACAGTTTCTTACACTCAGTGAAAATGTAAAACTGTAGGAGTGATTCCATATCACAGAACGGTATTGGGAGAGTATTTCACTTACACTTACCTTCAGCACTCACAACCACTCCTTAAAATAATCCCCAACTGATTTTCTTTTTTCCTGAAATTCTAAAAATGTCAAAGGCTTTTGATATATACATAATTTAAGGAGAGATGGAGCAGTAAGTCCAGAGAACCCATGTGTCTGGTCCTGCATTAGCATAATTTATTGTTCCCAGTAGGCAGTGGTTGTCTGAGCAGATAGATTTTCCAGTCTTATTGTTTGACATCATTAGAGCTGAATATGCACCAGAATACCATGTGGTGACTACGTAATAAATCAGCTCATTATGTCTATAATCATTATGATTATGTGTTGTTCCAGGTCTCGGGATTGTTGACATAAAAAGATGTAAACAGTATAAATTACTGACTCATCAAATCGTTTGTTTTAATTTGTTAAGAAGGTTGTTTTTTTTGTGTGTGGCCTGCTTCACATGTAGGAACACAGTAATGAATACACAGAATGTGTTAAATGGGAATAGCAGAAAATGAAATGAATCATACCCAATTGTCCTCCTCAGAGCCTAAGGGTGAGAACAGAAGTGTCACAGCCCATTGGCCAAAGGTTCCCATCATACCAAAGGAACCACAGAATCACAGACTGATACAAATTGGAAGGGATCTCTGGAGGTCACCTGGTCCAATACCTGTGTTCAAGCAGGGCCACCTAGACCAAGCTGCCTGGGACCACATCCAAATGGCTTTGGAATACCTCCAACGGTGGAGACTCCACAGCTTCTCTGGGCAAGTGTGTCAGTCCTTGGTCACCCTCACAGCCTTTCAGATGGGCAGCCCCAGCATATACCAATGCCTGGGGTTACTGCTCCCTGCACTTCCCCTTGCTGAAGTGCCTCAGGTCTCTGTCAGCCCATATGTCCAGCCCCTTGAGGTGTCTCTGGAAGGCAGCACAACCCTCTGCTGTATCAGCCACCCTACCAGATCTGTGCCATCAGCAAAGTTGCTGAGGGTGCACTTTGCACCACCATCCAGATAATGAACGAGGATGTTTAATATATTATTATTATTTATTATTAAATACTGTTAATATATTAACCCAGTCTTCATCCCTGGGATATACCACCAGGGACTGGTCTACAACTGCATTTCTGACCACTCATCACCACCTTCTGGACACATCTGTTCAGCCACTATTCAATCCAGCTCGCTGTTCATCCAGCCCATACTTTGTGTTCACTATGAGAATCTTAGAGGAGTCAGTGCCAAAATCCTTCCTGAAGTGTAGGTAGACAATAATCACTGTTCTCTTCTCATCTACTAAGCCAGTCATTTCACCATGGAGTTTATCAAGTTGGTCAAGCACATCTTCCCCTTGGTGAAACCACATTGGCTACTCCTGACAACTTCATGTGCCTGGAAACAGTTTCCAAGTTTAGCTGCTTCATCACTTTCCAAGGATTGAAGTGTGGCTGACTGGCCTGGGTCCTTCTTCCTGACCTTCTCGTGCATGTCCAGTCTGCTTAAATATGGTCTAACCTGATCCTTGTCCACCAATGCCGTGTCTCCTCTGACACAGAGATCCCCTGGTTTCAGGGATCTGGGATTTCTGAAGGTCAGTCTTGCTAGTAAAGACTGAGGTGAAGAAGGCATTCTTACAGCCTTTTCCACATCCTGTGTAAAGAGGTCTCCCATCTCATTCAGCAATGAATGCATCCACATTTTCCCTCGTCTTCTTTCTGTTACCTATTTACCCATAGAAGCCCTTCTTGTCTTTGACATTCCTAGACAGATTAAATTCCAGTTGGGCTTTATCTTTCCTAACTTTAGCCCTGGATGCTCCGACAATGAATCTATATTCCTCTCAGGTTACCCGTCTTTGCTTCATCTCCCTGTATGCTTCCTTTTTGTCTCTGGGATTGTCTGGGAGCTCATTGTTCATTCATGCAGAAATTTTGCCTGACTTCCTCCTCATTGGGATAGATTGCTCCTGAGCTTGGAGGAGGTGATGCTTGAATATTAACCAGCTTTCTTGGGCCACTCTTTCCTCTAGGGCTTTATTTTATGGGACTCTACCCTTTGAAAAGGCCAAAATCTGCTGTCCCGACTTCCAGGGTTGTAAGCTTGCTTTTTACTGTCCTACCTCCTTTCAGGATCCCAAACTCCACCATCTCATTGTCACTGCTGTCTTTGACCCTCACATCCCCAGTGAGCCCCTCCTTGTTGGGGAGTACGAGGTCCAGTGAGCACCTCTCCTCTGCTCCTCTGTCACTTGGGTGAAGAAGTTGATGCACTCAAAGGACCTCCAGGATTGCCTGTGCATTACTGTGCTGTCCCTTCTGTATATGTTGAGGTGGTTGAAGTACCCCATGAGCACCTTCCCAGCTCAGATGGAAACAAAAGCTGGCAAGAGCAAAATCATTTTCACAGTGCTATAGAAATCCACGTGCTTACATATTTTTAACTGAAATTTGACATAAGAGCCAGAGGTACAGCAGCTCGTTCATGGATCCATAGGGTTTTAGGACCACCATGAAAAACACCCCAAATATTGAGTTCACTCACAACAGCATACTATTTGTTCCATGCAGTTTTCAATATATCCCTTTTATTATTTTTTTTATAAAGACCAGAATATTTAAGGGAAACATTCTTAAAGATGACCAACAGAACCCATTATTTCTAGCCATAAACTGTGATATCAGTCCCCATCTAAAGATCCAGGAGAGTTATTACCATGGCTGAACAGGGCATCCATTTGTGAGATGCCTGGTACAGCCCATTAGGTCTGTCAGAGGTAGAGAGAGAAGCAGATGCTGTGTAACACGTGGAATGAATATTTACTCTGCTCTGCTGGTTGTACGGAAGGCGCATGATCACAAAACACACACACCACATCATCTTGTGTATGGTATGGTTTTCTTTCTTGATACATTTGTCTCTAATGATACAGCTGTCAACTGCAGCTATCACACCAGAGGACCTGCACCTTTTTTGGCTCAGCTCCTGGTCCCAAATAAACATATTCATCCAGTCATTCAACTTGTTTTTCACACTAATGGAAAGTAAAGTTATAAGTGCCTTCACAAAAGCATAAATGTTAAATGACTGTATTCACAAATTTGCTCTTCATTGCCCTTTTCAGCTTAAACTTGAACAGTTTTGCTGGGGAAAAGTTATGCTTCTATTTACTTTTTGAAGTATTCCTAACTCCTTTTCCTAAAGAAGACACGAAAGGCGTTGAAAAAAAAAAGGGCTTCCATACAATTTAAATTTGGTATTAACGTCATCAAAACTCAAAATATGTTAAGAAATATGGTAGAAGCAGTGCAACAACAACAATGTAAATTTGCCTAGCACTACTGAAGTAAATGAAACCACACTAGGCCAACGGCACATCTTTTCAACATGTTACACCATTATTCATTTTGATAAATCATCAAATCTATTTTATTTTTAGCCACAGTAGGAATTTGTTTCAGCCACAGTAAGGAATTTCTTTTAGCCAGATAGTGATACAGTTTGAAGATGAGGTTTTAAAATACTCTACAAGAATCAGGGGCACTGCAGAAGTGTGGTTGTCATTCTGATGGCTAATTGGACTCTGACAGCTCTTAAAAACCCAGGCTCCTGTTGCCCTGAGCTCTGGTCTAACACATCAAAAGATAAACCCTCTGCAGTTACATTTATGCTTTCACCTCAGAAAATACTAGCAAGTTAGAGAGGTTGAATTCTTTATTATTCCCAATATTATTGAGACCTACGCACACACTTAATTTTAAGCATGTTCTGCTGACTTTATTTAAAGTGTTAAGTACAGTGCCTAAAGCTAAGCAACCATCTATGTGCTGCCCTCCGTATGAATACTTTCTGCATTGAGACCTACAAAAAGTCAACATAAACCAAATGTATATAGCTGGAGATTGAAGCAGAAAAAAGGATGGATAAATAGTAGCAAATTGGCCATGACTCACATGTGATTAAGGGAGTTAAACATTCAGGTAACTAAATCAGAATAATCTGAATCTCTAGTTTGCACTGATATGGTGACACATTGATGTGTTGAGATGAGATGACTTAACTGTCAGAAGAGTGGCTAGCAGAGCTCAGAGCTCATAACAGGGTTTAGAAAATCGTTTAGAGGTCTTTAAAACCAATATTGCCTAATGTACCAAATGAAGCCATTACATGGTAGACTGTGGTTCAGGGAAGAGTAAAGGACATAGGAGAAAAAGCAGGTATGTGAGAAGAGTTCATAAACAAAGTGGCCAAGCCCTGAGTGCATCAGCTCAACCAGCTTCTGCAATGACCTGAGTCTCTTTAAAACTTCTTCTGAGCTTTCCCAGATCATCACTGCATTTATAAAGGAGGCCAAAGCATGGGAATGAGATTATTAGCTGAGCAGTATTTCAGTCATATTACTGTCTTCTATTCTCTTGGAATTCCTTGTCCATCAGACATAATGATAGGTGACCCAGTGCTCAGGTATGACTGCTGTACAGACAGAAGAAAGGTTTATCTGAACTCAGCAGGAAAACACGTGGACTCTAGTTATGAGGTACATGAGCATGGAGGGCCTTGGAGCAAAAAAGCTCCCAGTTCGTCTCTTTTTTTCCTCAGAATGTCAATTTCACACAGGTTCTGGGACATGCTCTGAGGGTGCTTCACGACCCTAAAATAGGAAGGACTCAATAGCCCACAGAAAAGCTTCCTCGTCTTTCCAGCTGAATGCCTATTACTCTTATTGCTGTGACTTTCAAGGCTGGATTGCCAAATGAAAGGTCTCTTTTAAGAATCCAAATAAGGTATCTCATGTTTAGGAAGGTTTATGAAAACAACTCTCATTGTAATTGTCCCTTGCTGAGTAGCCTGTGAGGTCCCACAAAGTCCTTGCAGCTGCAAGGTCTGTAAGTGCTGACAGCTACCTCTTCATAAAAGTGTAATTGCTGACAAAAGGAAATTGCATCATCCAGCCCTTTTCCTTCTTTATCAAAAAAAGGGAAGGTCCACTGTAGTAATGTTAATGGTGGGAGGATTAATTCTAGGAAGTTTGGCAATGTTTCTTTAAAAATAGGTCATTTAGCAGAATAATGAAGAGGAGTTGAACACTGACTGGGTTTGCCAAGCTGACCTTGTATTCCTGATTCAGACATGGGCAGGGGGAGGACCAGGCTTTATTCAGTCCTCCAGAGCACCAAAAAAAGTAGCAAGATTGTGAAGAGAATAAAGTAAAGAAGAGCTACTGGGAAGCCTTGGATGTGCTAGTGCTATAAATCTTTTCCTGATAAAGTCTGATGCTCTCTCCAATCTCCTTCCAGTGACGGATGCTTGGGATGTTCCGGCTCTTAAGACTACTGCTGGTTTGGCTTTGACATATGTGAAAAAGTGTTTATTGTAAGTGAACATTGCAAACATATCTTAAATTTTCCATGGTTAAATAACTGTCAGAAAGCCATGTTCAGGAATGGCTACTACATAAATATGGGCTGATCTTAGTGGCCACTGTTGGGGAAGAAATTACATTTGCTACGGTAGGAAATATAAGGTGTTTTTCATGATCACTTAACTCAGGAGTCAAAGAGATTTAGGATCAGTAACTGAGCCAGAGGGTGTTTGGTAAAGCAATGAATAAAATATGGGTCCATTCATAAGGATCAAGGGAATATGATTCCTACATATGATATGATACCTACAACGTTTAGGGATAAAAATTATTTTTTTTTAAATACCCTAGTCACCTGTTCTTTTTTCCCCCTCAATCTTTTCCATGTTGCAACAGAGTTCTCCTCACAGCTTGTCCTACAGTTTTTTTTAAAAAATCTGCTCCTATTTATCCCTAAGGGATTGCAGAAGAGTTAAAATCTTCCCGGTTGAAAACCTGTACTTGACTTGAGTCTCCGGGCACTGCAGAACCATTTCCTGTGATTGCAGCAGAGAGAGATAAAATTCCACTGTGGTGGGAATAAACCGAAATTAGATCAAAGATTTCCGGATAATTAAGAGTTCCAAACCAAAACCTCTTTTGCTGCTTTTTGCTTGAATCTACTTTTTTTTTTTTTTTTTTTTTTTTTTGAGCATATCGCATGTA